>CM035426.1:49659216-49991716 GCA_020310875.1 Ceratopteris richardii | reverse complement strand
TAGCACTAACACATACTCATTTACAAGAGAAATAAGCCTCGGGAGTTGAGCTAGAATGAGTGACACACCCGCGAGTCTTTTCCTTCACCTTTTATAAGATTTGGAAGTTGATTTGAATTTCAAATTCAAACTTAGGCTCCCTAGAATCTCTCCTCTAAAAGTAGGGAGATATTCTCTCCATTAAATCATCCTCTTTACCACGACTAATCAGGTAGGTAAGTGATTTCATGTAGATGCCAAGTCACTAAGGACTTTTACAATGGGTAAAAGGTAATAACACATAAGACTAAGTTCCTATGGTTCTTGCTTTATGTAGAGTCTTCAAGCCAATTGTCCTAGCCAAGTGTGATGGCTTGAATTGCACCAACAGCTCCCCCTCAAGCCAAACACTTTGGCTTAAGTCTTCATCTTCTTTATCTTTAGTCTTCAATCACATCCTGCAATCCAATCATGGATTTGAATCTGCATAGCTTGTTTCCATCCAATGCTTTAGTGAGTAAATCTGCACATTGCATATTAGTAGACACATATGTCAATTGAATGTCTTTGCTAAGCAACTTCTCTCTCACATAGTGGTAATGAACCTCTATGTGTTTGGTTCTGGCATGATATATTGGATTAGCTGCAAGGTGAAGAGAGCTAGTGTTATCTCCAAAGATGATTGGTGGCCTTGTATATAGGCCTAACTCTGTATATAGAAGCTTCAACCAGATAGCTTCTTGAGTAGCATTGGCAAGCCCTCTATACTCTGCTTCAGTGGATGACAATGCCACTGTAGGTTGCTTCTTAGCTGACCAAGAAATAGGCTTATCTCCTGCAAAACAAATATAGCCTGATGTGCTCCTCCTATCATCCTTGCATCCTGCCCAATCTGCATCATACTTTGGTATCCTGTGATGTCTTGGACTTCTTCTCCTTCATGAGCACTTAGCTTTAGGTTGACCTCCATTGGAGTAGTAGATACTTTAGCATCCTGCAAGCCAAACTTCTTGACCATATCCTGCACATACTTCTTTTGAGTGATATATATACCTGAGTTGGTGTAGACTAACTCAAGACCTAAGAAGTACTTCAATAATCCGAGATCACTAATCTTGAATTCTTTCATCATCTATCCTTTGATGTGCCTAATCCCATTGACATCATTGCCTGTAATGATGATGTCATCAACATAAACACACAAGTAGATTACCTCTGTACTACTTCTCTTTATGAATAGAGAAGTGTCTGCTTTACTCATCACAAATCCTTGGTCTTGGAGGTAGGTTGTCAATCTGTAATTCCATGCTCTAGGTGCCTGCTTTAAACCATACAGAGCCTTCTTCAATTTACAAACATAATGTACCTTTTTTGGATCTTCATAGCCAGGTGGTTGTGACATGTAGACTTCTTCAGATATCCATCCATTCAAGAAGGCATTCTTGACATCTAATTGGTACATATTCCAATTCTTGGATGCAGCTACACTCACCAATATTCTGATAGTTGGCATCTTGGCGACAGGAGAAAATGTCTCCTCATAATCAATGCCTTGGGTTTGTGCAAAACCCTTGGCTACCAACCTAGCTTTGTACCTGTTTATGGTTCCATCTGAATTTCTCTTTAGCTTGTAGATCCATCTGGATCCTATCACCTTCATAGATTCCTTCTTGGGTACCAAGTCCCAAGTATCACTTTCCTTGAGAGCTTCCATCTCTTCATCCATGGCTTCTTTCCATTCTGGTTTGGTAATTGCTTCTTCATAGGTACCTGGTTCTTCATTCAACAAGTCCTTTGCAAGATATACAGAATGTTTAGTTACAAGTGATGTGTCATACCCAAATCTGATTGGTCTTTTGCTTTCTCTCTGAGATCTTCTAATTGCTTGAGTTGAGGATTCTGGTATATCCTCTAGCTTTTTCATCTTCATCTTCCCTTTGGACTTCCAAGCCTTGAACTCTTCAAGATTTATTGTATCATCATCATCTGAGCTTGAATCTTCTTTCTGAATTGATTCCTCCTTGGTGAGCTTTGGGAAATCTTCTTCCATGTCATAGGGTAGGCTAACTTTCCTGCATTCATTCTCATACCATGAGTCATTCTCATCAAAGATGACATCTCTGCTTACCTTGAAGCCTTTGTTTGTTGGGTTGTAGAATCTGTATCCCTTTTGGTTCAAATCATAACCAATGAAGATACATTTTTCAGCCTTGGGGTCTAGCTTTCCCCTTACCTGTGAGGGAATATGCACATATGCTACACAACCAAAGATTTTACAATGATCCAGAGAGGGTCTCTTACCATGCCAAGCTTCATATGGTATCATGCCATCAAGTGATTTGGATGGCAACCTGTTTATGAGATAGGTGGCAGTGGATACACTCTCTGCCCAAAGATAATTTGGTAACTTTTTTTCATTAAGCATAGACCTAGCTGTTTCTACTATGAGTCTATTTCTTCTTTCAGCTACCCCATTTTGTTCAGGTGAGTACCTTGTAGTAATCTCCCTTTTGATGCCTCTTTCCTGCAAGAAATCTTCAAACTCATTGGAGAAGTATTCTCCTCCACCATCTGACCTTAGCCTCTTCAAGCTTCTTCCTGTTTGATTTTCAACAAGTGCAAGATACCTCTTGAAACAATTAAACACTTCATCTTTATGCTTCATAAAGTATAAAATGGTCCATCTGCTATAGTCATCAATGAAGGACACATAATACCTTGAACCTGAAATAGAAGGGTCCTTGCTAGGTCCCCAAACATCTGTGTGTACCAAGTCTAGGTAGTCTTCATGCATGAAACCTTTTCTTGAATAGGGTAACCTGTGAGACTTACCAAACTGACATGCTCCACACTTGTAAATCATGTGTTGTTTGGATACATTAGGTATCCCAAGCACACATTGATCCCTGCATATTTTCTTGAGAGTTCTTTCACCTATGTGCCCTAATCTCTTGTGCCATATTTCTAACTCTGAAAGTGTCTGATCCTTGTAATTATACAAAGCAATGTTCTTGGTGTCTTCTAGCTCAAAAGTAAACAATCTACCTGATTTCTCCCCTTTGGCTATCCTTCTGAATCCATGTCTTGGGTCCTCCACATATGCTCCATGTTGTGTGAATCTGACCTGCAAACCTTTCTCCACAATCTGACCAACACTCATTAGATTCTTGGTGATGGTTGGTACATAGAGTACCCTGCTCAATAGATTCTGGTTTCCATCACATGTCTTCACATTTCCAATCTTAACAATAGAATGTTTAGTGTCATCACCTGTTTGTACCTGATGTTTGCCCTTGGGCTCTTCCAAATCAGAAAGTAGTGCCACATTGCCAGCTACATGGTTAGAACATCCTGAGTCAATATAAAATAAATGATCATCATTTGTACCTGCCTTGGAGGTCATATTCATGATCAATAGGGAGTCATCTTGCTCCTCTGTGTAGTTGTTGTAGTCTCTTCTATTTCTGAATCCACCTTGGTAATTACCATTGTGATTGTGGTTGTAATTGTTGTTGTATTGATTGTTGTATCCATTGTAGCTTTGATGTTGGTTGAATCAGCCTCTCCCTTGAGAGTATCCACCTCTTGAGTAGCCTCTTCCTCTCTGATTTTTATAGTTCTTGTAGCATTCATCTGTGGTATGATTGGACAATCCACACATGTTGCATGGTGATGAGTTGTAGGGTCTCCCCCTACCTGACTTACCTCCTCTGCCTCTTCCTCTAGATGATCTACCTCTCCCTACATAATTAGCTTGGGAGGTAGAGCCTTCTTCATCCTGTTTCTTCCCTTTACCTTTATCTTTAACTTTCTTATCAGTATAGAGAGCAGAGGGGTTGTTACCTTTTGATTGATCTCCTGCCTTTGTAAACTTTGCTTCATGTGTGAAAAGTTGGCCCATAAGTGTTGTGAGATCTGGGGTATGCATATCCATATAGAGGTCCATTGCAGTGGTGAAACTTTCCCACTTATCATCTGCCTTGAGTCCATTTGTTACTTGCCTGACTATTTGCTCCTCTTCAATCTCCTCTCCAATGCTTGCTAATTGGTCTGCCACATCTTTAATCTTAGTCACATACTCTGAGACTGGTTGCTTGGGCTGCTTTCTAAGGGTTGTGAATTCAATCCATAGTTGATTCTTCCTGGCCCTTGTGTTGGAAGAAAAATAGTTTGACAAGGTTTCCCAAGTCTCTTGGGAAGTCTTACAATTCCTTACATGAGGTAAAAGAAAGTCAGATATAGAGTTAAGAAGGTAAGACCTTGCCAAAGCATCCTTTGCACACCATTGGTTGAGTCTTTCATGTTCATCCTTTGTGGGTAGTCCTCTAGTTTTGAATGAGGGCAATTCCTCATCTCCTGATATGTATCCAAATAAACTTCTGCCTTGTAGATAGGTCTTCATTCTCAATGACCAAGCTTGGTAGTTGTTCCTGTCCAATTTGTCAATGAATGAAGGAAATCCATCACCCATGTTTACCTTATTTGCTCTGATACCACTGTTGGGAGTGATGGTTGGATGCACTCAAGAAATGAGTTGGTGCCGCTATACCTGCTTCACACCAGCCCTCCTTTGATTCCAGAAATGCTTAGTACACACACTAAGCTTCCAAATGACACAAAGAAACCATATATGTACTTTGCAAATGATTTGTGTAATGATCAAACCAAAACAGATAACTTGGTTCCTTCACAAATCCAAAAACTTGCTATTTTTGTAATGATACCTGCTCAGTGTTATGCTCAGTGTGACCAGCACACTTGCAATTGAAACAATTCCTTTTGGGAGTATTAAAGTACCTTAATAAGCTACCATTTGCAAGTGGAATGAGAAGAAATGATAAACCACATCCAGAGAAATTGATTTAGCAAAATTATATGTACCCCCGACTTTTTAGGAACTCTGCAGACACAGACCAGTGTGCACTTCGATTAAGATGTCTCCGAGATGGTTGATCCTTTGGCCCTGAAATTTTGTATGCTTGTAGAATACCTTGAGCTGGTTCCAACAAGCTCTTAAGCTCTTGATTTGGTTCAGTGAGCACTCAGAAATGCTCCTTGGAAGTTGACAGACTTGAAGTAGAAATCACAGAGAACCAGATATGATGAATGTGTATATATCTATTGATTGATATGGTTATACAAGCTCATTAGCATGACAAGCATAGCTAATTGAGGTGTGGTAGTGTAGGCTATGATGTAGCACTAACACATACTCATTTACAAGAGAAATAAGCCTTGGGAGTTGAGCTAGAATGAGTGACACACCCGCGAGTCTTTTCCTTCACCTTTTATAAGATTTGGAAGTTGATTTGAATTTCAAATTCAAACTTAGGCTCCCTAGAATCTCTCCTCTAAAAGTAGGGAGATATTCTCTCCATTAAATCATCCTCTTTACCACGACTAATCAGGTAGGTAAGTGATTTCATGTAGATGCCAAGTCACTAAGGACTTTTACAATGGGTAAAAGGTAATAACACATAAGACTAAGTTCTTATGGTTCTTGCTTTATGTAGAGTCTTCAAGCCAATTGTCCTAGCCAAGTGTGATGGCTTGAATTGCACCAACATCTATGACCCATGTAAGATGGTTCATGCATTTCTTTGATGAAAAAATCTTTAAATGCTTGAGTTATGCATAATCTATGTTGAAAATAAAAAAAACCATTATGAAATGTATAATGTTCATCAGATAAAGATGCACCATTGTTGACATCATACCATGCACGTGAAAAATACAAATCAGGTGAATAAGTGGAAACCATTTCTTGAAAAGAATGTATTTGTATAGCAGAAATATTATGCAAAACAATAGAATGTGAAGGAAATCAGCTAAGAGCATCAGCTACAACATTAGCTTTACGAGGCTGATATTGGATCATGGGTTGGAAATTTTGAATGAATGATACCCATTTAAGATGGCGATCAGAGATCAAGGGCTGATTCAAAAAATGTTTAATAGCCTGTTGATCGGTTTTGATTAAGACCTCAGAGCCCATAAGATAGTGTTTCCAAATTTGCAAAGCATGCACAATTGCTAACAATTCTTTATCATATGTACTATAATTCTTTTCTGAGGACTTAAGCTTCCTACTCTCAAATGCAATGGGATGATCATTTTGCATTAAAATTGCACCTATCTCTGAACCACTAGCATTAGTAACCACATGAGAGGTTGTGAAAAATCAGGTAATTGTAAAACAGGTGCATGTGAAAGTGCATGTTTGAGTTTTTCAAAGGATTGTTGTTGGGTAAGTCCCCATGCAAATTTTATTTTCTTTTTCAATAACAAGGTAAGGGGCAATGCTAAATAAGAAAATTTTCAAACAAACTTCCTATAGAAACTAGCCAACCCAAGAAAAGAACGAACATCATTAACTGATTGTGGTGTAGGCCATTCTACTATAACTTTAATCTTTTTTGGATCCACATGCACACCTTCACTTGAAATAATATGTCCTAGATATTCTAGCTTACATTGAAAGAAGTAACTCTTTTCAGGATTAGCGTAAAGCGTGTTTTCTCGTAGTAAATGAAAAAATGTTTTAAGATGCATCTCATGCTCACTATCATTCTTATTGTAAACAAGTATATCATCGATAAACACAAGAACAAAAGCTTGCTAATCAAGAAAAATGTTGTTTATCATTCATGAAAATGTAGCAAGGGCATTAGTAAGTCCAAAGGGCATTAGTAAGTCCAAAGGGCATTACCATAAATTCATAATGACCTGTTTGAGTTCTAAAGGCAGTCTTAAAAATATTGCTTTGTGTCATACGAATCTGATGATATCCCGATTTTAGATCAATTTTACTAAAGACACGAGCTCCTCTTAATTTATCTAAAAGATCATCTATTCGAGGAATGGGGTATCTATTCTTTATTGTGATCTTGTCAAGGGCTCTATAATCAATGCACATTCGATAAGTTTTATTCTTCTTCTCTACTAAGAGAAATGGTGCTCCAAATGGGGAAGAAATAGGCCTTATAAGTCCTTTCTGTAGTAGGTCTTTTACTTGGTTTTCTATTTCCTTTTGGTGTAGTGGGCCATGTCTATAAGGTGCTTTATGAGGAGGAGAACTACCAGGGACTAAATCTATGCTATGGTCAAAGTATCCTCGAGAGGGTGGTAGTTCAGAGGGATACTCAAACATAAAACAATCCTTATAAGTAGTCATGAAAGGTTTATGTGCATCAAGAAGTGTATGAGTATAAATATTGATGACATTGACAAAGACAATGCATGAATTGAATCCCTTCCTAAATGCACGTTTTACTTGAGTATGACTAATCAATGGAAATGGATACAAATCATGTCGTGCAGACAAAGTAATGATTTGACCTTTAAATTCAAAGTTAAAAGTATGTGTATGGTAGTCAATCCGTGGGTTATAATGATGATGAAAAGGCATACCTAGTATAACATCGTAAGATTGCAAAGGTAAAAATGTTCGTGAATCAATATATGAGCCTATGCTAATCGTAACATCGTGCACTTCTTGTGTTACATTATAAAGATTACCTTGAAATGCAGCTTTTACTTTATACAAAGAAAGAAAGATTTTTAATTTAAGTTCTTGTACTAATAAATGTGAAATGAAGTCATGTGAACTACCATTATCACGTAGAATTTTAACGAGTTTGTTGTTTATAGTACCCTGCATGCAAAGTAAAGAACTAAGAGAGATATCATTACCCAAGGTACTTAGGTCCTTCTTCAATGATTCCTCTGTCCAAAGAGGAGGAATTTCTTCATTATGGGCCTCCATGTTATGTAATTGAGCTGCAGTTGGTTTCATGTTAAGAGGTCGCAATCGGCACTTCATTTTTGTATGTCCAGGTTTGCCACAATTCCAGCAGGTGATTCGTGGTCACTTCTATTGGGCATCCATTGCTGAAGTTTGTAGGGTAGGTGGTTTGGTAGGTTGGAGAGATGAAGCAACAGGTGTAGTTGAGTAATTGGATTGCGGTGGACGAGGAAAACTAGGGTAAGATGGGGCATTAAAAGTACGTTTCATGGGAAGATTTGCTTTAACAAAAAGTGGCCGTTGGCATGGTTGTTGTAGAGGAAGTGACTTGGTTATGGAATGGAATTCTTTCTCTACATCATAGGTGAAAGATATAGCCTCGTTTAGGGTTGTAGGTCATAAGGTGTGAAGCTTAGCTTGGATTCCCAGCTCCAAACCATCTTCGTATTTCCACTACAAGCTATCCTCTGGTACATCTTCAAGCATTCAAACCAATAGTAAATTTTTCCAGAACCGCTCTGTGTAGGTAGTAACCGTATCTTCCTCCTTCCATGTAAGGGTTGTCCATGCACGTCGAACATGTAAATGGTATTGAGGAGGAAGAAAAGAATCCTTCACTTTGTCTTGAAAAGCATTCCACGTTGTTGGACGCTCTGTATTGTGCCGCAGGAAATTCCACCTGAGTTGAGCTTTTCCTACTAAATAGGTAGTGGTAAATTTGACTTTTTCATTTTCAGCATATGTTTCATCAGTATAAAAATCATCGAAGTGTGAAAGCCATGAAAGGATAAAAGGGCCATCCTTCCGACCATCAAACCATAAAAACTGGTAATTCTTAATGGCAATCTTGGAATGTGTTCCATCCGATTGGACAGAGACAATAGCTTTGACCACCCTTGTAAGGTTGTCTTCATCAGTTTGCATCTTTTCGAGTATCTCGTCACGCTATCGGATCTCATTCTAAGCACCTTGTAATTCGTGCCATAGGAGCTTTAGTTGTTGCTCGAGGGTAACCTCGAGGTAGAGGTGATTCGCCGAAATCCTCCATGTTGTTCATAGGGTCCATGAGGATGTAGAGACAAAACCTTCCTGCTAGATATGTAAAAACATTTTTTGAGTTAAAATGTAAAAGGAATGATTGTCCTTGGGAATTGAAAAAGTAAGAAAGAGATGAAAGTTATGTTAAATATAAGAAAAGAGAAGTAGAGTGACAACACAAAGAGATAGTGTAGTGGTAAAACACTTCCCTTGTGTGGGTGAGGTTGTGGGTTCAAATCCTCCCACGTTGGTGAATCTAAAAGTCATTATTGCCACTCATACATTAAAATTGGTTCGCGTGTAGCCAACGGCTGCCAATGGTCGCCAAGGGTGCCAATGATGCCAATGTAATGCCTAAGTTGTACCTAAGTTCTTTGCCTTAGTCGATGCCTTGGAGTAAGCCGAAGGAGTAAACGTAGGTGTAACTCCGAAGGAGTAAACGTAGGTGTAACTCCGAAGGAGTAAACATAGGTGTAAACGTAGGTTCCGAACGAGTAAATGCAGGTGTAACTGCGAAGGAGTAAACGTAGATGTAAATGTAAGTGTAAATGTAGGTGTAAACGTAGGTGTAAACGTAGGTGTAAACGTAGGAACAGAAACAAAAACCAAAACGGCAACGGCAACAGGAATAGGAATCGGAATCAGAATCGAAATAAAAAACAGAAACGAAAACGGAAACGGATTCGGATCGCGAACAGAGAACAGCAAAACAGAGATCAATTCGCCAATACGAACAGAAACAGATTCCTCTGTAGTGACAGGTGCAAGGCTCTGATACCACTGTTATCAGGATCTTGCTCACACGCACATAGAGGTTACGAACGCAAAAAACGCACAAAAAAATAGAGACAGTAAGAGACGAGACTGAACGCAGTATTGGGTGCAATCTCCCCCCATGCACTCTGTTTTGAGAGTCCACATAGTGCATGTATTTATAGGAATTTTTTATTACATCGAAAAGAATGGTTACATGAGAGCGGCTTCGAAAAGCATGCGTGAAACTAAAAGTTGGTGACTTTCATAGAAAGCCTTTCTTTTAATATAAAAAACTGCAGTCTACAATGACCCTTATTCTAACCACTATTTTTCTAACTATTTCTAACAATAGAACCTTCTACGCGGATTTGGTTACAAACTAATTTATAAATCGGATCTACTTACAAAAAATTTTATAAATTGGATTTATTGATGTCCACCCTAAAGTCGGAGTATTGATGTCCACCCTTCATGCTTTCACGCCCTCACGAACCTTCAGCTGCTATATCAAAAACACCAAAACACATTAATACATTAATAAATTAACACTCCAACAATGCATTGTTCAACATATTCCATAATGTATAACACTATCTATCTACCTATCTATCTATCTATCTATCTATCATCTGTCTATCTATCTATCTATCTATCTATCTATCTATCTATCTATCTATCTATCTATCTATCTCTCTATATATCTATCTATTTGTCTGTCTATGTATCTATTTTTCTATCTTTGTATCTATCTATCAATCTATATCTATCTATCTCTCTATCTATCTATCTATCTATCTATCTATCTATCTATCTATCTATATATATATCTATATGTCTATCTATCTATCTATCTATCTATCTATCTATCTATCTATCTATCTATCTATCTATCTATCTATCTATCTATCTATCTATCTATCTATCTATCTATCTATCTATCTATCTATCTATCTATCTATCTATCTATCTATCTATCTATCTATCTATCTATCTATCTATCTATCTATCTATCTACCTACCTACCTACCTACCTACCTACCTACCTACCTATCTATCTATATACTCAAAGCATTTAGATAGCAATGAACCACGCTGAACTCTCCTTTGGAAGAGCTCCTTGATGATACCTTCTGAGTAGAAAATCAAGCTCTAGGCACTGCAAACAGTAGTCCACACAGAGGGTATAGAAGTCCACACAAAGGCTACAGAGTACACAAAAAACACAATACAACGGGACCATTAAGATTGATTTCGTAGTTGTTACAAATGCAGTTGAACTTACAATTTATGGTTGTCTAAGCCACTATATGTTGTATTAAGGAGCATATACAAAAGGTTCGGCAGCCATTTGGCCTTTCACATGGACACTAACAATAACAATCTTCGACTAAAGGCCAATTGGGCCACAAGTGACTACGAGAGAAAATTAAAGAATGATAGAGAATACCTAAGTATACAAACTATATCTCCCACTTGATGGGCATGTTACAGAGTATACAATTAATTGTGTAAGGTCATGGTTCAAGTATCCCCCATCAAGTGACAACACTATCGAAAGCTATCCTATGGTAGAGCTTTAGGCAAAGCATTTGTAGCATTATCTCGAGTATGAACCTTCTAAAGAATAATGTGCTTAGTGGCTAAACACTCTCTAATGAAGTGATACCTCACCTCAATGTGCTTGGTCTTTGCATTATAGAGTGGATTCTTAGCCAAAGCAATGGCACTGTGACTATCACTTAGTGAACGAGGTACATGCTGAGGTAGAACCATATCACAGGCATGACGAGAAAGCCACAATGCTTCGTTACATGCCTCACTTGCTGCAACATACTCTGCTTCTTTAGTGGAAAGAATTGTACATTCTTGAAGATGAGATCTCCAAGAGATAGTACCTTAAGAAAAATGAAAAGTGTACCCTAGTGTTTGTAAGAAAATAATAGCACACCGGAATAGATGATTAGACACATTTAAGAGAAAAATGTAAAAAAAGATAGATGCAAACTGAGAGATAGAGAATTTAAATTCTCAGATTGCCAAGCATAATGCAGTAACAATGATGGTGTTGTCCACCTGTGCCCTCCCAATGTGGAGCTTAGATGGCGATCTAGATAGACTCTAGATGAAGGGCTTACTAGTGTGCAATGTTATGTAAAGCTCAACCTAGGCCATGCTTTAATAGCTTTTACAAGGGGAGTTGATGTAGATAAACATAGTCATGAGATACACAATAGTTGGCAAAATATACAATCTGACAATATCTCCATGAACAAAAGTCTCCCGGACCCTACAGAAGGCGGCAAGCCCCCTCTGCACTCCACTAATTAAAGTTCTATGGGGAAACTATGTGACACCACAGGGCCTATATTTTTGCTTTGAATGGCAACCCAATGGCTCGGAAGTTTATGCCCTACCTAACCTAATGGCTAGGCTCATAAAGGTCATCCATAACCATCAATGGTCACACATAGGCCTCATCTAACTTAGAAGTTAGGGTTCCACAAATGTTCGGGCTCTAACAATGGCTTCTCCTCATAATGGAGGCCTTACAACTTAGAGCACCATGGATCATTTGTGGTCACTTGAGGGTCGAGTATTGAGCATATCTGACACCCCCTTCAATGTCCACCCTATGGTGAACAACCTCGGTCCAATCCCAAGCTTTGGAAAGTGAAAAAGAAGTTGCTCTCTCCCAATAGCATTTTTGAAGATGTATGCTCCATTTTCTTTAGTTGGACAATAGCTTATCTCGACGACCCCATCCTCAAGCAACTCATGCACATAGTGATACTGAATTTATATGTTCTTGGTACGTGCATGGAACACGGGATTCTTTATGATGGCCATGCAACTTTAGTTGTCACATTTCAACTTTGTAGCCTCTTGTCCTTGTATTCCTATGTGCCATAGGATCCTCCTCAACCACACTACTTCACATGCTGCAACATATGCAGCTTTATAGTTAGCTTTAGTAGAAGATGATGCTACAATCGATTGCTTCTTATTGATGCAAGAGAAGATATATGATCCTAAAGAAAAGCAATATCCAAAAACTGATTTTTGGTATCAATAGCTCCTGCTCAATCTGAGTCATAATATCTGATCTGAGATGATCCTTCTTCATAAAGAATACCACAATTAGTGGTTCCTTTCACATACCTGAGTATCTGCATGCTTGCCTTCCAATGAGTCTGGCATGGCTTATTAGAGAGCCTTCTTACTACTCCAATAGCATAAGAGATATCTAGTTTGTTATTGCACAAGTAGATAAGACTTCCAACTAGTTTCTTGTATCTTCCAATATCCACTAGAGGTGAAGTATCTTCAATAGATAATTTTGTGTTGACCTCCATAGGTGTAAAAATTTCCTTGCAATCCTCCATGTCAAATGCCTTCAATATATGGCTTGCATACTTTTGGTGATAGATGAAAATCTTCCCTGGTTCTTGCCAAACTTCAAGACCTAAGAAATAATGCATTAAGCCCAAGTTTGTCATTTCAAATTCTGAACTCAAGGCATATCTCATTTTTTGTAGAAGAGCATCATCACTTCTTAATCACAAGGTCATCTACATACAGTACAAGCACCCCTCCTCTCTTTAGAACATACAAGTTAGCATCAGAATCACATCTTTTGAAACCTATATCCAAGAGATACTTATCTATCCTTTAGTACCATGCTCTAGGGGCTTGTTTCAGCCCATATAATGCCTTCTTTAGCTTACATACCTTGTTCTCTAAATGGGGAGCCTCAAACCCTAGTAAGTGAGACACATATAGCTCCTCCTTGAGGTCTCCATTCAAGAACGTTGATTTGACATCCATGTGATAGATTGACCAATGCTTATGTGTAGCCATAGCTAGTACTACTCCAATAGTAGTCATCCTTGCAGTTAGGGCAAATGATTCACAAAAGGAAATGCCTTCAACTTGTGAGTAACCCTGTGCAACAAGTCTTGCTTTGTAATTTTCTATAGTTCCATCAGCCTTGTACTTTAGCTTCCAAACCCACTTGGTGCCAATGACTTTATGCTTAGGGGGTCAATCCACTAGCTCCCAAGTTCCATTTATCATACTATTCTTGTATTATATTTACATGGCAGCCCTCCAATTTGGATCATGGAGTGCCTCTTCCACATTGGTTGGTACCTTTGCTTCTTCGAGATCAGCCATCAGAGCTATGTTTACAATATAGGTGCTTACCCATATTTGTTCCTCTATTCTCTATGATTTCCTTGGGCCATCTGCAACATGTTCTATTGATTGTGGGATGGGGTTTGCAGAATCATAGAGCTGCCTCACCCAACATGGCAATGGCTTTTCCACTTGGGTGACCACAGGTTGGTGACTCTTAGACTGATCATCTGAACATGATGCTTCTTTCTCTTGTGTAGAAGGGATAGCTCTTGGGGTAGGTTCATAGTGGATTTCCCCTTTGCCTGATGATAAAGTGAAAGCTCTCTTTTCCTCCTCCATTGCATGTGGTTGCACCTCCTTAAACATCACATCGTGACTTGCCATGATCTTCTTAGCCTCAGGGTAATAAAGCTTATAAGCCTTATTATCTTCATTGTACCCTAGGAAGATACATTTGATGCTTTTGGTTGAAGCTTATTTCTCTCCCTATCTGGAACAGTACATAACATTCACTTCCAAATACTTTGAAATGGGAAACATAAGGCTTTTTAACAATGTAGGCTTCTTGTGGAGTCTTTCCATCAAGTGCCTTGGTGTATCTTTGATTCAAGATGTAGATGGCAATGTTGACAGCCCCTATCCAAGATTGATTAGGAAAACCCTTTCTCTTCAACATGCACTTGCCATCTCCATGATGGTTTGATTCCGATGTTTTGCAACATCGTTCAATTGAGGGTTGTGTGCCAATGTGAGTTGATGCTTGATTCCTTTACTCTTGTAGAAATCTTCAAACTCTGTTGATGTGAACTCACCACTACCATCTGTCCTAAATTTCTTCATCTTCCTTGTTTCAGTTTCAACAAGTTGAAGCCATTGTTTAAACTTACCAAAAGCTTGATCCTTATTGCAAAGGAAGTACACCCGCATCTTCTTTCTGTAGTCATTGACAAGTAACATGAAGTAGGAAGATCCACCCAAGGCCTTTGTAGGAATTTTTCCACACAAGTCAACATGCACCAGCTCTAGAGGATAGCTTGCCCTATTCTTGCTTTCTTGTGGACACGCCTTTCTCTATTGCTCTCCCATCATGCAAGCTTCACATGGTTCTTTCATTTCTGCAGTCAATGGTAGGTGTGCAACCATACCCCAACAATGCATCTCCTTCAGTATAGGGTATCTGATGTGGCTGAATCTCTCATGCCATAGCTTGCTTGTGTCCACACTTGTAGTGGTTGTAAGAGCACATGACTCATACAAGTTGTTCCTCTTTATGTCAATCCCAACAATGTGGTTGTTACTCTCCATAATCTTAGATCTTATCTTATTGAAAGATACTTGATGACCTTGATCAGCTATAGAAGCTAATTAAAGTAGCTTCTATTTGATTTGTGGAACATACGGCACATTTGAAAGCTTTTTGACATCCTCGTTAGAGTTCATGAAAGAAATCGTACCTTTGCCCTCTACAAGACATCTTGCATTGTTGCCTACCTTCACTATGATGGGTTCCTTTAGAGTTTGTAAGGAAGTGTAAAGGTCTTTCCTGCTCATCATGTGATGAGATGCACCATTATCCAACACCCATGAGCCATAAAATGTGTACATAAGGAAACCTCTGAATATCCAAAACCTGAAAAGAGTAAGAAAATGAAGGAACATGAAAAAACTAGAGAAGAAGAACAAAAATTTGATGGACCTTCAAATTTCAAAACTTATGAGGTGGAGGATAGAATACTTCTTAAGATGAAACCTAAAAGGGATAAAAAGAAAGGGGAATCTTATGACAATGAAGAATATACAAAAAAGGTGGTAATTACTTAGGAAGAGGGAGAAGAAAGGCATATTGTCATAGCAGATGACATGAAAAATCAAGAAGAGCAAGCATTGGTCAAATTGGCTAAAGAGTATAGGGATGTGTTTGCATACAATTATAAGGATTTGAAAGGGATAGATCCAAAAATTTGTGAACACAAAATTCCTATCACTCCAGATGCAAAACCTAGTAAACAAAGACACTATACATTTAATGATAAGTACTCTGCCAAGATAAAGGAGGAGATTGATAGGATTTGTATTAACTTGAAAAAAGGTAATGCAACAACTATAAGGGATAGCTACCCATTGCCAATATTGATCATCTCTTAGAAAAGAGTAGCTAGAAAGGAGGTTTACAGTTTCTTGGATGGATTTTCTGGATATAACCAAGTTCCTATTGCTTTGGAAGATCAATATAAGACAACATTTTCCACTGAATGGGGAATATATGCATTTAAGGTGATTCCTTTTGGGTTAACCAATGCCCCAACCACATTTCAGAGGTTAATGTGTCATGTGTTCAAAGAATTTCTTAAAACCATGATGGAGATTTATGTAGATGATCTATGTACTTTTTCAAATAAAAGACAAAATCATCTACATGACTTGGAGAACATATTCAAGAAATGTAGAACCAACAGAGTTTGTTTAAATCCTAAAAAATGTGTCTTCTTTGTCAGGCAAGGAAGAATGTTAGGCCACATAGTTTCCAAAAATGGGATCTCCATTGGTGAAAGTAAGAAATTAAAGCTATTGTGAACCTACCCAAGCCAATTAATGTGAAGGAACTTCAAACCTTCATGGGTCATTGTGGATACTATAGGA
This sequence comes from Ceratopteris richardii, assembly GCA_020310875.1. NCBI lineage: Eukaryota > Viridiplantae > Streptophyta > Polypodiopsida > Polypodiales > Pteridaceae > Ceratopteris > Ceratopteris richardii. The sequence goes on along the minus strand of CM035426.1, from coordinate 49,975,422 downwards.
AATTTGTGCATAAATTTGCAGATATTGCAAAACCTCTTTATGCACTAATTACAAAGTTTGAATGGACCCAAGAATGTGACAGAGCCTTTGAAACCCTAAAAACTTGCTTGGTTATAGCACCCATTTTGAAAACCCCACAGTGGGATCATACTTTTCATGTCCATGTTGATGCCTCTAATTTTGCTTTTGGATGTGTTCTTGCACAACCTATTAAAGGAAGTAAGTTGGATTTTCCAATTGCTTATGCTAGTATGCAATTGAATCAAGCTGAGAAGAATCATACAACCACTGAGAGGGAGGGATTAGGAATGGTATTTGTTGTAAAAAAATATAGGCATTATCTTGTAGCCAACAAGTTCAATTTTTTTGTGGATCACCAAGCACTGTTGTACTTGGTAAATAAACCTTGCCACACAACAAGAATAGTGAGACGGTTTTTACTTCTCATGGAATTTGATTTTGAAGTGGTAGTAAGGCAAGGAAAAACACATCTGACAGTGGACCATTTGTCTAGGATACAAACCAAAGAACAAGAATCTCCTATAGATGATGAGTTTCCAGATGCTTACCTATTCAAGGTAGAAAGCATTCCCAATTGGGCAATAACATTAGTATCTTTGTTAACTATTCAACCTTGTAGGAAAACTAATAGCACAACACATCTTTTACTGCAAAGGAGAAGCTTTGTGTTACTTGTCGGACACTTATATCATGTGAATCGCATTGGCGTATTGGAGTATTGTACTCTAGAAGAGGAGCAAACAAGTTATTTAGAGAAGGCTCATTGTTGGAATCCATGTACACATGCTTGCAAGTTATTCACTCTGCATAACTTAGCCAGAATGTGTCCATTGGCCTACAAAAACATAGGGTGTAGAAAGATATATTTCTAAGTGTCCAAAGTTTCAACATCTGAACCATATGGACATTGTGACTCTTTATTGGTTTCAGAAAAACCTTGATTGGAGTACACATATAGTTGAGGAGTTAAGAAACCCACAAACAACAAAAACTATCAAGTTTAATGTAGACTCCAGAAACTTGAAGGAAATAACCAAGGAATATCAGCTCATAGGAAACCAATTGTATAAGAAGGGTATAGATGGACATTTGAGAATATGTGTCCCTGAGGGAAAATACATGCAAATGTTAGAGATGGCTCACTCACGAGTAGCACCAAGGTCACTTTTCAAGTGAGAGAACTGCTACATTGATTCTATACTCTGGATTTTGGTGGCCAACTCTTTTTCCAGATGCCATAATATTTGTGAAAAGGTGTGACATATGTTAGAAAGCAAGTCAACCTAGTAGAAGAGATGACATGCCATTGACACCATTAATTTCTACTAGAGCTTTTAGTAAATGGGGATTAGACCTCATTGGACCAATATATCCTCCAGCTAAAAGTTCTCATGCAGAATATATCATTGTAGCCATTGACTATCTCACAAAATGGGTAGAAGCAAGGGCTACAAGAAAAAATGATGCTCATATTACAACAAAATTTCTTTATGAGAATATAATCACTAGATTTGGATTACCAATTGAATTGTTAAGTGATAGGGGAACTCATTTCCTTAACCAGGTTATTGAGAACATCATTGATCATTTTATGATTATTGATAGAAAATCAGCCCCTTGTCATCCTCAAGCAAATGGATTGGCAGAAAGTACAAACAAAGTACTTTGTATTGTATTGTCAAAACTTGTAAATCCAAATAGAACTGATTGGGATCTGCAACTCCATCATGTTCCATGGGCTTATAGAGTGGCATACAGAACTGCCATTGGTACAACACCCTTTAATTTGGTATATGGACGAAATGTTGTCTTGCCATTAGAATTTCTCATGCCTACATTGAAGATGGGAAATCAGCTAAAATGGTATGGACATGAGTTGTCAGAAAGAGTTTTGGAGTTAGAGAAGCTAGGAGCTTCAAGACTTCAAGCTATCATGAGCATCTATGCGGACAAGAAGAGACATAAGGCATATCATGATATTCATGTTAGGTATAAAGATTTGCAAGTAGGAGACTTGGTATTAGCTTACACTTTGAAAGAACACCAGAAGAAACTTTAAAAGAGAGGACATGGACCCTATATCATTCATCAAATAAGCAATAGTGGTGCAGTCCAATTGGCAAATATAGATGGAGAAGTCATGGCAAACTTCATAAGTGGATGTAGAGTGCAGAGATATAATCAACCTTTGACCACCCAGGAGTGGAGGAGATTGCATCAAGCTAAACATAGAAGAGAGGAAGAAAAAAGAATGAAGTATGCCGCTCAACAACAAGCTAAGGAAAAAATGAGAAAATCTAAAGAAATCAAAGAGGTATTGATATGTGAAAGGCCTTTAGGAAAAATGAGAGAACAGTTGCCTGTGATTTTGATGAATTTCCAACAATAAGAAACTATGATTTAAATAGACTCTGGGTCACAAGTAAATCTAATTAGTATTGAGTTGCTAAATAGGTTAAATGCAAAAAGAAAGATGAGTAAAACCCTAGATGTGCACATAGTTCAAACTTTATCCACACAAACAATCACAGTTGAATTTGACCAAGAACAGATGAATATAGAATGTGAAGAATGGCCTGATCACATGATGTCTGAAAAAATGATTTTGGGACAACCATGAATGAAACAAGGAAAGGTAATAATGAACTTTGAAAAAATGCCTCTTCATCTGAAAGTAAATAAAAAACTCTTAATACCTTTTGCTAGTCATGATAAGCAGGAAACCAATGAGGAGATTCATAGCTTGGAAATGAAGAAATTTCTTTTTCCATTAGAAGCAACTCTGGATCTACATAAGAATATTTTCCATGACAAGAGAAACACTTAGCATAGGCAACAAAGCCATAAGAAGTAATCAGTTTTGAAGCAAGTCTAGGAATGGAAGCCAAAAGCAGTTCAGAAGACTCCAAGTCAAAAGACTAAGTAGGTATGGAGACCTAAAGAGATGAAGCAATTCTTGGAAGAAGTATGTATCAAAGGTTTAAGGAAGTTCAAGACACAAAACAGAACCTCTTGGATTAAGAAGACTAACATGGTACCAATGGAACAACACACGAGTGAAGAGCACAATCATTTACAGCCACATAAGTTCTCTAAGATTAGTTCTAGGAAAGCCTCTTCATCAGATAACCACTTAGGTATATTGCCTAAGACCTCAGTTTTGCATTATGTGGAGAAATGCATTTCCAAAGTATACATGAATAGGGAAACACTACAATGTTGTGCATTCACTAGGCACATGAGAGCTTTCCCATGGACTTGTCACAACTCTTTTTCTTGGAAAAAGAGGAGGGGAAGAGAGTTCCCTCAGTTATTTGCCAACAGATCAAGTTCAAGATGATCAATAGATGTAAATGTCTGGTAAAAAAATATTTAGGGAAATATATGAAAAAAAAATAAAGAAAAAAAAATTAGAAAAAAATTAGAGAAAAATAAAAGGAAAAAAGAGAAAAATGAAAAATGTATAGAAAAAAAGTGGAAAAATGAAAATGAAAAAAATAAATCAAGTGAAGTTTCAGAAATAGAAAGGACATCAAATCTTTACTTCTATTTTTGTAATTTTCTTTTTCTTTGCAAATTTTGAAACACAAGCAAGATCTAGGTTAGAATTAGGAAGTTAATAAAATTCTTGATTTCTCAATATCTATTTTGATTTGGTGATTTAGAATTTTTTTTTGAGATTCTTCCCCAAATAGGCACAAGAAACAATAGAAATATTGCTTCACCTGTGATGATCACCTAGTTTGAGTCTTGGGAATCACTAATTGTTTGAATTTGGAAGAAGATCTTTTATCTCAAGTTGTTTTGAAGTATTTCTTTTCTTTTCCTTTGAACATGACTCATGGTGGAGGTGTGTGTGGTGTATTTTTTCTGACTTTATAGGATGGTGAATACCAAGGAACTTACTATTCATGACTTCAAAGTTGAATCAGTGGTGGTATCTAGGGGACATTGGTTCCTCGATAGTGAAGCAGTTGAGGTGAATTGGAATCTGATACAGAGCAAGATCTTCCTGAGGCAGAGCAGATAGTTAAAGAGCTTAAGGAGACTATCAAGATAATTGGTCAAGACATATTCACGATGAAGGTGGTAGGAAACAAATACACAATGTTATGTCAGGAATTCTACAAGTTCCAGAGGGTGACTGCCAATTACAAGAGATGAAAGGCTATGGGACTTCACAAAATTTTGGAAGAGTGGGGTAATTGGAACCATCCAACTTATCCTCAACCCCAACATATGGAATACATCACTGCTTTTAGCCATGGCCAGTGACTAAAATACCCTGATGTCGAAAAATGATTGTATCTGAAAGAGTTGAACAGAAGTACCCTAACGAGTTTTGTTAAACCTATATTAGACTTTGAGACGCTTATATTGGCAAACCAAAATTGTTATATAACTTTGGCACAAAAAGATGAAATAGCATGCACAAGCATTGTGATAGTGTGTTTGAAGGATGAAACAAGCTCAGATCGCAATTTTGGCACCATAGAACGAAGTTGTTTTGATCTCTTAATCACTCTATGCGTACCAAATTTCATGCAATTCTGAGACTGTGACGGGAGGGGTGTCGACGACGCCCTATATGAAGCAGTGACCTACTCTAATACCAATTGTTGGATTTAGAGATCTGTGGAAGCATACGAATAGCCCAAGGAAGAAGAAGAAGAAACTTGGAGCACAACACACAATACTGAATGTATTACCACTAGAATGTACAAAGATAAGTAGCCCATTAGGGTAATAGGCGTATATACAAGCCGGGGGGAAAAAACCTCCTAAAGAGGGAAAAAAGTGCCCCGATGGTCCTAGGGCGTTCACACACATCGCTACCTAAATATATCAACAAAACCCTCTACAACAATTCATGCTTTATACTTTGGAGAGGCACTATCTTATGTGAATTTCATTTCATATACCACGTACATGGTAAAGCTATCCTACCCTTTGGCAAAGGTACTAAATCCCAAGTACCATTCTTGTGAAAAGACCCAAAGGAAGGATTCAGAAGGATAGCTAAGGGAGAAAAGACAGGAAGGCTCTTCACATTTGAAGTGGAAGATACCAAGAACATAGCATTGTTTAGCTATGGATCTCAAACTCTCTCTGAATCAGATGTGTGGGGTCCAAGCAAAGAACCCTCCATTTCAGGTTCCAAATATTATGTATCTTTTATTGATGATTGCAGTAGGTGGACAATCTTATACTTCATGAAACATAAAGATGAAGTTTTCAATTGTTTCAAAAGATACCTTGCACTTGTAGAGAAAAAAATAGGTAAATGTCTCAAGAGACTCAGATCAGATGCTAGTGGAGAATACTTTTCAAAGGAGTGTGATGCTTTCCTTCACGAAAGAGGCATCAAAAGGGAGATAACAACTAGGTATACCTCTGAACTTAATGGAGTAGCAAAAAGGAAGAATAGGACCATAGTTGAAGCAGCTAGATCTATGATCAATGAGAAGAGCCTACCTAATTACCTTTGGGCATAGGCTATATCAACAGCCACATACCTTGTAAATAGACTCCCATCTAAATCCTTAGATGGTATGACTCCATATGAAGTGTGGCATGGAAGGATACCAAGCCTAGAACATTGCAAAATATTTGGATGTTTAGCCTATGCTTACATTCCTTCTCAAGTAAGAGGGAAATTGGATCCCAAAGCATAGAAATGTGTGTTTATTGGATATCATCAAAATCAAAAGGGCTACAGATTGTACAATCCCACTAACAAAGGTTTTCTAGTTAGTAGGGATGTAGTCTTTGATGAGAATAAATCTTGGTTTGATGATGACAAAAATGTGAAACTACCATATGACTTAGAAGATGACTTTCCATCTCTTCCAACAAAGGAGCCAAAGCAACTTGAAGATAGTGATTTTGAAGATGACATCACAGGGTTGGAGAAATTGAAGCTATGGAAGAACAAAGGCAAAGTTAAAATGGAAGAATTAAATCAAGGACCAAAAAGCTCTCTACAACCAATTAGAAGGTCAATGAGAGAAAAGAAGAAGCCAGAAAGATATGGATTTGACACATCCTTAGTTACAAAGCATTCAATCTACATGGCCAAGGATCTCAACCATGAAGAACCTACATCCTACGAAGAAGCTCAAAGCAAGAAAGAATGGAGAGAAGTAATGGATGAAGAAATGGAAGCTCTCATGGACAATGACACATGGGAACTTGTTCCAAGCAAACCATCAATGAAGGTAATTGGTTCAAGATGGATTTATAAAGTTAAGAAGAATCCAGATGGTAGTATCAATAGGCAAAAGGCAAGGTTAGTAGCTAAAGGTTTTGATAGACCCATGGGATAGACTATGAAGAAAATTTCTCACCTGTAGCTGAAATGCCTACCATCAGAGTACTTGTTAGCATTGCTACATCCAGGAATTGGAAGTCATATCAATTAGATGTAAAAAAATGCATTTTTGAATGGCTGGATTTCAGAGGAAGTCTATATGGCACAATCTCTTAGTTATGAAGATGCACATCATCCTAACTATGTGTGCAAATTGAGGAAAGCTCTATATGGATTGAAAGAAGCTCCAAGAGCTTGGAATCACAGGTTGGTAACCTATTTGCAAGACCAAGGCTTCAAGGCTAGCAAGGCAGATACATCATTATTCATAAAAAGAAATGGTTCAAAAGTAATATATTTCTGTGTATATGTAGATGATATAATAATAATAGGGAATGACATCAATGGAATCAAGTAGGTAAAGGTTAGAATGAAGGATGAATTCAAGATCAATGATCTTGGACCTCTAACATATTTCCTTGGGCTTGAGCTCATTTATACAAATTCTGGCATCTACATCACTCAGAGGAAGCATGTACTTGACATGCTTTCTAAATTCAAAATGGAAAATACTAAGTGTGAAGGTACACCCATGGAGATGGACCATAATCTAAGTGCTTATGAAGGAGAATTCATTGAGGATATCACAAGCTATCAAAGCTTAGTGGGAAGCTTGAAGTATGCTACTCTCACAACGATGGATATATGATATAGTGTAAGCATCCTCAGTCAATTTATGCATAAGCCAAGGAAGCCACATATGGAAGAAGCCAAGAGAGTGCTCAAATACTTGAAGGACACAATTAATAAAGGACTATTTTATCTTTATACCTCAGAAATTGATCTCAAGATTTACTCAGATTCAGATTGGGTTGGATCTAAGGATGATAGGAAGAGTACATCAGGATATTTGTCTTTTGCAGGTTCAAAATTGATTTCATGGTCTTCAAAGAAGCAACCAACTGTTGCTTTATCATCAATTGAAGATAAATACAGAGGATTGGCCAATGCAACACAAGAAGCAATGAGGTTGAAGTGTTTATACTCAGAGTTGGGGGTACATACCTCAACACCTCACATCTTTGGTGATAATACTAGCTCTCTTCACTTAGCAGCTAATCTTGTTTAATATGCTAGAACTATGCATATTGAAGTTCATTACCATTATGTTAGAGAAAAATTATTGAGCAAGGACATTCAATTGTCCTATGTATCCACTAATCTTCAATGTGCAGATATATTGACAAAACCATTGGATGGTATCAAGCTAAGCAAATTCAAAGGAATGATTGGATTGATGGAAATGAGTGAGGAATGAAGACTCAAGCATGCTAGGATTCAGCGGGAGCTGTTGGTGCATTTTGCCAAGCCTAGTGCTTGATTAAAATCATTTGTGTAATGGTATTTTTTGAACTCTCAATGACAGAAACCATAAAACTCTTCTCTTGTAAAAAGTAAAAAGTAGAATCTTCAAATGTAAAAGGGAAAAAGGAATTCTATGACTTTGATAGGTATAAATTGTGAAATCCAAGTAGAAGGAATCAATTAGATGAGATTCCCTAGAATGGAGGAACTTTTAGGTGGCATCTCCACCAAATTTGAATTCAAAAACTTCTATAAAAACTCATGAAAAGAGTCACGGGGTAGAGCAATCCTTTACAAGAGATTAGAATAAAGATTTGGATCATCATTGAAGCACACATTGTGCTCCTCCTTCCCATGCTTCATTCCCATCAATTTCATGTATCATATGTGCAATATAGATTGATTTCCTTGATCATACTTGGAGTTCTTTACAACTGTTGTCTCCGATATATTCTATGTTTTTCAATCTACTTTGATTAGTGATTTCTACTTCTACTCTTCATTTGATGATAAAAGGCAATCCAAATGCCTTAACATTTGAAGAGTTAGTTTCTATTCTATTGCAAGAAGATCACTCTAGGCAGAGCAAGTCTATTATGCGTGTTGAAGATCAAGCTTTCCTAGCTAGTCAAAAGGGCAAAGGTAAATGGAGCTCATCTACTAGTAAGCAGAAATTTGTAAATGCTACACATTCAAAGAAGGAAGACAAATATGAGAAGAAATGAGAAAAGCAGAAATTTTTTGCAAATATTGTAAAGGAAATGATCATGTCATTAAGAGCTATCAAAAACTGGCTACTAAAGAGGCAAAGAAAAAAGAGTTTGGAATGGTTGTTGTAGAGGCCTCTACACTGAAAACAGAGTCTACTAATCTTGTGCAGAATGAAGAATGGGCATGTTGCTCTAGCACAATGGTGAGAACCACGTTAAGAAGCTCCACCTCCTTAATGTCAATCCGCGGAAGAGATAGGAGTGATATGAAGATCGTGAATGTGAGATGAAGTGAGAGTGAAGGTGAGAAGCATAAAAATGCACACACACTACGAAGAGACAAGCAAGACACAATGGAAGGTGAGAAATCAACTCTATTGCTTAAGAACACTCTTACAAGCTCAAAATAGCTCTAAGCTCTTCTCTACTCAAACAAGCTAACCTCAAAAATGAGCTCTCTAGCTCTTTTTATAGATTCTATACTAGTTTTGACCGGTTTCACATCTAGTGATCGGCATAGTTAAAAAATAGGTCCTAGATGCTATTTGAAAGGGTAAACGGTGTCTAAAAATAACCAAAATTGGTATGCTCGTTCTACCTATGCTCCTCAAGCTCGAGGACTCCTCGACTTACACAAAAAGGAGCTATAAATTACAAAAAGGGGTTTTTCTATTTACATATGGTACAAAAGTGATGAAAATCACTGTTGGAGGTTTTGAAAAGTATTTATAAAACATAATTCTTTGAAAAATGATTCGACTGACTCCCTGCTCTGTCTTTACATGCTTCCGCGTCTTCTATGCCTCTGGCTGCTTCCAACACCCCCCTCCCTCTCGCTTCTGTCGTCCTCGATAGAACCTTGTTGTGTGGTCTATCGGATGTAGTTCTGTAGTAGTTCCTGAGCAAGGGTGTGTTCTGATATTCGAATGCCTCGGGCCAAATCTGCCTCCAGTTTCTCCCAATCAATTGGTTGCGGTTCATCGGATGGTGGGAGTCGATAATGCATGGAATATACCATCTGTTCATAGGCGAATAATTGAAGCAAATGTGTGGGCCTGTTGATGAACACTTTTGAATGGTATTCCCAAAAACCGGTTGTGAACATTTCTTCGAAGGTCTACTTGTAGCACGTCGGTAAGTATTTAATTCTGCAATGCGAGGCATAACACACCCGTAGCGATGGCGTTGTACTCATATCATATGCAAGATCTAGATTGCCATGCTCAAAGCTCGGGGTGTTTACATCTGGTGCCTTGACGCGTCTGAAGACTTTAAAAACCATCTACATCATGTCAAATATCTTGACAGTCATATTCGCTGCTATATCGTCCATATGTTTCAAGCGAGGGAGCCAGTGACGAATCGTGGCCATCATGTATCCGATTGTAGGTGGTCTTGTGGGTGGAGTGAAGTATGGGTAGTTTAGCCAATCCTGGCATTGCTTGTTGTTTTGTATCTTAATTGCAAATGCCTTCCAGGAACGGCGACATGGCACTGTTCCCCAACATGGGTTGTATTTTAAGTGTAGTGGTGCCTTGGCCCATGTACTCATCATCTCAAGATATTTCTGTAAGAGATCCTTGCGCCATTCTGGTTGATAGATTTCTCCTTGCTGTGCGTCTGTTGGCAAATCGTCAGGCTCAAACTGAGTAGCGTGAGAGGGTTTCTTGCCTGTTTCTTTCTCTATGGCCAACTGATATTCCGCCATTAACATAAAATATGGTTTATACTGTAGCTCATGCCCTGATATGTATCTGCGGGGGGCCAAATGAGCAAAGTATGGGGACTGTAAAATGCATTCTTCAATCATTGCCATGGCGTGAAGCTGCACTTCTACCCGTGGTGAGTGGGTTTTTCCCAGTTCTTCTATCGTCTTCATCCATGCGGGAGTTGGAAGTTCGTAAGTGGTCTGGCCTTCGGCCCTGACGCGTCCGCCTGGGATGGGTTGGGGCTCATATGCTTCTTCAAAGGTTTCCTCCACCGGAATAGTGACTGTTTCTTCCTCAGCTGGTAGTTCCGGTGGGGAGTCTGGCCTTGGTGGTGCTTCATATACCGCTATCTGTGATTGGAGCGTTGATACCTGGGCCTGTAAAGCGTTGAGTTCCTCTAAGATGTCAGGAGATGGGCCCACAGGATCTGGTAGTCCTTGTTGTATTGGTGCTCTTAACTGTAATATCTTGTGTTCGTCTTTGAGCTTCTGAAGCTCCTCGTTCATGTTGTCATACTCATCTAACAATCTGACATGATCTTCTAACAACATTTTCATAGATTTTGAGGGCACGTCCTTGAAGCGACTGGGGCTCAATGGTTGGTCTGGTTGATCCAGGGCAGCTTCTAAATTCTTTGTGTTCTGTTCTTGTAAACGCTGGTTCTCTTCTTTGGTGCTGCCAGGTGTCGTCTAAGTAATCCCATATTTCGCATTAACGTTGCATTGCGAATGGTCTGTGCCCTTAACAAATTATCAAGATCAGCAGTGGCCTCTTTGTTTTTCTCTTCACTTTCTAGTTCTAGTTTGTGGTATGCCTCTCGGAGTTCTTGGTATCTGGTGTTTAGGGAGCCATTCTCGATGGTCAACGAATTTAGCTGCGGCTGTAAATCATTGGTTGTCCTCTGCAGCTGCTGATAATTCTTTCCCAGAGATGTGAACTCATCTCTTACTTGAGTCATACAAGTGAGCATTTGTCGAAATGCATTATCTACAGTGGGTGATAATATTAATGGAGTGCTAAGTGAAGATGTAGTAGGTGTAGATGCAAAGGGAATGGGGAATGGGGGTGGGAAAGTGGGTGTTGTGGTGATTGTGGAAAATTGTGGTGTGCCCATGTATGGTTGTGCCATGAATGAAGTGAGTGGTGGTGCGGTGGGTGGTGACATATCCATGGCATTGGATGAGGTGTCAAGTGCGGTGACCGTGAATAATGGCGTGATCATGGGTGCTTGCGTGGGTGTAAATACAGGGTTTACAAAGGTTGAAGAGTAATTTACAGAGGGGTTGTCTTGGACGGCTTGGTGGAAAGGGGAAAGAGGAGTGACGGTGGGTCGGGGAGGTGATACAGGAGAAAAAGTCATCGGGGTTAAAAATGGAAATAGTGGTCTCGTGGGTGTAGGAAAGGATGGAAAAGATGGATGGAGAAATGGGTTGGATAGAAAGGTGGATGTGTTAGGGGGTAGACTAGGTTGAGTGGGTGTGGACATGGTGAGAGGAATGGATGTTACAAGGGCTTCTGATACTTCGTCGTGGAAGGAGGTGGATGTTCGGGGAGAAGGAGGGTGTATGGGGGAGACTGGATGGATGGGAGGTGAAGGAGGGGCGGTTGGGGTGGTAGGTACTGCGACAACTATGGTGGTATGTACAGCAGTAGTACGGGGTGGGGAGTCGATGATAATGGTGTCTTCTGCCGATGAGCCTTCAGGGACGAGACGTGCTTCCCTGGCCTATTCTGAAGACTGACCATCGGTGGGTACCCGAATATATTCACCCGGTTTGGTTAGTAAACGGACTCTGCGGGGGTCATACTATGGTAACGGTTTCCTCTGCAAATATCGTAAGGCTTTTGTGGATCCCACTGATTTGACAAGTTCTCTGAAGCCTCTGATGTATACTTCTTCGAATCCGCCTGAGACAAGTTCCTGTTCTATGAGTGCTTGACTCTCTTCCTCAGTCAATTTCTTGCGCGCCCAAACTTTCTCCATGGTGCGATATAGCTTCTTGATGGCTAGCGTATAGGCTGCTCCTTCATATGTTTCTTCTTCGTGTGTGCTTGTGTCACCTTGGGTGTCAGTGTGTTGTCCTTGTTCATCTGTCTGTCCATGCTCTTGGGATTCGTGAGTGCCCTGGCTGGCTTCGTCATCGCCATCATCTTCATCTGTCTCTGTTCTTTCTTCCTCGGAACTAGACACTACTTGTCCTTGTGGTTGGTCTCGGGATGTGGTCGGGTAGCTTGGCCATTCGTATTCTTGAGAAAATATATGTCCTTCTGAGAACTGAAATTCACTGGAGAAAGCATCTTGCATTTCGAAATCAAACGTTGTGTCTAGGGGTTCCGCTTCCAAGTTAGGTATCGGAAAAGAGAAAGCTTCCGCACCAACAGTGGTGGGAACTTCTGCTGTAGTGCTGGTAGGTCCTGGAACTGTGGCTGCTTGAGGAGCAACTGTGCTGGTGGTGGCCTCCGTTATAACCGGTCTTGATAACCGTATGCGAATAGGTTGTACAGGGGGTTCAGTAGGAGACTGTTCTGGAGAGGGTTGCGGTGACGGTGATTCTTGGACCTGTAGGCATGGGATAGTACCTCTCATGCGCTTTTGTGCTCGTCCTTTGCTAGGCTTCCTAGCTTTCTTTGTTGTCCCTTTGAAGGCTTTCAGCTCTTCGCTTTTCATTGCTCTCTCGATAGGTAAATCGTAGGCCAAACACATATATACAATGCGCGTGAGGGCGCAACATCCATTGATGACCTTCTTTCTTTCCCATCTGTGTTGTGCTAAATACAACTGATCAATGATCCAGCGAGCTAGATCAACCGTATGGGGTCCAATACATGATAAATACAAACCGAACCATATTCGTTTGTGAGGCATTGTGAATCTCTCCTGAGTGGGGAAAGCAAAATGCTGCATACATATCCATAGTGGTTTTGAAAGCTCAGGTGTGATCGCCGAAATCTCTTCCCATTTAGTAACGTCCCCACGTTTCATAGGGTCTGGAACTAACCTTTCTCGCTCTATGGGCGTGTGGGTTCCATGAGTCTTGATGGCAGCTCGAATCAAATCTTTAGAAAGATAAAATCTTTTATATGGTGGATCGTTCACTAAGGATGGCAAAATAAAAGTGTCGGGCAGATCCTTGTTCTCAGAAGCTGTCAAAGTGGTGACTAAGTAATAGCATCTGTAGAAGTCTGGTTTAGGCAAAGGGTCACTGAAATACTCTGTTAAGCCGGCTCTTGCCCAAACATGTGTCAAGTCTTGTGTGTTCTGCAGTCCTTCGAACTCTCTTGAGAAAAACTGATATTTACCCCAGGTACGGTGTGGAGGTGATCGCAATCCGGGTGGATCGGGTCCGGTCGTGGCACACACAAGGTGTATGAAGCTAATGAATGTTGGATGGTTTAAGGACATGAAAGTGAAATTAATGTTGAGTATGGAGAAGAGATAGATGTTGAAATGATTATGGGAATGGGAATGTAGGAGTGCAAGTTAGATTTATGAACATGAATGATAAGAATGAAAGAGAACCATACACACGAATCAAATTTGGAAGGAAGAATAGTCCATTGAAGGAGCTTCTTAAACACTTCCTAATTCTAATCCATATGCATAGTCTTCTTTGGATGATATGTATGCATGACGTGAATAGATGGAATCCTTACACATAAACCAGTTTCGAAAGGAAGAATGGTCCAATATTAGAGCTTCTTATACACTTTTAGAAACTAATCAATATGTATGGGTATGTATGGATTATATGCATGCAAGTGAATTATGATGATAGAGTTTACTCACAAGCTCAAAGAAACATCCTCACTGGTTCAACGCAATACTGCGGAGCCTTCTCACACATAGAAGAAATAGAAGACATGTAAAAATACTTAAGAGACTAAGAGAGGAGACATGAGACAAGTGACAAGTGACATGAATTAAAAGGATTTGAATTAAGATACATGTATAAGATCGTCGTGGTACGTCAAGCTAGGCAGTCTACTGATCAAAGGTGGTTCCCACCCTCAAACCATGACAGTTCAACCGAATGTCACACGTAAGAAGGTGAGTTCCACTTCAGTGACCCTATGTATGTGTAGGCTCGTAATGTCTAACTAAAGAAGTCTAAGACTCATTAAAACCAGCTCTAACTCACTCACACGCTCCACCGAGGGTGAGTCAAGATAGAGATGCTGGTTTCAAGAGCCTATCCTAGATTGGAGTTCTAACTTAACTTTGAAACTAGGTACTATACTCATACTAGCTCACCTTGGATCCTCACACGCTCAACCGAGGGTGATCGTCTCAAGGAGACCGTAAGCTAGCAAGAGCCCTATGGATGCCTAACAATGATGCTCTAGGAGTTTGGAGGGGGGTTTATATAGTTTTTTGAATGAATTTGGGCCCTTGGATCTAGAGAAATCAACTCTCAACTCTAGGATTACTACTCTCGATTACAACCATTTGATTAATCAAATCAATGGCTTGGAATTGTTCTTTCTATCAAATCTAGTGTAAAGGAGTGAAATTTAGGCACCTTCATTCTCCACCATTGGATCTGAGGATGATCTGGACCGTCGGATCAGTGCTGACATCAGTTTGGATAAGATAAGCCACTATTTTTGGAGAAAAGCTGCATTATTGATCTTTGATTGTCAACAAAATCTTCTTTTATGGAAAAACTCGTGGATCCTCCTTGCTTAAAGCATAAGTGCATCTCCACCCTTGAATATGAGCTCATCTTGATCGTACAACATGGCTCAATCAGCTTTCGCCATGTGGTGGCCCTTCAACCCTTGAATTTGCTTAAATTAGAAAACTGCAGTGATCGTGAAAACTTGAATTTTTACTCTTTGACCCTCCAAATAGGCTTTGATGAAGATGAAACTTTGTAGGACTATGTTTCCAAAGATCTCCTTCAGGAATATGCAGAAAAAACTCCCATCTGAATCTCCCTTGTACAAGTTTGACTATATTTGGAAGCTTGCAAGGTGGCATTAAGGTGTGTAAGAAGCTCTGATAGCCTTGAAAATTTGTACAAATATGTAGCCACATATGATCTTTATGCATGCCAAACCATATGGCTAACATAAATTTCTATACAAGAATTTGTAGGGTCAAACTAGAAAATTTATATTTTTACAAAATGAACATAGCATATCAATGTGCTACAAAATCCATTTTCTGCTGAAATTTGGGCTATTGATTGCATTTGACAATCTTTACAAGTGTATGCATTTTCATCTAATTTGATGACAATGAAAGTTTTGCTCTAATTTCCCAACTTTGACCAACTTTGACCAGCTTTGACCGCTACCATGGACTTTCTTGATTTCTTTGAAACTTTGTATGTGAGCTTCCTTTGACATCCTTGATGCATCCTGGACTTCTCGGGGAATTCCGGCTAACTTCACCAAATATGTTTTTTGTAGGCCTTCACAAGTGAGAGAGGAGAGAAAATCTCGACGACATTCGCCCCCACTAAACCTGCGATTCCTCCGGAAGCGCCACTCTAGCATCTGTGAAAAACAAAATGTTCCAAGCATCAAATTCTTTTATAGGCAACATAAGAAACATGGAAGGAAAATTGATTATATGCATGAATAAGTAGGTAACGTGACATGAAGCAAAATTTGCATGAAAAATAAAGAATTGAAACATGCAACATGAATATGCATGAACAAATAGGCAACATATATGCAAATTGTTGGTGCATATCAAGCCTTCACACATTGGCTTGGAACATTGGAGCTTTGGAAGACTTGGCTTGGTTATCAAACTTGAAGACCACACATAAAGCTTGAACCCCTGAAGGTTATATCCACATGGAACAATGATCATAGGAACCAATGCTTAATTGGTTATTACTTTTTTATCCTATGTAAAAGTCTATATGACTTTAATCACTCTTGTAAACTCACCTACTTGAGGAAGTCGTGGAAAAGTAGATGAATGATTGAGAGAATATCTCATTCACTTTTAGGTACATGATTCTAGGAGATTAACTTGGATTTGAAATTCAAAATCTCATTCAACTCCTATAAAAGGTACAAGGAAAAAGTCGCAGGTATCCTTCACTCTTCCCGAGGCAATTCTGAGTCAATCCTTGAGTGTGTGTGAGCTACACCATAGCCTACACCTCTGAGTACCATTGGGCATTACATGTCATGCCAATGGGAATGTACAATCAATAGATTTAATACATATACTCATATTGATCATCTTTGTTCTTCTCTGAGTGTACTCTTCAACTCTGTCAACTTCAACAAGGCATATCTCAAGATCTACTAAACCAAATTGGATGGTTCAAAGTGCATTGGATTCAGCTCAAAGTCTACTATACACCTACAAAGTTTCAAGGCCATTGAATCAACCATTGCAGAGAAATCTCAGTCGGGGTGCTCACTGGTCTGTGATTGTAAGTGTCCTAAAAAATCGGGGGTACACTTTATTTTGCTAAAGTGATTTCTCTGAGTGTAGTTTATCATTTCCTTTCATTCCACTTGCAAATGGAAGCTTACTAAGCTACTAGAATATCTCTAGAAGGAATTTTGCTAATTGTAACTACACTGGTCACACTGAGCATAACACTGAGCAGGTATCAATACCAAAATAGCAAGTTTTTTGAGGATTTTGAAGTCACAAGTAGTCTGTCTTGATTTGATTATTACTCATAACATTTGCAAAGCACATATATGGTTTCTTGGTATCATTTGGAAGCTCAAGGAGTCTACTGAACATATCTGGAGTCAAAGGAGGGCAGGTGTGAAGCAGGTCTAGCAGCACCAACTTGATCTTCTGAGTGCATCCAACCATCACTCCCAACAGTGGTATCAGAGCAAATAAGGTAATCATGGGTGATGGTTTCCCTTCCTTCATTGACAAATTAGACAGGAACAACTACCAAGCTTGGTCATTGAGAATGAAGACCTATCTACAAGGGAGAAGCTTATTTGGATACATATCAGGAGATGAGGAATTGCCCTCATTCAAGACTAGAGGCCTACCTACAAAGGATGAACATGAGAGGCTCAACCAATGGTGTGCAAAAGATGCTTTGGCAAGGTCTTATCTCTTAAACTCTATATCTGACTTTCTTTTACCTCATGTAAGGAATTGTAAGACTTCCCAAGAGACTTGGGAAACCTTGTCAACTTATTTTTCATCAAGCACAAGGGCCAGAAAGAATCAGCTATGGATTGAGTTTACAACACTTAGGAAGCAATCAAAACAATCTGTCTCAGATTTTGTCACCAAAGTCAAAGACATTGCAGATCAACTTGCAAGTGTTGGAGAAGAGATTGAGGAAGAGCAAATAGTCAGACAAGTTATCAATGGACTAAAGGCAGATGACAAGTGGGAGAGCTTTACCACAGCAATGGACTTATACATGGACATCCAAGCACCTGATCTAACAACTCTAATTGGACAACTCTTTACACATGAAGCTAAGATCACAAAGAATGGAGAGCAATCAAAAGGTAACAATCCCTCTGCCCTTTATACTGATAAGAAGGTAAAAGATAAAGGTAAAAGCAAGAAGGTTGATGAAGAAGGCTCTACCTCCCAAGCAAACTATGCAGGGAGAGGTAGATCATCTAGAGGTAGGGGCAGAGGAGGTAAGTCAGGTAGGGGGAGACCCTACAACCAATCTCCATGCAATATTTGTGGCTTGTCTAACCATACCACAGATGAATGCTACAAAAACTACAAGAACCAAAGAGGAAGAGGTCACCAAAGAGGAGGATACTCTCAAGGCAGAGGCAGATTCAACCAATCTCAAGGCTACCATGGCTACAACAATAACTATAACAATAACTACAATCACAATGGCAACTATCAAGGTGGATACATAAATAGGAAGGATTACAACAATTATGCAGAGGAGCAAGATGATTCCTTGTTGATCATGAACATGACATCTAAGTCAGGTATCAATGATGATCACTTATTCTATATTGATTCAGGTTGCTCTAATCATGTAGCTGGAAATGTTGCATTACTTTCTGATTTGGAAGAACCCAAAGGCAAGCATCAAGTGCAGACAGGTGATGACACTAAACATTC
This sequence comes from Ceratopteris richardii, assembly GCA_020310875.1. Classification (NCBI taxonomy): domain Eukaryota; kingdom Viridiplantae; phylum Streptophyta; class Polypodiopsida; order Polypodiales; family Pteridaceae; genus Ceratopteris; species Ceratopteris richardii. The sequence goes on along the minus strand of CM035426.1, from coordinate 49,957,257 downwards.
AGTTGTTAAAGTAGGCAATGTCAAAACTAGTGGTGGAAATCAGAACCTATTGAGCAGAGTGTTGTATGTTCCAACAATCACCAAGAATCTGATGAGTGTAGGTCAGATTGTGGAAAAAGGTCTACAGGTCAGGTTCACTCAACATGGTGCATATGTGGAGGATCCAAGACATGGATTCAGAAGGATAGCCAAGGGAGAAAAATCAGGTAGATTGTTTACCTTTGAACTAGAAGACACAAAGAGCATTGCTTTGTACAACTATAAAGATCAAACACTATCAGAATTGGAGATTTGGCACAAGAGATTAGGTCACATTGGAGAGAGGACCTTAAAGCAAATGAGTAGGGATCAATGTGTGCTTGGGATACCTAATGTATCCAAGCAACATATGATATACAAGTGTGGGGCTTGTCAATTTGGTAAGTCACACAGATTGCCTTATACCAAGAAAGGTTTTATGCATGAAGACTATCTGGAATTGGTGCATACAGATGTTTGGGGACCTAGCAAGGAGCCATCCATATCTGGATCAAGGTACTATGTGTCCTTCATTGATGACTATAGCAGGTGGACTGTTTTGTACTACATGAAACATAAAGATGAAGTATTTAATTGTTTCAAAAAATATCTTGCACTAGTTGAAAATCAAACAGGTAGACATTTGAAGAAGCTAAGGTCAGATGGTGGTGGAGAATACTTCTCCAATGACTTTGAAGATTTCTTGTAGGAAAGAGGCATCAAGAGGGAGATTACTACAAGGTACTCACCTGAACAAAATGGGGTAGCTGAAAGGAGAAATAGACTCATTGTAGAGACAGCTAGGTCTATGCTAAATGAAAAGAAATTGCCAAATTATCTTTGGGCAGAGAGTGTATCTACTGCCACATATTTAATTAACAGGTTGCCAGCAAAGACACTTGATGGAATGACACCCTATGAGGCTTGGCATGGTAAGAGACCATCTCTGGATCATTGCAAAATCTTTGGTTGTGTTGCATATGTGCATATTCCCTCACAGGTAAGGGGAAAGCTAGACCCTAAAGCTGAAAAGTGTATCTTCATTGGTTATGATTTGAATCAGAAAGGATACAGATTCTACAACCCCTCAAACAAGGGCTTCAAGGTAAGCAGAGATGTCATCTTTGATGAGAATGACTCATGGTATGAGAATGAGTGCAGGAAAGTTAGCCTACCTTATGACATGGAAGAAGATTTTCCCAAACTTATCAGGCAAGAACCAATTCAGAAAGAGGACACAAGCTCAGATGATGAAGACACCATCAACATTGAAGAGTTCAAGGCTTGGAAATCCAAAGGGAAGATGAAGATGAAGCAACTAGAAGATAATCCAGAGTCCTCAACTCAAGCTATGAGGAGATCTCAGAGAGAAAAGAAAAAGCCTATTAGGTATGGGTATGATACTTCACTTGTAACCAAGCATTCTGTATATCTTGCAAAGGATCTCTTGAGTGAAGAACTAGGTACATTTGAAGAAGCAATCACTAAACCAGAATGGAAGGAAGCAATGGATGAAGAAATGGAAGCTCTCAAGGAGAGTGACACTTGGGACTTGGTACCCAAGAAGGAATCTATGAAGGTGATAGGATCCAGATGGATCTACAAACTCAAAAGGAATTCAGATGGTACAATAAACAGGTATAAAGCTAGGTTGGTAGCCAAGGGTTTTGCACAAACCCAAGGCATTGATTATGAGGAGACATTTTCTCCTGTGGCCAAGATGCCAACTATCAGAGTTATGGTGAGTGTAGCTGCATCCAAGAATTGGAATATGTACCAAATGGATGTGAAGAATGCATTCTTGAATGGATGGATATCTGAAGAAGTCTACATGTCACAACCACCTGGCTATGAAGATCCAAATAAGGTAAATCATGTTTGTAAATTGAAGAAGGCTCTGTATGGATTGAAGCAGGCACCTAGAGCATGGAATTACAGGTTGACAACCTATCTTCTAGACCAAGGATTCATAATGAGTAAAGCAAATACTTCATTGTTTATCAAAAGGAACAATTCAGAGGTAATATACTTGTGTGTCTATGTTGATGACATCATTATTACAGGAAATGATGTTCAGGGAATTAGACACATCAAAGGACAAATGATGAAGGAATTCAAGATCAATGATCTTGGATTATTGAAGTACTTCCTAGGACTTGAATTGGTCTATACAAATTCAGGTATCTTTATTACTCAGAAGAAATATATTCAGGACATGGTCAAGAAATTTAATTTGCAGGAAGCTAAAGTCTCAAGCACTCCTATGGAGGTCAACCATAAACTCAGTGCTCATGAAGGAGAAGAACTCAAAGATATTACAGGTTACCAAAGTTTGGTAGGTAGTCTAAATTATGCTACCTTAACCAGGATTGATATATCATATGGTGTTAGTGTACTTAGCCAATTTATGCACAAACCAAGAGTACCTCATTTAGAGGCAGCAAAGAAAATAGTAAAGTACCTAAAGGGAACACAAAATCATGGTTTGTACTTTCCCTATTCATCAGACATTGATATTAAGGTATACTCAGATGCAGATTGGGCAGGTTGCAAGGATTACAGGAGAAGCACATCTGGTTACATATGTTTTGCAGGTGATAAACCAATTTCTTGGTCATCCAAGAAACAACCCACAGTAGCTTTGTCATCTACTGAGGCAGAGTATAGAGGGCTAGCAAATGCCACTCAAGAAGCCATATGGTTGAAGCTTTTATATTCAGAATTGGGCCTATACACAAGGCCACCAATCATCTTTGGAGATAACACAAGTTCTCTTCACCTTGCAGCTAATCCAATTTATCATGCTAGGACAAAACACATAGAGGTTCACTACCACTATGTGAGGGAGAAGTTACTTAGCAAAGAAATTCAATTGTCATATGTGTCTACTAATATGCAATGTGCAGATTTTCTTACTAAAGCTCTGGATGGAAGCAAGCTATGCAGATTTAAATCCATGATTGGATTGCAGGAAGTAATTGAAGACTAGAGATGAAGACTTGAGCCAAAGTGTTTGGCTTGAGGGGGAGCTGTTGGTGCATATCAAGCCTTCACACATTGGCTTGGAACATTGGAGCTTTGGAAGACTTGGCTTGGTTATCAAACTTGAAGACCACACATAAAGCTTGAGCCCCTGAAGGTTATATCCACATGGAACAATGATCATAGGAACCAATGCTTAATTGGTTATTACTTTTTTATCTTATGTAAAAGTCTATATGACTTTAATCACTCTTGTAAACTCACCTACTTGAGGAAGTCGTGGAAAAGTAGATGAATGATTGAGAGAATATCTCATTCACTTTTAGGTACATGATTCTAGGAGATTAACTTGGATTTGAAATTCAAAATCTCATTCAACTCCTATAAAAGGTACAAGGAAAAAGTCGCGGGTATCCTTCACTCTTCCCGAGGCAATTCTGAGTCAATCCTTGAGTGTGTGTGAGCTACACCATAGCCTACACCTCTGAGTACCATTGGGCATTACATGTCATGCCAATGGGAATGTACAATCAATAGATTTAATACATATACTTATATTGATCATCTTTGTTATTCTCTGAGTGTACTCTTCAACTCTGTCAACTTCAACAAGGCATATCTCAAGATCTACTAAACCCAATTGGATGATTCAAAGTGCATTGGATTCAGCTCAAAGTCTACTATACACCTACAAAGTTTCAAGGCCATTGAATCAACCATTGCAGAGAAATCTTAGTCGGGGTGCTCACTGGTCTGTGACTGTAAGTCTCCTAAAAAATCGGGGGTACACCTTATTTTGCTAAAGTGATTTCTCTGAGTGTAGTTTATCATTTCCTTTCATTCTACTTGCAAATGGAAGCTTAATAAGCTACTAGAATATCTCTAGAAGGAATTTTGCTAATTGTAACTACACTGGTCACACTGAGCATAACACTGAGCAGGTATCAATACCAAAATAGCAAGTTTTTCAGGATTTTGAAGTCACAAGTAGTCTGTCTTGATTTGATTATTACTCATAACATTTGCAAAGCACATATATGGTTTCTTGGTATCATTTGGAAGCTCAAGGAGTCTACTAAACATATCTGGAGTCAAAGGAGGGCAGGTGTGAAGCAGGTCTAGCAGCACCAACTTGATCTTCTGAGTGCATCCAACCATCACTCCCAACACAAATGAACAAGCAACATTGGCAACAAGAAAGAAAAAAAACAAGCATCAATATGAAGTGGAAGTGGATATATTGAGTCGTTTTAAGCATCAGTTCCTCTCATCTTGAAGAAAATTTTGTACCTTTTTCATAAAGCAATCTACCTTAAATATGATTATAAACAAAGATTTAGGATTTTCAAGAGACATCTTTCATCTTTAGCTTATTTTAGATCAACTCCTTTCCTAGATAAATATGAATATGCTCTTTCTCTAATAACATGCAAGGAAATCTAACTAAACTCCACTAATGCATAAATCTGCTTATATAGCCCGTGATTTATTCTACTATGCCTCTTTATCCTCCTTTGGCTTGCTCTTTTTTTTTTATGATGATGATGATTTGGCAACTTTATGGTTACGATCACTTTTTTTGGGGTGGAAGAAAGTGTAAACTTCTTGGTAACATTGTAGCAATTTTATTTTTTTTTTTACGGGGAAAAATTAAACCCCGATACAAGGTACAACCATTTTTTATGACGGAGAACAGTCATTTAAACTCCGATACAAGTGTTGTGAGATGGACTAAGGATGTAGAAACATGCAATAGCAGGAGCTAGGATTTCAACAATTATACTTTCGATACAGGATACATATGCATGTTTATATATGAAAGTCATATCACCAAAATAAACCTCTAAATCTACATGTCCTATCTTTCTATAATCCGAGATTATAACCGATTTCTTAGTAGATAAATTACTACTTAAGATACAATTTTACACAAGTAGAGAAATCATCATTTGCCCTTTTTTTTTTACTCAAGTAATGTGGATATGCAATGCAATGCAAAGACTGAAAACAAACATGCATGAAACAAGAATGGAAAAAAAGTAGAATGAACTTGAAAAAAAACAAAGAAACATGAGCTTGAAATGATATTTTTATATGTTTTTTTTATATTTTCTTCCCTTTTTTTATTTTTATTATTTTTTTTATTTTTATTTTTATAACACGGATACTCCTGTTTATGAATCGGCCTCATTGTTGTCATCTTCTTCAATGTCCTCATCCAAAATGTACTCATCATTATCACGTTTCTTGAATAGCTTTATCCTTTTACTTGCAATCAAAGTTTTTAGTGCAACCCCATTTAATTCACAAAGAGCATACGTACCATTGTTGTTGACTTTTGATACAATGTATGGCCCAAACCACCGTTGAGTGAGCTTTTTGCGTGCATCATATTGAGAGTCAAATGTACTATCATAAATGAGCACCCAATCTCCTACTTCAATTGGCTTAGGATGCAATCAATGAGTTTTATCAAAATAATGCTTGGTCTGCATTCTAGATTCTCTTAATTTTTCAACAGCATCATTAAGTCTTAATTTACCTTGTTCTAACTGTTTAATGCACAAACTCAAAAAATCATCAGTAGAAATGTTTTCAGACCAAGGCAAATTTGACCATGCAGAAATATGAGACTGAATTGGAAACAATGGTTTTTGACAGTACATGAGTTCAGCAGGCATATATCCAGTAGTACGTGTGCATGTCATTCTATCTACCCAAAGTGCAAAAGGTAAGAATCTAGGCCATTGTTTGATGTCACCGTTACATGCTTTAGATATGGCTTTCACAATAGGTGGATGCCCTCTCTCTATTTTACCTTTGGCCTCTGGATTATATGCAGTAGTAAGAGACAAACGAATACCGTGATGATCAAAGAACTCTTTAGCTTCTCTCGCATTTAACTCTTCACGATCGGCAACTACTTTCTCTATGTACCCAAAGCGACTTATGAAATCTTCAAGCAAGAATTTGCAAACATTGTAAGTGGTCTTAGATCGTAGTGCACGTCCCTCTACATGATTAGTTAAATCTTCTCTTGCAAGTACAATGTAACGCATTTTGTCAATACCTTTAGGCATAGTTACAAGATCTACTACCCACTTGTAGTGAATACAAGGTGGATAAGTAGGATGCAAAGGATCTCTATGTTTGACAGATGAATGAAGTTGACAAGTAGAACATGTAGAAACATAGCTACTAATGTTAACATACATCCTAGGCCAATAATAGGTACTTCTAATTTTTTCATATGTTCCAAAAAATCCTTTATGACTGGCCCATAATGTCTCATGCATTTCCTTCATTACTTGCAATTGAAGACCTCGTTTTCCTAGGACTCATTGTGGATTTTTAACCTTACCCTTAGCATGTCTCCAAAGATAACCATTACATAGGAAAAAGTTACAAGCTCGTTTCCTAATGTTACGGAATCTATTCGTAGTCCAGTTAGGTAATGGTTGTAGTGTACTCAGATACTTTCCTATGTCTCTCCATTCATTTTCGTACTCAGACTCATGAAATTGCTCATACTCATATATATGTGGAACATAGTCAATTAAGTTCACATTCTTTATTAGATCACTTTCAAGATCATCAAATCTAGCTCTCGATAACATATCAGCAACTGAGTTTGACTTACCTGAAATATGACTAACTCAGGATTTATGAACTTAATATATGAGATCCATCTAAGCATGGCTATATCAGGAGACGAACAATTCGCTATCATTCCAATGAGAGGCAAACAATCAGTTTCAACTTTGACACCAATGAAATATTCTTTGTCTGTTTTCAAAGTTGTTACCATACCCCATAGTTCTCGTTTGATCTGTGGATATTTTCGTTGTGTTTCATGTAAAATTTTGGCACTAAACCTAATTGCATATATGTTCCCTTCACTATCATCTTGACTTATGACCCAAGCTATACCAATAGGACTAGTATCAACAGTCAATATAATAGGTTTGTTAGCAGATTAGTCTACACGCTTAAGGATGGGAGCTTCAAGCAATAATTTCTTCAATTTACCCATAGCTTGAGTGTGTTTGTCAGTCCAAATGAATTTTCGTTTCTTCCTCAACAAGTCATAGAGACAATCAGCAACATGAGAAAAGTGTGGGATCCAAATAACATAAAAGATGCAAGCACCAAGAAATCTACGTACCTCACTCACGTTGTTACATGTTTCAGAAATCTTGCTAATGGCATCAACTTTTTGTGGGTATGGCTTTCAACCATAATGGCCACATAAATATCCAATAATAAGAACCTCGTTAACACCAAAAACAGATTTCTCTACGGAAAATGTGAGACCTACCTCTTCAAATCGTTGAAATATTCTTTCACAATCAGAGATATGGTCAAGAACAAATTTACGACATCCAGATGAGTCTAAAGAAATGTCCTTTACACGTTCCTCACTCCCTTTAATTGGAATGTCATCAATGAATGGCATAGCTATATGAGGGATAAAATCATGTAAGACCATATTCATAGCACTCATCATATGAGCGACAGAATTAGTCGCTCCTTGAGGTAAAGTACACATTCGCAATAAGCCTAAAGGAGTTTTCATTGTGGTTATGTCACGACTGTCAATTGCTAAGTCGAATTGGTCATATCCAGAATATAAATCACCCATTGAATAGATAGAATGTCCTGAAAATGATTCAGCAAACTCATCTACAATGGGTCGTGTTCCTACATTCCTTATGGTGACTTTATTGACGGGTTGGAGATCTTGAATAAAACGTAGTTTCCCATTCTTTTTAGGCACAGTGAACCATCTATTTGAGTAAGGTGCAAAAGATGGCTCTAAAATTCTCATGTTTATCTTTTCCTTAAGTAGTTTCATTAGTTCAGGTAAGTGAGCCTTTGGAACTGGTATAGGACGAAGATTCCATGGAATATGTGGAATAGTAAAGATTATCATGGGTGCAACTAGCTTAGGATCTACACAACCAATCTCATGAGGATACATAGTAAAAGCTTTTCCATGACTTCGTATGACTCTCTCAAATTTATCTCTCTCTGCTGGCAAAAGAAAGTCATCATCTCTACCAATTTTCACCTGCTTGATTGTCTCATCCGTGAATGTATGTCCTATGTTTTTCTTATCCCGAAGAATTGGATCATTTTTCACATCAATAATTTTTTCATTACTTCCTTGGGGTAATGGTTGAGCTATGGGTTTTATTTTTTTGTCTACAGTTTTGTACTTTGTTTCAACTAAGGCATCATGTGTTTGGTTAAATTTTGAGCACTTGTCAACATTGAGAGTATACTCTTGCATTAGAGCATACTCATCAAGGGAAGAAAGAAGAATAATATGGGAATTAGAATTTTGTTGAAGACATAACTCTAACTCCTCAAGAGTAGAGAAACAATGAGATGTTTCAATCACATGCTCAATGTTCTCATCGTGTTCCATGATTTTGTTGTTTTTATAATTTTTTTGGGTTTTTTGGATAAAAGACTTGGACAATTGACTCTTATGAAGAAAATCTAATCTAGAATGTGGAAAACAAAGTGACAAACTATTGTACATGTTGGTTCGATGCGAGATGTCAAACCAATATCCATTGTTGTCCCGCTCGACAATGGATTCTATCCGAAATTCTGTAGCTCCAAACATGAATCGAGGTGCACAATCACTACAAGCATGCTCATGACTCTGAGTAACAATAGGTTTCTGTCTAATTGACAATCGATTCCTAGGAAGATTCACTCCTACTGTCATAACTTGAAGTGATTGCATTCCATCCTTAGACTTAAATCTAGCATAGGTAGACCCATCATCCATGGCTTTAGTTTCCATACGACTCTCACAAATAAAGGGTTGACCTAAGAGAACTTCATAGGAGCAATTATCTTGAATAAAAAAGTGAAACTCTTCTGTGATTCCTCCTATGGATATGGGCACACTAGCACAAGCTCCAGACAGGGTACCTACACCATTATCTGCAGTTCTCATACGCCATCCACAATCTTTATCTATGGGCCATCGAACCTTATCATAAACTTCTCTTGAAATCACATTGATTTTGGAGCCGGAATCTACTAATGCATTTACAGTGATAGTATTCTTATCATTTCCTATTTTAACATGCATCTCTGATGTACCTCTAGACCAAAATGTTCTTTTAAAGTGACTTTCAGGATTGTTTTCATGATTTTCATGGTCAGGTTGAATAGGTCCTAAGAAATTTTTATTAACATTTACTTCATCATCATCAAAGTCCTCTTCATCAGATTCATCAAAGTTTTAAGGCTTCATTCATAGCTTGATCTTGATCTAGAGAATCTTGCATCTCAGTATCTAGATTAAGCGGAAACCTCTTCCTTTTAATTAGGCCGATAAAGTCATCTTTAAAAACAGGCTTTGCAATAGAGAAAACTTGTTCTAAAGACATAGTCACTTGAGTCTTAAGCAAAATGTCATCTAAAATCTCCATAGGATCCATAGGATCTATTTTTCTCTCAATTTCTGAAATCAAGATGGCTTTAGGTTTTCTCTTTGGTTTCTTTTGTTTTTGCTCAGGATCTTGTTTTTGTTCATGTTCTCGTGTTTGGTCTTCAGTTTGTTTTGATTGTTCTTATTTATCTAAAGGCTTTGGTTCTGTTTTTATTTGCTTTGTCTTCTTCCCTTTTTGTTTGTCCTCTTGTTTTTGTTCATTGGATTCCGATTCTTGTTTTTTATCTTTAGATTGTGATGTTTCTCCTTGCTCTATGATTGTTTCTATTCCCTTTGAGGTTTGTTTTCGAGTCACTCTTCTTTCACTAGGCTCAACTTCATCTCTTTTTCATTTTTCTTCTACATTGGATATGTGAGAAATAAGAGATTGATCTTCTATTGGTGATTCCCAAGCCGTTATTCTCCTAATCTCATCTCGTGCTCTTACTAAAGCCTCAATGGAAAAATCACCTTCCTTCGTGGGTTTACTTGATTCCACTTGTTCATCAAGAGCTTCTAGTTTCACTCCTCTAGTTCCTACATCCGTTATGGTTATATTTTCATAGTGTTTTTTCATTCCTCCCTTACCATAATTTCCTTGCAAAGGTAGCCTAGATCGATAGTCACAGATTTTCTTGTCTATGTCTATTACTAGTCGTTGCTCAGCAACCTTCAATAATTCACAATCTCTCAAAAAGTGCTCTAACGAATCACACCAAGGACACCTACGAGGGCCACACACACAACCATTTTGATTTTGAGGATTTTGATTAACTTGTGGTGGGAAATTTTGAAATTGAGGATTTTGTTGATAAGGTATTGCTTGAACAGGATAATTAGGATTTTGAAAAGGCAATTGATTTATTTGAAGAGCTTGGGGAGCAACATGTGGTACTTGAGGTGCAAGAGGAGCTTCCATATTATACGGTTGATGATTTTGAGGATTTTGAAAAGCTATTTGAGAAGCTTGAGGATACATGTTTTGATACATTTGAGGATTTTGCACATGAGGATGAGGATTTTGCATTGAAGGATTATGCATTGGAGGAACTTGATATGCTTGAGTAGGAGCTACTTGTGGATTTTGATTGGTAGCTATAACATGTTGATTAGGCTCTTGAAAAGTCATTGGGTTCATCTAATTTTGGAAAGTTTTGGTGTAATTAGATTGTAAAGCATCTATAGTCTTGGCCAAATTGGATTGTGTAGCAATAAGACTTTCCATTTGCTTAGTGAGAATTTCCACTTGAGATTGTTCAACTACACTTTTATTTGGCTCTACTTTAAAACCTTGAGTAGGCTCCATCATTTGAGGAATAGGAGTACAGTCAAAAAGCATAACATGGGATTGTTCTCTAACTTGCTCCTTAGTTTGTGGAAGGCTAGTTTGAGGAAGACTAGTTTGCTCATAAAGCATGGATTATCTTTGATGTCTATGGGCTACAACCTCTACTACTTTATGCACTTTTTGCCAATTGTCAGTAAAACCATGGCGCTTATCTGGTTCTTCTAATCGCCGTTCAACTTCCCTACGAGTTTCACGATGAAGAAGCTTAAGAAAAATGATCACAAGATCAGGTTCCAAAGTTATCTTATCCTCATCAGGAAGTTGTTCATAGCATCTAATATACTCATTTTGTAAGTGAGTAATAGAGCTATTAGGCTTTGGAGAATTGATCCATCGTAAGAATCCATCTCAATTATGTTGGCTATAATCTTCAAGATAGAATTCTTTGAGCTTCTCCTTTCTAAAATCACTCCAAGGAAGACTATCATATTGAGTGACACGGTTTATGATAGAGCTATCAACAATTCGATCAAAGAATGATATCAAAAGATCTTCGAGAAGACCAAAAATCATAGCTTGCTCTTCAAACAAATCTAAGTAGCTTGTGATGTTAATGCCATTGAATTTTCCCTTCTCTCTCAACATAGAAGAGACTATTCTTTGGCCTTGTTTCTCAACAATAAGGGATTTGAATCCTTCCTCCATCTTATGTGAATAAGCAAGTGATGCACGATACTCTAGATCTCTCACAAATGCGTTTACTTCACGACAAAGATGTGCACGATACTGTGAGAAATCCAGTGCAACACTCAAGATTGATGATGATGTATGATGAGGATGAAAAATATGAAACAAAGGATATGGATCACAACCTCCCAACAAGATCAGAAGCAAATGCCACGAAGCGTTTCACGTTGGGTTCAAATGTGGAGGTGATCGCAATCCGGGTGGATCGGGTCCGGTCGTGGCACACACAGGGTGTATGAAGCTAATGAATGTTGGATGGTTTAAGGACATGAAAGTGAAATTAATGTTGAGTATGGAGAAGAGATAGATGTTGAAATGATTATGGGAATGGGAATGTAGGAGTGCAAGTTAGATTTATGAACATGAATGATAAGAACGAAAGAGAACCATACACACCAATCAAATTTGGAAGGAAGAATGGTCCATTGAAGGAGCTTCCTAAACACTTCCTAATTCTAATCCATATGCATAGTCTTCTTTGGATGATATGTATGCATGACGTGAATAGATGGAATCCTTACACATAAACCAGTTTCGAAAGGAAGAATGGTCCAATATTGGAGCTTCTTATACACTTTCAGAAACTAATCAATATGTATGGGTATGTATCGATTATATGCATGCAAGTGAATTATGATGATAGAGTTTACTCACAAGCTCAAAGAAACATCCTCACTGGTTCAACGCAATACTACGGAGCCTTATCACACATAGAAGAAATAGAAGACATGTAAAAATACTTAAGAGACTGAGAGAGGAGACACGAGACAATTGACAAGTGACATGAATTAAAAGGATTTGAATTAAGATACATGTATAAGATCGTCTTGGTACGTCAAGCTAGGCCGTCTACTGCTCAAAGGTGGTTCCCACCCTCAAACCATGACAGTTCAACCGAATGTCACACGTAAGAAGGTGAGTTCCACTTCAGTGACCCTATGTATGTCTAGGCTCGTAACGTATAACTAAAGAAGTCTAAGACTCATTAAAACCAGCTCTAACTCACTCACACGCTCCACCGAGGGTGAGTCAAGATAGAGATGCTGGTTTCAAGAGCCTATCCTAGATTGGAGCTCTAACTTAACTTTGAAACTAGGTACTATACTCATACTAGCTCACCTTGGATCCTCACTCGCTCAACCGAGGGTGATCGTCTCAAGGAAACCGTAAGCTAGCAAGAGCCCTATGGATGCCTAACAATGATGCTCTAGGAGTTTGGAGGGGGGTTTATATAGTTTTTTGAATGAATTTGGGCCCTTGGATCTAGAGAAATCAACTCTCAACTCTAGGATCACTACTTTCGATTACAACCATTTGATTAATCAAATCAATGGCTTGGAATTGTTCTTTCTATCAAATCTAGTGTAAAGGAGTGAAATTTAGGCGCCTTCATTCTCCACCATTGGATCTGGGGATGATCTGGACCGTCGGATCAGTGCTGACATCAGTTTGGATAAGATAAGCCACTATTTTTGGAGAAAAGCTGCATTATTGATCTTTGATTGTCAAAAAGATCTTCTTTTATGGAAAAACTTGTGGATCCTCCTTGCTTTAAGCATAAGTGCATCTCTACCCTTGAATATGAGCTCATCTTGATCGTACAACATGGCTCAATTAGCTTTTGCCATGTGGTGGCCCTTCAACCCTTCAATTTGCTTAAACTAGAAAACTGCAGTGATCGTGAAAACTGGACTTTGTACTCTTTGACCCTCCAAATAGGCTTTGATGAAGATGAAACTTTGTAGGACTATGTTTCCAAAGATCTCCTTCAGGAATATGCAGAAAAAACTCCCATCTGAATCTCCCTTGTACAAGTTTGACTACATTTGGAAGCTTGCAAGGTGGCATTAAGGTGTCTAAGAAGCTCTGATAGCCTTGAAAATTTGTAGAAACATGTAGCCACATATGACCTTTATGCATGCCAAACCATATGGCTAACATAAATTTCTATACAAGAATTTGTAGGGTCAAACTAGAAAAATTATATTTTTACAAAATGAACATAGCATATCAATGTGCTACAAAATCCATTTTCTGTTGAAATTTGGGCTATTGATTGCCTTTGACAATCTTTACAAGTGTATGCATTTTCATCTAATTTGATGACAATGAAATTTTTGCCCTAATTTCCCAACTTTGACCAGCTTTGACCAGCTTTGACCGCTACCATGGACTTTCTTGATTTCTTTGAAACTTTGTATGTGAGCTTCCTTTGACATCCTTGATGCATCCTGGGCTTCTCGTGGAATTCCGGCTAACTTCACCAAATATGTTTTTTGTAGGCCTTCACAAGTGAGAGAGGAGAGAAAATCTCGACGACAACGGTCATCAAAAGTCAAATTAGCCTCAAATATAAAATCAGCATCCGCTAATGGTCCTGCTAGCCCTTGAAACCAGTGAGAATTGCGATGAATCTTCTCAGTATACCCTCTAGGAGGATCGTCAATAGGCATGGGTCCTGGGAAACCTTGAAATTCTGGCGGTTGAGCCGTCGGATGGGGCTCAGCAAGTACTTCACCAATAGTAGCCGTGGGTACACTAGGTCCAGCTTCTGATGGCCCTTATGCCTGCATGATGTATGATGCAAATGTGTAGTGGATCTGCTACATAAGATTAACACATTATTATGGAAATTAATTATGATCCCATTAAAGTGAGACCACAATCCCTTTCCATAACCGATGTGTAACCCGTGTAGCCGAGTGTTGTGATGTGGTTTATGGAATCATTTCTTGCAAACTAGTGCAGGTCTCTAGACACCTACATGCTTCAAATGATGGATACATTTCTTGATGAGGTGGTATTACAGATGATGTTGGGTTATAGTGTGTGGATTTATACAAGGTTCAGTCGTGAATGAGTTATTACAAGGATGGTGTTTAGTCGGGGTGGGAGTAATGTTAGACGATGGGATCAGAAAAGACGGCTGGATACGTTTCGGTACCCACTTCCTAAGAGTTTATGAATGGGTGATAGGTTTCTACTGAGGGACAAAAGGTGATATCGGATGTGGTGGTATTGAGGGTTGAAGAGATTTCTGAGGGGTATATATTACATGGCTTGAGCGTTAAGCTATGATACACTGTTTAGGTACCCAAATGGGTGTGGGTCGATTCATAAGGTACTTTTTGGCGATCAAAATTTGTCGAATGTTTGTACTCGTAGAAGAATGTTCAGAAGGCTTTGGATACTGTCTCTGCTTCTGCTGAAACTTCTTCTTGTCATTGTCTGCATTGTTGAAACTTGTCGGTGGTTTCTGTCCTTTTGGCACCCATATTTGTCTTGTGCCTTTTGCTTTGTGGTGTTGATACTGCTGCTTTCTCTGGGTTGTCTGATATTGTCGTCGGTCTGGGTTCCTTCGTCGTGGTTGACTCTTTTGTGGTTGAGGTTGAGAGGTCCGATGGACACTCTGCTTTGGAAAAGAAGGGAGGTCCAACACTTGCAAAACCTGCCCATTAGGAAGTGCTCCATTTTGTACTTTTAATCTAGGCCAGTCCGCAGTAAGTGTGGAAGGATTGGCACCGCAGGGTGTTTTGCCCATGTGGACGCTGATCAAGTCCACCTGACCTGCAATCATCCCCATTTGTCCGCTGATGTAACCCACATGACCGCTGATGGTGTCCATTTGACCAAGCGGTTGGGTGGTTGCCCCTTCTAATTTGCAGGAAGCCCAAGGGAAAATCTCCTGGTGTCCTTCTAATTGACAATTGTCCATCGCCAAGCCCGCGTGGGTTGGTGTAGATGTAACGTGACTGATCTGACCAAAGATCTTCCGGTCTTCTATCGCATGCACTTCATAGGGTCTAGGGTTGCGTACTTCAGGCGAACAGCCATTAGGGAAGTCAAGCGGTATCACTCGCTTCTGATCTAAGGTTCCAATCTGCAAGGAGCCTTGTCTAAGATTTAGGTTTACTGAGTGATCGTATAGCCAATCTTGGCCAAGGATTAGGGGTTCTATCAGGTCGTCATCATGGCACACTAGTAACTTTACTGTCATAGTCACTTCGCTGATGAGGATAGGAAGCTCCACCTCACCCATGCAAGGGGTTTCCATGCCTCCTAGCCCTATGAGGTATGCCTCAATTGGTCGCATTTCTATTCTTGAATCCCTATAGTGGGACCATCTAATCGCACTAGTCGCAGCACCTGAGTCAATTAACACCCTGAGCTCTTGGCAAGGGTTGCCGTGCTCTAGCGTGACTATAATGAATGATCTCCGGTTCACTATGCTAGGATGAGTGGTTGACTTTACTTGACACATGGCTGGATATCTGGGTGATGTTTCTAGATGGTTATACTGGTCTCTCCCTAGTCCTTTTCTTCTTAACTTCATGCGCTTAATGCGTTCTATAGCTTCTGCCTGAGCTTCAGCTTGTATTCTATTTTCTTCCTCCTTACGCTTCTTTGCCAACGTGAGTCATCTAAGCATATCCTCAGTAAGAGGTTCTTGATATAACTTGACTCTACAGCCACTAATGTAGTTAGGCATTATGTCTCCTTCTAAGGTGGCTAATTGTACTGCTCCACTTGTCGAGAGTCTGTTAATGATCATAGGTCCATAACCTCGCTTTTCTAACTTCCGTGCGTGTTGCTTCAACGTATATACTAGGACTAAATCTCCTTCTTTTAAGCCTTTATCTTTCACATATGCATCGAAATAGGCTTTTTGTCGTTTCTTTGCCACATATATCCCTGCTGTTGCTCTCAGCCTGGTTTCTCCTAATCGTTCCAAGTCCATTATTCTTACTGATAATTCATGGCCGATCCACTGATGTTCATGTGCAACCTTAATGGTCGGTATTAAGAAGTCCAAAGGAAGCACAGCATTTTGACCAAAAACCATCTGAAAGGGAGTTGCATTGAGTACGGTCTTGTAGGCCACTCGATATACCCAAACAGCGTGGTGTAACTGTTTGTCCCAATCTGAACGTTTGTTGTTCACGAGTTTTGTCAGTACATTACAAAGGATCTTGTTAGTGCTTTCTGCTTGACCATTGGCCTGAGGATGATATGGTGTGGATTTCTTGTGAATCACCATAAAATCCTCTAACAAATATTCAATGACTTGGTTTAGAAAGTGAGTTCCTCGATCGCTCACTAACTCTATAGGCAATCCATATCTTGTAAAGACATTTTCAAATAAGAATTTTGCAGTCGTGTGTGCATCATTCTTTTTCGTGGCTTTGCCTCTACCCATTTGGTAAGATAATCTGTCGCAACAATAATGTATTCCGCATGTGTACCTTTTGCAGGGGGGTTAATGGGTCCTACAAAGTCTATACCCCACTTAGAAAATGCACGTCCGCCCATCATGGGTTTCAATGGCATTTCATCTCTACGAGTAGGAAACTGAGTTCTTTGGCACACATCACATCTCTTTACATAGGTATGAGCATCCATGTGAAGAGTGGGCCACCATAAACCTGCAAAGAGGATGGCTTTGATTATCCTATCGGGTCCAAAATGACCTCCTACAACACCTTGGTGTGCAGTCTCTAGTATGCTCAGATAATCGCTTTCATGAACACATTGTCTTAAGTATTCATCTCTTCCTCGTTTGTATAGATTATCACCAATAAGTGAATAGTCTTGAGCTTCTTGCTCTAGACTGTGTTGTCGTGCTAAGGTCATTCCTTGAGGGAATGTGTTCGTCCTCAAGTATGTCACTAAAGGTTCACTCCAATCTGGTGTGAGAGACACGTGATACAATGTAGCATGTTCTACCGGTGGTCTTTCACAACAATCAGGGCATTCTTTACACAATTTGTAGACATCTGCTTCCATCGTAGGCCAGTATACTCCTAGTCTCTGCAGAGTCTGCAATGTACGATGTTTCGAATGATGTTGCTTTAATGCACCTATGTGTGCTAATTGCAACCAATTTGCATGTTCTGATTCATCTACACAACAAGAAAGAATCTTTTGATTATCCTATTTATATATACTTCCTTCTATGATTTGATATCTTTGAGACTTTGTAATCTCTCCTTCCTAGATCTTTATCCTAGGATTCTTAGGTCCATATGTGAGAATAGGGACTATAGGCTTAGCCCATTCTGGGGCTATCTCAAGGTTAAACAAATACGCAACTGGTAATTTATCCGCTATCCCTTGAGGAGCTTCTCCTGAGGTTAATCTTGAAAGGTGGTCAGCTCTGAGATGTGTCTTTCCTTTCCTGACTACTACCTCAAAGTCATACTCCATGAGTAATAGAAACCAACGTATTAATCGTCCTGTGTTACATGGCTTATTGACTAAGTACAATAATGCTTGATGATCCGTAAAGAATTTGAACTTGTTTGCCAACAAATAATGCCTGAATTTCTTTACTGCGTAGATCATTCCTAATCCTTCTCGTTCCGTAGTGGTGTAATTTCTTTCTGCTGCGTTCAATTGTCTGCTCGCATAAGCTATGGGGAGATCTATATTACCTTCATTCGTGGGTTGTGCTAACACACATCCTATGGCATAGCTGGATGCATCCACATGTACATGGAATGGCTTACTCCAATCCGGGGTTGTCAATATAGGTGCTGAGCACAAAACGTCGTTTGAGTTCATTGAATGAATTCTCACACTCATCTGTCCATTCAAACTTGGTCAAAAGAGAGTACAAAGGCTTAGCTATGATTGCATACATGTGTATGAATCGTCTATAATAACCACAATGGCCCATAAATGCTTGTACCTCTTTTACGTTGTTTGGCCTAGGTAGATCTGCAATCACCTTCACCTTTTCTTCATCCGTAGAAATTCCATTCTTTGACACAATGTGTCCTAGAATTTTGCCTTGTCTGACCATGAAAACGCATTTTTCTAGGTTCAAACAAACCTGATATTCTCGACATTTGTCAAATACTTGTCTTAGCTCTGGGATATGTGTTTGTCTGACATTCGAATGAGCACATAAGTCATCAACATAGACTTCCAAGTTCTTGCGTAAGAATTCCTTAAAAACATGACACATGAGTTGTTGGAAAGTGGCAGGTGCATTTGTTAAGCCAAAAGGCATCACACGAAATGCAAATATGCCCCATTCTGTGGCAAAAGCCGTCTTGTGTTGATCTTCTGGAGCAATGGCTACTGATTATAGCCTGAGAAACCATCGAGAAAGCTGTAAACTTCCTTGCCTGCAACTCTTTCCAATAAATGTTCCGTGATAGGAAGAGGATAATTGTCTCTAATCGTTGCGGCATTAACTTTTTTAAGGTTAATACACACACGCAATTTTCCATTCTTCTTGGGCACAACCACAATGATGGATACCCATTCGATATGCTCAATTTTGTAAATGAGTCCTACTTCTATCAAGCGATCTATCTCCTCTTTAATCTTCGCAGCGTAGTTATCATTGTACGTGTATGGCTTCTGTTTCGTGGGTTTTGCATCTGGAGTCATAGGGATTCTATGAGAACATATGTCTGGGTCTACTCCTTTCAAATCTTTGTAACTCCAAGCGAAAACATCTCTATATTCCTGCAATAGGGTCACTAATTCTTCTTCTTCTTCTATCGTCAAATCATGCCCTATGTATGTACATTTCTCTTCTTCTCCTTCTATGGCCACTATTATTTTTTTGGTTTTCTCTCGATTATCATATACTTCTCTAATGTCAGCTTTTCTGTTAGCCTGCATTCGTACCATTATTCGTCTATCTTCTATTTCATATTTCTTGAAGTTCTCAGGAACTTCAAATAAAGATTCTTCTTCTTCTGACATGGTTTCTTTCTTCTTTCTTTTCTTACCTTCACTCTTAGTGGTCACTTGAGTGGTTAACCTCACATCATTCATAATTTCTTCATGCCTTTGAAGGTAAGTCTCTACTTCGTAGAAGTATTCTTCCTCTGTTGCAAAGGGTGGGTCCATAATGATTGACTCTAAATTGAAATCACTCGCATCCTCAAATGCATCAGTGCTAGGTTCACATTCTTCTAAAACTGAGTCACACATGATTGGCTCTATCGTGAAGACAGAAATGTCATAGCCATCCTCGTCATAGTGGGGTGTCCTCATCTGGAAATACTACAGGTGCGTAAGCTGGGTCTTGAAGGGTTCGTGGATGTTGTTCTGCACCTAAGGTCCTGGCTTCCAACCGTTCTTCCTCTTGTTTGGCTACCTTAAACATCCATAAATGAGTATCCTCGTGCAACCATGAGGGATCCGACTCCAATGAGTGTACTGATTCCGTTTCTACCTGTGTTTTATGTATGGTGTTCCATTGTATTGGGGGTACATCTCGATGTGAATAGTCTTTAAGATTGACTTTAGTAGTCACTCCTAAATGTTGCAAGTACAAAGAATTAGTTCCCCAATCTTGTACAATTTGCAACTGACGCATGAATGGCCATCCCAATATCATCTCATAAGCATGATTTTTACTAAAATCACAAATGGCAAAAGTATGCTCAAACTCCACACCACAAGTGGTGAGAGATATGCCTTCTAGTAAGCCTAATGGTTTTTCTATATGTCCGTCGGCCATTTGTAGCTTCATCATGGCTTTCGTGGTGTAGCCCTGATGGGTTATTGGAAGATAAGTGTTACCTTCCTCTCCTTCGCTTACATCTGCGATCTTTTCTACAGGTATCTCTGGTACCTTCGTATGTGATCCTATCTGTGAGGGAGTAGTAGCAAGCTCAGGGAATTGATTCGCTACATGCTTCCACAGTTCTGGTTTTACCTTTAACAACTCCTCTAGAGTGATATTGCATTGTACTTTAGTGTTCTTGATCACTTTTGTGTTTCTAGGGATTACTGATTCTTCATTCCTCACTATTATAGTGGGTGCTCTCATACTAATAGACTTTGCTTCCCAAGGTCCTGTGAACTGAGGTAATTCTTGCAAAGAATTGGATTCAAAACCTGTGTGTTCACTTAGTTGCTCCTCCTCTACATCATCATAAATAGAGGGGATGTCTTGGGGAAATTGCTCCTGCAAGTCGTCTATTTCATGAATAGGAGGATGAGTTCCTTATTCTTTTCTCCACTTCTCTTCTTGGATTTCTCTCAAAAATTCATGTGAATACCTATGTATGGAAGACAGGTTGTCTTCCCCTTCTGGGTTGGGTACTTGAGATAGGGATGGTGCATTCCTTTCCTGTGTCTCTGGGACAATAGGGTTCCTATGGTGATTCTTTTTCTCTTTGCTTTCAATCAAGTATTCTAGCCTCTCCATCAATCCTTGAAAGTGTAGTTCCGGTTTTGCCATGTTATTACAATTCACATATCTAGAGGCTTCGAACATTGCTTGTGCTAATTCTACCATCTTCATGCAAAGCTTAGTTCTCTCAATTTCTAGGTCTGCTCGAGGGTAGTTCTTACTCATTTCAGCTATCTGGGGTCCTTCTTTTAATCTTGCTTGATATGCACGAAACATCATATCTAGGTTTTCCGGTATGGGTTCCGCTAAAACTGATCCTGATTTCTGAGCTGGGTTCTCTTGATTTAATTCTTGAGAGGTCAACTCTAGGATTTTGGCTCTTGATTCTTTGAAACTTCCTTCCAACTCTGTTATCTTTTTACTCCATTTTCTCTTGATCCTTTCTCTAGAATCTTTCCAAGATTTTGTCTTTTTGTTACTAGATTCTCCAACTTCACTAGTTCCGGCTACTTTCTCCTGATTGTGTTGCTGATTCTGTAAGAGTGCCTGGGCTCTCGTTATAGCTTGGATAGGCACGTATGTAGGGTTGGATCCATCTGCCTTGTTTACAATACCTATCACATTGATTGGTGTCACATTTGAAGCGTTAACTGGGTTCTTAGGACAATCTTTGATTATGTGCTCTTTACCACAGTCGGCACAAAATCCTTGTATGTTATAGTATTGTAATTGTCTTGATATCGGAGGATGTGGACAATCGTTTATGAAATGATCTCCTTGGCACCTAAAGCATGGTCCTCTAGGGCCCTGTGGTCTCTGTTGTCTTACTTGGGGCCGTGGATTCGGATTTGTGTACATCACATGCGCATAGTCGGGCTCCCAACTAGGTTCCACTGGTGGACTATCATATTGATATGTCTCCACATGTTTTGGTGACTCTAAGTAGTATGTGGGGGGACTATCTACATGAGTAGAGTCAAAGTTGTTTGAGTTTGGATCACTCTCTGTGATCAAAGGTGAAGAAGGCACTAAGGCCCTACTTAGGTTCTCTTCTGCAGCAGCGTATTTCACAAAGATGACATTCGCTGGTGGGGATGGCTGCTGAGCTAAGAGAGGTTGAGGTCTCTAATGAGCCTGATAAGGGTAGTTCTGTGGAGGCCTATAGTAATGAGGCTGAGCATTGTACTGACCTTGGTACCTACCTGGTTGCGGGTATGCTTGCGGGTAGTTCTGTCTCACTACTTGTTTGTTGTATGGGCAGTCTTGAGCCGTATGATTTGTGTATCTTCTCTCGATCGTAGAGTATTGGCCACTAGGATTGGCTTGTGGTTGTGTTGCATTGGGACACACATTTGCCAAATGATTTCCACCACAGGTGTAACAACGTATATTAGTTGTTAACTTGGGCATCTGTTTACTAGAAACTCCTAGTTTTTGGGCCACTTTTTCTGCTAGGTTATCTATCGAGTTAGAAAATTTTGTGGATGCTAGAGATGAACAATCTGAGTCCTTATAGACCTTTGAGAGTTCCAACTCGTCTCCGAGGTTGTCCTCAATGTCTATGCAATTTCGTACACATTGCTCTGGTGTTCTGGGTTCCTTCAAGTATACATAGGAGCGTAGTTTAGAGCTCAACAAGCCATCTAGAAACAATGACACTTGCTTGGCCTATGAGGGTAACTCTTTCATTGGACATCTTTCAACATATTGTCTAAACCTACGTCCTGCAAGTCTAACTGTTTTTTGAGGGGTATGTTTGAAACTATGAATCAATGATGACGTGTCATGTCTGGTCCCACTTTTAGAGAATTCAGTGATGAATGACTCTAAAAAGTGATGGATGTCTCTAAATTGCCTTTGTTGCAATGGTTGGAACCGGGTTAAAGTGGTGTTCTTTAACGTTAGTCCAAACGCGTTATAATGCGTGAACATGTCTTCAACTTGCTCTGCTCTTAGTACTTGCTTGAATTCCGCAACATGGTCGTATGGATCTCCTGTCCCGTCAAAGTAGTTTTTCATGGATTTTGCTAATAGAGTGGGTCTTAATATTCTTGCGTGTTCATGTGGTCTAGGTAGAGGAAAATCATCTCTACCGCCTGGCATTCTTTGTCTTTCCACTCGGTCAGTGTCTATGGTGGTTCTATCTCTTCCTATGGGATGATTGAAGCTTACTTCAGGTCTTTCTTTGTTCTTTTCTCTTTGCATGCCATGGGCTGAGGATGTTCCTGCCCCTTGTTGGCTCACGTTTACGTTTGCTCGAGATGGAGGGAATACTAATTCGCCTCTCCATGTGTATGTGTTTCTAGCATGGTCAGGTACCACAAATACTCTTTCTAAAGTTCCATCCAGGTATACAACCTTTCTAGGTGTATCCGGGTCCTTAAATTCGTAGATTATAATGGAGCCTACCTCACTTGGTTGTTCTGTTCTGTACCTCCAAAATGCTTCGTCAGTTTCTTTGTTTACGAATAATTCTATGCTTCTTTTATCCTGAGGGGTCCAATCTGGAACTAGTACTCGTGTCAGTACAGATTTCCCTCTAGGTGTTCTAGGTTCTTCTAATGGTTCCTTTCCTTGGGATCTCGCTTATGTTTCCAACTGAATTACGCCAAACTCATTCGTATTGTTTGGCTGCGAACTTAATATGTACATCGTTCCTTCTTTGTCTATGTATGCGTCTCTCTCAAATTTCACCACTGGACGTTCCAATCCCATGGGTTGATCCGGATTGTGCATTTGCACCACTTGTCTTCGCAAACCATCCTCATAGATGCGAGCACCTAAGCGGTTGGTTCGGAGAAATTCTAACTAAGTCCTATAGGGTCCTTCAAGTCTTTCTAAATAAGCTACATTTGACCCTCCTTCTGGTCTTTCTGTGCTAAATGCCATTTCCAATTCACTCGTGTCTGAGCTCTCGTAGGGGTAATTACTATTCAATTGCTGAGCCCACGATCGTGCAGTAGTTCCTACACTTGCCTCTGATGATCTAAGGCTTCGTCGGTCTGACTTACCTATATGTTTGCCCGATCTAAGGTTCATGAATTTACTTCGCAGCACTCTCTGATCGTCAATGTTCCTTGTTTTTAATTGCTTGGTTCTTTTTAAGTGTCTTTAAGTTCCTGTCTTATCTTTCTGTAAGCGTCAGGAATCGACTTTCTTTGGTACTTTGAGTTCTCATTCCGTCAGACTTAAGTTCTTTCCCTTTAAGTTTTCATATCACACACATTCACTTCAGTCTTGGACTTGACAATGTTAAATATCTTGAACTTGAGGCGTTCCTATCGTCGTTAATCCTATCCACAATGCTAACGTTTAGCTTAAGCTAATAATTGACTGAGGGGGTTGAGTAATCTTCCAACCTCAAGTAAGCTGCTTTGGTTGCTCTGATGCCCAAGAAGCCGCCCTTCCCAAGCCTTGCATCCTTCACCGCCTTGCTTTGGTTGTCCTTGATTGCCCTTGCTAGACCTAGAAAAATTCAATGTTAGACCAATTTCACAAATGGATGATCAAGCAGTTGAGTAGATACACCCTTAAAGTTCCTTTCCCTTTTGCCCAAAATTTCAATGCTGCCCCCTGGCTTTTCTAGTCCCACACTAGTTCAACCTCAAATTAGCTCATCTAAAAATCAACGTATTCTTTATAAAGCTCAAAAAATGGACTTCGGATGAAAAAGATATGACCGTTCAGGCCTTGGGGGTAAAAACTGACAAACAGGTTTTTCCTTCCCTATGAGCTAAGGGGTCTCCTATGAGTGCAATGATCCAAAAATTTTCAAAAAATAGCCCCAAAATTGGCCAAAAATTGAAACCCTAAAAAAATTGCGTTTGGGGTGACCAATCGAGATGGTCTGAGATAATCGCGATGGTCTGGGACCGTCGCAATGGTCTAGGTGAACGGTCGCGAAGGCGTGGCACAATCGCGATGGTCCGAAGGTGCAAACTGTCGCGATGGCGTGAAAGTGAACAATCGCGATGGTCTGAAATGCACGGTCGCGATGGTCCGAAAATGAATGATCGCGATGGTATGGAATGAACGATTGCGATGGCTCGATCGGCGAACAATCGCGATGGTCTGGAATGAACGATTGCGATGGCTCGATTGGCGAACAATCGCGATGGCATCAGTCAACGGTCAACGTGAACTCTCGCGATGGTCCAAAGTGAGCCGTCCCGATGGTCACAGATGGGATGCCGTGAGCCAACCACGATGGTCCGGGCGCGATCGTGTGAGCCAATCGCGATGGTTCAATTTTTGAGGTGTCGCGATGGTCTCGCTTGCCATGTGGCAGCGTCGGTGCGATGGCATGGGCCAATCGCGATGGCGTGGGGTCGACAGGATCATTGCGATGGTCCAAGTGAACAGTCGCGATGGCTTAAGTGAGCCGTCGCAATGGTGTGAGACCGTCGCGATGGTCCGGCCGAGCCATCGTGATGGCGAGAGCTAATCTTGATGGTGTGACACAATTGCGATGGTCTGAGCCAATCGCAATGGTCCACCAAAATGTAAATTCTTTGAATGCAAGTATGGATTCCTACATGCCCAAGTGTGCTCTACACCATCGCGATTGGTCTGACACAGTCGGCAATTTCTGACAAAGAGTACATTTCTTACCTTTTTGTAGCCTTTCTGATGCTCTAGAGTACTGTACCTGCAAGAAAACTCAAAAACACAATAGCACATGCAAGCACAAAAGCTCTCTCTCACTCTCGCACATGCACAAATGAGGGGAAATGAGGAGAATGGGTGGATATGGTGAATTTTCTGGTTTTTTTTGGAGATGAAGATGATGATGTGGTGATGAAGATGGAGTGTGGGGGAGGTGAAAAACATTAAAAACAAAGTAAAAACAACAACAAAACTGAAATTTTTACCTTCCAATGCCACTTCTTGCTATACTCTTACCATCACACATTCATCCTAGACTCCATCCCCGGCAACGGCGCCAAATTCGGTGTTGCTCTAGCACAATGGTGAGAACCACGTTAAGAAGCTCCACCTCCTTAATGTCAATCCGCGGAAGAGATAGGAGTGATATGAAGATCGTGAATGTGAGATGAAGTGAGAGTGAAGGTGAGAAGCATAGAAATGCACACACACATACACACACACTACGAAGAGATAAGCAAGACACAATGGAAGGTGAGAAATCAACTCTATTGCTTAAGAACACTCTTACAAGCTCAAAATATCTCTAAGCTCTTCTCTACTCAAACAAGCTAACCTCAAAAATGAGCTCTCTAGCTCTTTTTATAGATTCTAGACTAGTTTTGACCGGTTTCACATCTAGTGACCGGCATAGTTAAAAAATAGGTCGTAGATGCTATTTGAAAGGGTAAATAGTGTCTAAAAATAACCAAAATTGGTACGCTCGTTCTACCTAAGCTCCTCAAGCTCAAGGACTCCTTGACTTAAACAAAAAGGAGCTATAAATTACAAAAAGGGTTTTTCTATTTACATACGGTACAAAAGTGATGAAAATCACTGTTGGAGGTTTTGAAAAGTATTTATAAAACATAATTCTTTGAAAAATGATTCGATTGACTCCCTGCTGATTGCTGCCAACAGAGCATTTAGGACTATTTGCAATTTTGACCCATCTTCTCATGACTAGTGTATGTCTATAGTAGACTCCGATGTTTGGTATTTTGATATTGGGGCAACCAAACATATCGTAGCACAGTTTCTTCACTTCACGTGAGCCTACCCCTACAGGGAATACTGTCACATGCACCAACAACTACTCTTATCATGTCATAGGGGTGAATAAGACCATTTTGACTACTTGTTGATGGTAGTTCTTTTACATTGTTGGATGCTTTATTTATGCCAGTGATCAAGAAGAATCTATTATGAGATTCAGCTTTACCCAAGATTGGCTTGTTTGTGACAGATGTACAATTCATGATCTGTCAAATGGTGATGTGATTATTGCTTCTAGTATTTTATGTCGTGGCTTGTATAAGCTCATAGACTATGAAAGATCTATAAATGATTCAGCATGTGCAATACATGATTCTAAGGCTATGTCAGATGCAAAGCTTTGGCATACATGCTTTGGTCATCTTAATTTTGCTAGTTTGCTACGCCTACTGAAATCTAAAATGGTGTACCCTTTTCCCAAACTTGAGGCACCCGAAAAACATGTTTGTGAAGGCTATATTTTGGGAAAATAGCAACATTCCTCCTTTCGAAAAGATGGTTCAGTTCAAGATACTCAAAAGTTCCAACTTGTTCATAGTGATGTCTGTGGTCCTATGCAGACAACATCTTTTGGGAATTATTTTTACTTTGTGACTTTCATTGATGATTTCTCTAGGTATGCATGGGTATATCCATTAAAAGCAAAGTCGAAGTGTTTATGTGCTTCAAACAATTTTTGGTTTTGGCTAAAAATCTATCAGCATGTAAAATGAGCACCCTTCATTCTGATCGAGGGGGGAATATGTGTCTTCTGGTTTTAATGCATTTCTAGCTTAACATGGTATAAAAAATCAGTGTATAGTGCCGTATACACCTCAATAGAATGGAGTTGCTGAACGAAAGAACAGGTCACTCATGGAGATGGTGAGGTGTATAGTCAAGAGTCAGACTTTACCACATAGTTTTTGGCTTGAGGCCATTATGTGTGGAGCATATGTACTCAAAAGATGTCCCACCAAAGCACTATAGTCTATCACTCCATATGAGGATTGGCATGGTCGCAAGCCATCGGTTCCTCATGTGCATGTATTTGGTTGTTAGGCATATGCATTAGTGCTTGAACAACAATGCAAAAAATTGGATGATAAAGGAGTGAAATGTATTTTTGTTGGGTATAGTTCTGAAAGCAAAGGCTATCATCTGTATCATCCATAGACTAAACGCATTTTGGTTAGCCGTGATGTTTTTGTGGAAGATGCTATTCAACCATCACTTTCATGTACTAAGGAGACATATGTTAGCTCCAAAGACATGTACGATACTTTGCTTCCTCTTTTTACAGGTGGACAATCTATTAATGGTCCTAATGAGGCAACTTCTTAGCCTTTGCAAGTTTCATGTGATGATGCAAATCATTCCATTTTTTATGCAGATTTACATGATGCAGTTATTGATGAGAGAGTTGATATTGAGGAGGCA
Organism: Ceratopteris richardii; assembly: GCA_020310875.1. Taxonomy (NCBI): domain Eukaryota; kingdom Viridiplantae; phylum Streptophyta; class Polypodiopsida; order Polypodiales; family Pteridaceae; genus Ceratopteris; species Ceratopteris richardii. Next base: position 49,929,549 of record CM035426.1, on the reverse strand, counting down.
AAAACCATGCCAAAATGGCTAGTGCAAACTTTGCGTCATAGCAAATTAGATGCACCTTTCTCATATCATACTCAGTCAAGCAACGATAGTGCCTCTTTTGCATCACATTGCTATGCTATGGCTGCCTCTAGTGATGAGAATGAGCCTGTTTTGTTTGGTGAAGCACAAAATTTTAAAAATTGGATGGCTGCTATGCAATCTGAATATAATGCTATAATGAAGAATGGTACTTGGTCTTTATGTGACTTGCCTCCTAGCAAGAAGGCCATTGGATCTAAGTAGGTATACAAGTTGAACTGTAAGCCTAATGGAACAATGGACATGTATAAGGCTAGGCTTGTTGCAAAGGGTTATGTGCAGGAAATAGGCATTGATTTTGATTAGACCTTTGCACCTACATGTCGAATGACTACTGTTTGTAGCATATATGCACTTGCAGCTCATCATGGTTGGAACGTACATCACTTGGACATTAAAATAGCATTTTTGAATGGTGACTTGCATGAAGACGTGTATGGTTTTTAGCCTCATGGCTTTGTGTAGAAAGGGCATGAAAACCAGGTGTGCAAGTTAAAGAAGGCAGTATATGGTTTAAAGCAAGCACGACATGCTTGGTATGAAAAGATACATGCCTATCTGATTGCACATGGTTTTGAGAACAACCCAACTAAGAGCACCTTATATGTTAAGCATGCAAATGATGTGCTTCTGATCAATGTTATCTATGTTGATGACATGTTGCTCATTGGTCCTCATGAGAAGCATATTGCTGATTTTAAGGCTGATTTGCATGCCTCATTTGAGATGTCTGATTTGGGGCATTTGCATCATTATTTGGGCATTCAATTTATGCAAGTTGATGGTAGAATAGCTCTGTGTCAAACAAAATATATTGACACGTTATTATAGTGTTCTAGCCTTGAGGATTGCAAGCTTATTTCCACTCCTATGGATACAGGTTTAGGAATGAGTCTTCATGATGCTAGAGATGCATTTGATCCTGTTCTCTATCAGCACGTTGTTCGATGCTTGATTTACTTATGCATTAGTGGGCCAGATATTTAGTTTGTTGTCTCATAGATGAGCACGTTTATGCATTGCCCAGGTGTCCAGCATTGGCAGACGGTTAGGTGTATCTTTTGCTACTTGATTGGTACCCAGCTACTTGGATTGTTTTATCCCAAGGGGGGATCACTACCGCTAGATTTGCATGCTTTTTCTCACAATGAGTGGGCTGGTTTCTATGACACTCCTATGTCCACTAGTGGCTTTTGCTTCATGCTTGGTAGCTCATGTATATCTTGGTTGAGCAAGAAGCAACCTATTGTGGCCACTTCTAGTTGTAAGGCTGAGTATAGGGCAGCTTTCACAGTGACTATTGAGTGTGTGGCTCAGATGCCTTATGGTTGATTTGGGTGTTGGTTAGTCTTCTGCCACCACCATGTTCTCTGATAGTCAAAGCACATTGGCAGTTGTGAAGAAGATATGACCGTTCAGGCTCTGGGGGGTAAAAACTGACAAACGGGTTTTTCCTTCCCTATGAGCTAAGGGGTCTCCTATGAGTGCAATGATCCAAAAATTTTCAAAAAATAGCCCCAAAATTGGCCAAAAATTGAAACCCTAAAAATTGTGTTTGGGGTGAGCAATCGCGATGGTCTGAGATAATCGCAATGGTCTAGGACCGTCGCGATGGTCTAGGACCGTCGCGATGGTCTAGGACCGTCGCGATGGTCTAGGTGAACCGTCGCCATGGCGTTGTACAATGGCGATGGTCCGAAGGTGCGAACTGTCGCGATGGTGTGAAAGTGAACAATCGCAATGGTCTCAAATGCACGGTCGCGATGGTCCAAAAATGAATGATCGCGATGGTCAGGAATGAACCATTGCGATGGCTCGATCGATGAACAATCCGGATGGCGTCAGTCAACGGTCAACGTGAACCGTCGCGATGGTCACAGATGCGATGGCGTGAGCCAATCGCGATGGTCTGGGCGCGATGGCATGAGCCAATCGCGATGGTTCAATTTTAAGAACACTCTTACAAGCTCAAAATAGCTCTAAGCTCTTCTCTACTCAAACAAGCTAACCTCAAAAATGATCTCTCTAGCTCTTTTTATAGATTCTAGACTAGTTTTGACCGGTTTCACATCTAGTGACCGGCATAGTTAAAAAATAGGTCCCAGATGCTATTTGAAAGGGTAAACGGTGTCTAAAAATAACCAAAATTGGTACGCTCGTTCTACCTAAGCTCCTCAAGCTTGAGGACTCCTCGGCTTGCACAAAAGGGAGCTATAAATTACAAAAAGGGGTTTTTCTATTTACATATGGTACAAAAGTGATGAAAATCACTATTGGAGGTTTTGAAAAGTATTTATAAAACATAATTCTTTGAAAAAAGATTTGACTGACTCCATGTCTATCTTTACATGCTTCCGCGTCTTCTATGCCTATAGGTGCTGCCAACAGGGCATTTACGACTGTTTGCAATTTTGACCCATCTTCTCATGACTAGTGTATGTCTATAGTATACTCGATTGGCAAACAATCGCGATGGCGTCAGTCAATGGTCAACGTGAACCGTCGTGATGGTCCAAAGTGAGCCGTCGCGATGGTCACAGATGCGATGGCGTGAGCCAATCGTGATGGTCCGGGTGCGATGGCATGAGCCAATCGTGATGGTTCAATTTTTGAGGTGTCGCGATGGTCTGGCTTGCCACGTGGCAGCGTCAGCGCGATGGCATGGGCAATCGCGATGGCGTGGGGTCGACGGGATCATCGCGATGGTCCAAGTGAACCGTCGCGATGGCTCAAGTGAGCCGTCACGATGGTGTGAGACCGTCGCGATGGTCCGATCGAGTTGTCGCGATGGCGTGAGCCAATCGCGATGGTGTGACACAATCGCAATGGTCTGAGCCAATCACGATGGTCCACCAAACTGCAAATTTTTTGAATGCAAGTATGGATTCCTACGTGCGCAAGTGTGCTCTACACGCTGGTGTGGTTGCCTACCTCAAATTCTGAACTTTGCAGACCATCGCGATGGTCTGACACAGTCGGCAATTTTCGACACAGAGTACATTTCTTACCTTTTTGCAGCCTTCCTGATGCTCTAGAGTATTGTACCTGCAAGAAAACTCAAAAACACAGTAGCACATGCAAGCACAAAATCTCTCTCTCACTCTCACACATGCACAAATGAGGGGAAATGAGGAGAATGGGTGGATATGGTGAATTTTCTGATTTTTTTTGGAGATGAAGATGATGATGCGGTGATGAAGATGGAGTGTGGGGGAGGTGAAAAACACTAAAAACTAAGTAAAAACAACAACCAAAACTGAAATTTTTACCTTCCAACGCCACTTCTTGCTATACTCTTACCATCACACATTCGTCCTAGACTCGATCCCCGGTAACGGTGCCAAATTTGGTGTTGCTCTAGCTTAAGAACACTCTTACAAGCTCAAAATAGCTCTAAGCTCTTCTCTACGCAAACAAGCTAACCTCAAAAATGAGCTCTCTAGCTCTTTTTATAGATTCTAGACTAGTTTTGACCGGTTTCACATCTAGTGACCGGCATAGTTAAAAAATAGGTCCTAGATGCTATTTGAAAGGGTAAACGGTGTCTAAAAATAACCAAAATTGGTACGCTCGTCCTACCTAATCTCCTAAAGCTCGAGGACTCCTCGGCTTGCACAAAAAGGAGCTATAAATTACAAAAAGGGGTTTTTCTATTTACATATGGTACAAAAGTGATGAAAACCACTGTTGGAGGTTTTGAAAAGTATTTATAAAACATAACTCTTTGAGAAATGATTCGAATAACTCCGTGCTTTCTCTTTACATGCTTCCGCGTCTTCTATGCCTCTGGCTGCTGCCAACAGGGCATTTACGACTGTTTGCAATTTTGACCCATCTTCTCATGACAAGTGTATGTCTATAGTAGACTCCGATGTTTGGTATTTTGATATTGGGGCAACCAAACATATCGTAGCACAGTTTCTTCACTTCACTTGAGCCTACCCCTACAGGGAATACTGTCACATGCACCAAAAACTCCTCTTATCATGTCATAGGGGAAAATAAGACCATTTTGACTATTGTTGATGGTAGTTCTTTTACATTGTTGGATGCTTTATTTATGCTTGTGATCAAGAAGAATCTATTATCAGATTCAGCTTTACCCAAGATTGGCTTGTTTGTGAAATTTGTTGATGATAGATGTACAATTCATGATCTGTCAAATGGTGATGTGATTATTGCTTCTAGTATTTTATGTTGTGGCTTGTATAAGCTCATAGACTATGAAAGATACATGCCTATCTGATTGCACATGGTTTTGAGAACAACCCAACTAAGAGCATCTTATATGTTAAGCATGCAAATGATGTGCTTTTGATCATTGTTGTCTATGTTGATGACATGTTGCTCATTGGTCCTCATGAGAAGCATATTGCTGATTTTAAGGCTGATTTGCATGCCTCATTTGAGATGTCTAATTTGGGGCATTTGCATCATTATTTAGGCATTCAATTTATGCAAGTTGATGGTAGAATAGCTCTGTGTCAAATGAAATTTATTGACACGTTATTACAGTGTTCTAGCATTGAGGATTGCAAGCTTATTTCCACTCCTATGGATATAGGTTTAGGATTGAGTCTTCATGATGCTAGAGATGCATTTGATCTTGTTCTCTATCAGCAGGTTGTTGGATGCTTGATTTACTTATGCATTAGTCGGCCAGATATTTAGTTTGCTGTCTCATACATGAGCACGTTTATGCATTGCCCAGGTGTTCAGCATTGGCAGACGGTTAAGTGTATCTTTTGCTACTTGATTGGTACCCAGCTACTTGGATTGTTTTATCCCAAGGGGGGATCACTACCGCTAGATTTGCATGCTTTTTCTCACAGTGAGTGGGCTGGTTTCTATGACACTCCTATGTCCACTAGTGGCTTTTGCTGCATGCTTGGTAGCTCATGTATATCTTGGTTGAGCAAGAAGCAACCTATTGTGGCCACTTCTAGTTGTGAGGCTCAGTAAAGGGCAGCTTTCACAGTGACTATTGAGTGTGTGGCTCAGATGCCTTATGGCTGATTTGGGTGTTGGTTAGTCTTCTCCCACCACCATGTTCTTTGATGGTCAAAGCACATTGGCAGTTGTGAAGAAGATATGACCGTTCAGGCCCTAGGGGGTAAAAATTGACAAACAGGCTTTCCCTTCCCTATGAGCTAAGGGTCTCCTATGAGTGCAATGATGCAAAAATTTTCAAAAACTAGCCCCAAAATTGGCCAAAAATTGAAACCCTAAAAATTGTGTTTGGGGTGAGCAATCGCGATGGTCTGAGATAATCGTGATGGTCTCGGACCGTCACGATGGTTTAGGTGAACTGTTGTCGTCGAGATTTTCTCTCCTCTCTCACTTATGAAGGCCTACAAAAAACATATTTGGTGAAGGTAGCCAGAATTCCCCGAGAAGTCCAGGATGCATCAAGGATGTCAAAGGAAGCTCACATACAAAGTTTCAAAGAAATCAAGAAAGTCCATGGTAGCGGTCAAAGCTGGTCAAAGTTGGGAAATTAGGGCAAAAATTTCATTGTCACCAAATTAGATGAAAATCCATATACTTGTAAAGATTGTCAAAGGCACTCTATAGCCCAAATTTCAGCAGAAAATGGATTTTGTAGCACATTGATATGCTATGTTCATTTTGTAAAAATGTAATTTTTCTAGTTTGACCCTACAAATTCTTGTATAGAAATTTATGTTAGCCATATGGTTTGGCATGTATAAAGATCATATGTGGCTACATATTTGTACAAATTTTCAAGGCCATCAGAGCTTCCTAGAGACCTTAATGCCACCTTGCAAGCTTCCAAATGTAGTCAAACTTGTACAAGGGAGATTCAGATGGGAGTTATTTCTGCATATTCCTGAAGGAGATCTTTGGAAACATAGTCCTACAAAGTTTCATCTTCACCAAAGCCTACTTGGAGGGTCAAAGAGCAGAAAGTCCAGTTTTCAGGATCACCGCAGTTTCTAGTTTAAGCAAATTGAAGGGTTGAAGGGCCACCACATGGCGAAAGCTGATTGAGCCATGTTGTACGATCAAGATGAGCTCATATTCAAGGGTGGAGATGCACTTATGCTTAAAGCAAGGAGGATCCACGAGTTTTTCCATAAAAGAAGATAATTTTTTACAATCAAAGATCAATAATGCAGCTTTTCTCCAAAAATAGTGGCTTATCTTATCCGAGTTGATGTCAGCACTAATCCGACGGTCCAGATCATCCCCAGATCCAATGGTGGAGAATGAGGGCGCCTAAATTTCACTCCTTTACACTAGATTTGATAGAAAGAACAATTCCAAGCCATTGATTTGATTAATCAAATGGTTGTAATCAAAAGTAGTGATCCTAGAGTTGAGAGTTGATTTCTCTAGATCTAAGGGCCCAAATTCATTCAAAAAACTATATAAACCCCCCTCCAAACTCCTAGAGCATCATTGTTATGCATCCATAGGGCTCATGCTAGCTTACGGTTTCCTTGAGACGATCACCCTCGGTTGAGCGAGTGAGGATTCAAGGTGAGCTAGTATGAGTATAGAACCTAGTTTCAAATTTAAGTTAGAATTCCAATCTAGGATAGGCTCTTGAAACCAACATCTCTATCTTGACTCACCCTCGATGGAGCGTGTGAGTGAGTTAGTGCTGATTTTAATGAGTCTTAGACTCCTTTAGTTAGACGTTACGAGCCTAGACAGACATAGGGTCACTGGAGTGGAACTCACCTTCTTACGTGTGATATTCGGTTGAACTGTCATGGTTTGAGGGTCGGAACCACCTTTGATCAGTAGACTGCCTAGCTTGACGTACCACGACGATCTTATACATGTATCTTAATTCAAATCCTTTAAATTCATGTCACTTGTCACTTGTCTCTTGTCTCCTCTCTCAGTCTCTTAAGCATTTTTACATGTCTTCTAATTCTTCTATGTGTGAGAAGGCTCCGCAGTATTGCGTTGAACCAGTGAGGATGTTTCTTTGAGCTTGTGAGTAAACTCTATCATCATAATTCACTTGCATGCATATAATCCATACATACCCATACATATTGATTAGTTTCTGAAAGTGTATAAGAAGCTCCAATATTGGACCATTCTTCCTTTCGAAACTGGTTTATGTGTAAGGATTCCATCTATTCACGTCATGCATACATATCATCCAAAGAAGACTATGCATATGAATTAGAATTAGGAAGTGTTTAAGAAGCTCCTTCAATGGACCATTCTTCCTTCCAAATTTGATTCGTGTGTATGGTTCTCTTTCATTCTTATCATTCATGTTCATAAATCTAAATTGCACTCCTACTTTCCCATTCCCATAATCATTTCAACATCTCTCTCTTCTCCATACTCAACATTAATTTCACTTTCATGTCCTTAAACCATCCAACATTCATTAGCTTCATACACCCTGTGTGTGCCACGAGCGGACCCGATCCACCCGGATTGCGATCACCTCCACATTTGAACCCGACGTGAAACGCTTCGTGGCATTTGCTTCTGATCTTGTTGGAAGGTTGTGATCCATATCCTTTGTTTCATGTTTTTCATCCTCATCATATCATCATCATCAGTCTTGAGTGTTGCACTGGATTTCTCACAGTATCGTGCACATCTTCGTCGTGAAGTAAACGCATTTGTGAGAGATCTAGAGCATCGTGCATCACTTGCTTATTCACATAAGATGGAGGAAGGATTCAAATACCTTATTGTTGAGAAACAAGGCCAAAGAATAGTCTCTTTTATGTTGAGAGAGAAGGGAAAATTCAATGGCATCAACATCACAAGCTACTTAGATTTGTTTGAAGAGCAAGCTATGATTTTTGGTCTTCCCGAAGATCTTTTGATATCATTCTTTGAACGAATTGTTGATAGCTCTATCATAAACCGTGTCACTCAATATGATAGTCTTCCTTGGAGTGATTTTAGAAAGGAGATGCTCAAAGAATTCTATCTTGAAGATTATAGCCAACATAATTGAGATGGATTCTTACGATGGGTCAATTCTCCAAAGCCTAGTAGCTCTATTACTCACTTACAAAATGAGTATATTAGACGCTATGAACAACTTCCTGATGAGGATAAGATAACTTTGGAACCTGATCTTGTGATCAATTTTCTTAAGCTTCTTCATCCTGAAACTCGTAGGGAAGTTGAACGGCGATTAGAAGAACCAGATAAGCGCTATGGTCTTACTGACAATTGGCAAAAAGTGCGTAAAGTAGTAGAGGCTGTAGCCCATAGACATCAAAGACAATCCATGCTTTATGAGCAAACTAGTCTTCCTCAAGCTAGCCTTCCACAAACTAAGGAGCAAGTTAGAGAACAATCCCATGCTATGCTTTTTGACTCTACTCCTATTCCTCAAATGATGGAGCCTAATCAAGGTTTTAAAGTAGAGCCAAATAAAAGTGTAGTTGAACAATCTCAACTGGATATTCTCACTAAGCAAATGGAAAGTCTTATTGCTACACAATCCAATTTGGCCAAGACTATAGATGCTTTACAATCTAATTACACCAAAACTTTCCAAAATCAAATGAACCCAATGACTTTTCAAGAGCCTAATCAACATGTTATAGCTACCAATCAAAATCCACAAGTAGCTCCTACTCAAGCATATCAAGTTCCTCCAATGCATAATCCTTCAATGCAAAATCCTCATCCTCGTGCAAAATCCTCAAATGTGTCAAAACCTGTATCCTCAAGCTTCTCAAATAGCTTTTCAAAATCCTCAAAATCAAAATTTTCAAAATCATCAACCGTATAATATGGAATCTCCTCTTGCACCTCAAGTACCACATGTTGCTCCCCAAGCTCCTCAAATACATCAATTGCATTTTCAAAATCCTAATTATCCTGTTCAAGCAATACCTTATCAACAAAATCCTCAATTTCAAAATTTCCCACCACAAGTTAATCAAAATCCTCAAAATCAAAATGGTTTTGTGTGTGGCCCTCGTAGGTGTCCTTGGTGTGATTCGTTAGAGCACTTTTTGAGAGATTGTGAATTATTGAAGGCTGCTAAGGAGCAACGACTAGTAATAGACATAGATAAGAAAATCTGTGACTATCGATCTAGGCTACCTTTGCAAGGAAATTATGGTAAGGGAGGAATGAAAAAACATTATGAAAATATAACCATAATGGACGTAGGAACTAGAGGAGTGAAACTAGAAGCTCTTGATGAACAACAAGTAGAACCAATCGATTGTCAATTAGAAAGAAACCTATTGTTACTCAGGGTCATGAGCATGCTTGTAGTGATTGTGCACCTCGATTCATGTTTGGAGCTACACATGATCAAAATTTTGGATAGAATCCATTGTTGAGTGGGAAAACAGTGGATATTGATTTGACATCTCGCATCCAACCAACATGTACAATAGTTTGTCACTTTGTTTTCCACATTCTAGATTAGATTTTCTTCATAAGAGTCAATTGTCCAAGTCTTTTATCAAAAAGACCCAAAAAATTTATAAAAACAACAAAATCATGGAACATGATGAGAACATTGAGCATGTGATTGAAACATCTCATTGTTTCTCTACTCTTGAGGAGTTAGAGTTATGTCTTCAACAAAATTCTAATTCTCATATTATTTTTCTTTCTTCCCTTGATGAGTATGCTCTAATCCAAGAGTATGCTCTCAATATTGACAAGTGCTCAAAATTTAACCAAACACATGATGCCTTAGTTGAAACAAAGTACAAAACTGTAGACAAAAAAATCAAACCCATAGCTCAACCATTACCTCAAGGAAGTAATGAAAAAATTATTGATGTGAAAAATGATCCAATTCTTCGGGATAAGAAAAACATAGGACATACATTCACGGATGAGACAATCAAACAGGTGAAAATTGGTAGAGATGATGGCTTTCTTTTGCCAGCAGAGAGAGATAAATTTGAGAGAGTTATACGAAGCCATGGAAAAGCCTTTACTATGTATCCTCATGAGATTGGTTGTGTAGATCCTAAGCTAGTTTCACCCATGATAATCTTTACTATTCTGCATATTCCATGGAATCTTCGCCCTATACCAATTCCAAAGGCTCACTTACCTGAGCTAATGAAACTACTTAAGGAGAAGATAAACATGATAATTTTAGAGCCATCTTTTGCACCTTACTCAAATATATGGTTCACTGTGCCTAAAAAGAATGGGAAACTACGTTTTATTCAAGATCTCCAACCCGTCAATAAAGTCACCATAAGGAATGTAGGAACAGGACCCATTGTAGATGAGTTTGCTGAATCATTCTCAGGACATTCTATCTATTCAATGGGTGATTTATATTCTGGATATGACCAATTCCAATTAGCAATTGACAGTCGTGACATAACCACAATGAAAACTACTTTAGGCTTAGTGCGAATGTGTACTTTACCTCAAGGAGCGACTAATTCTGTGGAACATATGAACATATGAAAGATTTTTTGGAACATATGAAAAAATTAGAAGTACCTATTATTGGCCTAGGATGTATGTTGACATTAGTAGCTATGTTTCTACATGTTCTACTTGTCAACTTCATTCATCAGTCAAACATAGAGATCCGTTGCATCCTACTTATCCACCTTGTATTCACTACAAGTGGGTAGTAGATCTTGTAACTATACCTAAAGGTATTGACAAAATGCGTTACATTGTACTTGCAAGAGAAGATTTAACTAATCATGTAGAGGGACGTGCATTACGATCTAAGACCACTTACAATGTTTGCAAATTCTTGCTTGAAGATGTCATAAGTCGCTTTGGGTACATAGAGAAAGTAGTTGCCGATTGTGGAGAGTTAAATGCGAGAGAAGCTAAAGAGTTCTTTGAGCGTCATGGTATTCGTTTGTCTCTCACTACTGCATATAATCCAGAGGCCAATGGTAAAATAGAGAGAGGGCATCCACCTATTGTGAAAGCCATATCTAAAGCATGTAACGGTGACATCAAACAATGGCCTAAATTCTTACCTTTTGCACTTTGGGCAGATAGAATGACATGCACACGTACTACTGGATATATGCCTGCTGAACTCATGTATTGTCAAAAACCATTGTTTCCAATTCAGTCTCATATTTCTGCATGGTCAAATTTGCCTTGGTCTGAAAACATGTCTACTGATGATTTTTTGAGTTTGCGTATTAAACAATTAGAACAAGGTAAATTAAGACTTGATGATGCTGTTGAAAAATTAAGAGAATCTAGAATGAAGAACAAGCATTATTTTGATAAAACGCATCGATTGCGTCCTAAGCCAATTGAAGTAGGAGATTGGGTGCTCATTTATGATAGTACATTTGACTCTCAATATGATGCACGCAAAAAGCTCACTCAACGGTGGTTTGGGCCATACATTGTATCAAAAGTCAACAACAATGGTACGTATGCTCTTTGTGAATTAAATGGTGTTGCACTAAAAACTTTGATTGTAGGTAAAAGGATAAAGCTATTCAAGAAATGTGATAATGACGAGTACATTTTGGATGAGGACATTGAATAGGATGACAACAATGAGGCCGATTCATAAACAGGAGTATCCATGTTATAAAAAATAAAAATATAAATAAAAAAAAGGAAAAAAAAATTAAAAAAACATATAAACATATCATTAATTTTTCAAGTTCATGTTGCTTTGTTTTTTTTCAAGTTCATTCTATTTTTTTTCCATGCTTGTTTCATGCATGTTTTTTTTTAGTCTTTGCATTGCATTGCATATCCACATCACTTGAGTAAAAAAAAAAGGGCAAATGATGATTTCTCTACTTGTGTAAAATTGTATCTTAAGTAGTAACTTATCTACTAAGGAATTGATTATAATCTAGGATTGTGGAAAGATAGGGCATGTAGATTTGGAGGTTTATTTTGGTGACATGACTTTCATATATAAACATGCATATGTATCCTATATCGAAAGCATAATTGTTGAAATCCTAGCTCCTGCTATTGCATGTTTCTACATCTTTAGTCCACCTCACAGCACTTGTATCGGAGTTTAAACGACTGTTCTTCGTCATCAAAAATGATTGTACCTTGTATCGGGGTTTAATTTTTCCCCGTCATAAGAAAAAAAAAAAAAAGTTGCTACATGTTACCAAGAAGTTTACACTTTCTTCCACCCCAAAAAAGTGATCGTAACCATAAAGTTGTCGAATCATCATCATCATCAAAAAAAAAAAAAAGAGCAAGCCAAAGGAGGATAAAGAGGCATAGTAGAATAAATCACGGGCTATATAGGCAGATTTATGCATTAGTGGAGTTTAGTTAGATTTCCTTGCATGTTATTAGAGAAAGAGTATATTCATATTTATGTAGGAAAGGAGTTGATCTAAAATAAGCTAAAGATGAAAGATGTCTCTTGAAAATCCTAAATCTTTGTTTATAATCATATTTAAGGTAGATTGCTTTATGAAAAAGGTACAAAATTTTCTTCAAGATGAGAGGAACTGATGCTTAAAACGACTCAATACATCCACTTCCACTTCATACTGATGCTTCTTTTTTTTCTTTCTTGTTGCCAATGTTGCTTGTTCACTTGCATATATGTTGCCTATTTGTTCATGCATATTCATGTTGCCTGTTTCAATTCTTTCTTTCATGCAAATTTTGCTTCATGTCATGTTACCTACTGGTTCATGCATATAATCAATTTTCCTTCCATGTTTCTTATGTTGCCTATAAAAGAATTTGATGCCTGGAACATTTTGTTTTTCACAGATGCTAGAGTGGTGCTTCCGGAGGAATCGTAGGTTTAGTGGGGGCAAATGTCGTCGAGATTTTCTCTCCTATCTCACTTATGAAGGCCTGCAAAAAACATATTTGGTGAAGGTAGCCGGAATTCCCCGAGAAGTCCAGGATGCATCAAGGATGTCAAAGGAAGCTCACATACAAAGTTTCAAAGAAATCAAGAAAGTCCATGGTAGCGGTCAAAGCTGGTCAAAGTTGGGAAATTAGGGCAAAAATTTCATTGTCACCAAATTAGATGAAAATCCATATACTTGTAAAGATTGTCAAAGGCAGTCTATAGCCCAAATTTCAGCAGAAAATGGATTTTGTAGCACATTGATATGCTATGTTCATTTTGTAAAAATGTAATTTTTCTAGTTTGACCCTACAAATTCTTGTATAGAAATTTATGTTAGCCATATGGTTTGGCATGTATAAAGATCATATGTGGCTACATATTTGTACAAATTTTCAAGGCCATCAGAGCTTCCTAGAGACCTTAATGCCACCTTGTAAGCTTCCAAATGTAGTCAAACTTGTACAAGGGAGATTCAGATGGGAGTTATTTCTGCATATTCCTGAAGGAGATCTTTGGAAACATAGTCCTACAAAGTTTCATCTTCATCAAAGCCTATTTGGAGGGTCAAAGAACACAAAGTCCAGTTTTCAGGATCACCGCAGTTTTCTAGTTTAAGCAAATTGAAGGGTTGAAGGGCCACCACATGGCGAAAGCTGATTGAGCCATGTTGTACGATCAAGATGAGCTCATATTCAAGGGTGGAGATGCACTTATGCTTAAAGCAAGGAGGATCCACGAGTTTTTCCATAAAAGAAGATAATTTTTTACAATCAAAGATCAATAATGCAGCTTTTCTCCAAAAATAGTGGCTTATCTTATCCGAGTTGATGTCAGCACTGATCCGACGGTCCAGATCATCCCAGATCCAATGGTGGAGAATGAGGGCGCCTAAATTTCACTCCTTTACACTAGATTTGATAGAAAGAACAATTCCAAGCCATTGATTTGATTTATCAAATGGTTGTAATCAAAAGTAGTGATCCTAGAGTTGAGAGTTGATTTCTCTAGATCTAAGGGCCCAAATTCATTCAAAAAACTATATAAACCCCCCTCCAAACTCCTAGAGCATCATTGTTAGGCATCCATAGGGCTCATGCTAGCTTACGGTTTCCTTGAGACGATCACCCTCGGTTGAGCGAGTGAGGATCCAAGGTGAGCTAGTATGAGTATAGAACCTAGTTTCAAATTTAAGTTAGAACTCCAATCTAGGATAGGCTCTTGAAACCAGCATCTCTATCTTGACTCACCCTCGGTGGAGCGTGTCCGTGAGTTAGAGCTGATTTTAATGAGTCTTAGACTTCTTTAGTTAGACGTAGGCTCGTAACAGACATAGGGTCACTGGAGTGGAACTCACCTTCTTACGTATGACATTCGGTTGAACTGTCATGGTTTGAGGGTCGGAACCACCTTTGATCAGTAGACTGCCTAGCTTGACGTACCACGACGATCTTATACATGTATCTTAATTCAAATCCTTTTAATTCATGTCACTTGTCACTTGTCTCTTGTCTCCTCTCTCAGTCTCTTAAGTATTTTTACATGTCTTCTAATTCTTCTATGTGTGAGAAGGCTCCGCAGTATTGCGTTGAACCAGTGAGGATGTTTCTTTGAGCTTGTGAGTAAACTCTATCATCATAATTCACTTGCATGCATATAATCCATACATACCCATACATATTGATTAGTTTCTGAAAGTGTATAAGAAGCTCCAATATTGTACCATTCTTCCTTTCGAAACTGTTTTATGTGTAAGGATTCCATCTATTCACGTCATGCATACATATCATCCAAAGAAGACTATGCATATGAATTAGAATTAGGAAGTGCTTAAGAAGCTCCTTCAATGGACCATTCTTCCTTCCAAATTTGATTCGTGTGTATGGTTCTCTTTCATTCTTATCATTCATGTTCATAAATCTAAATTGCACTCCTACTTTCCCATTCCCATAATCATTTAAACATCTCTCTCTTCTCCATACTCAACATTAATTTCACTTTCATGTCCTTAAACCATCCAACATTCATTAGCTTCATACACCCTGTGTGTGCCACGACCGGACCCGATCCACCCGGATTGTGATCACCTCCATACCGTCGCGATGGTCTAGGTGAACCGTCGCGATGGCATGGCACAATCGCGATGGTCCGAAGGTGCGAACTGTCGCGATGGCCAGTTTCACATCTAGTGACCGGCATAGTTAAAAAATAGGTCCTAGATGCTATTTGAAAGGGTAAACGGTGTCTAAAAATAACCAAAATTGGTACGCTCGGTCTACCTAAGCTCCTCAAGCTCAAGGACTCCTGGGCTTGCACAAAAAGGAGCTATAAACTACAAAAGGGGATTTTTTATTTACATATGGTACAAAAGTGATGAAAGTCACTGTTGGAGGTTTTCAAAAGTATTTATAAAACATAATTCTTTGAAAAATGATTCGACTGACTCCCTTCTCTGTCTTTACATGCTTCTGCGTCTTCTATGCCTCTGGCTGCTGCCAACAGGGCATTTACGACTGTTTGCAATTTTGACCCATCTTCTCATGACTAGTGTATGTCTATAGTAGACTCCGATGTTTGGTATTTTGATATTGGGGCAACCAAACATATCGTAGCACAGTTTCTTCACTTCACTTGAGCCTACCCCTACAAGGAACACTGTCACATGCACCAACAACTCCTCTTATCATGTCATAGGGGTGAATAAGACCATTTTGACTACTGTTGATGGTAGTTCTTTTACATTGTTGGATGCTTTATTTATGCCAGTGATCAAGAAGAATCTATTATCAGATTCAACTTTACCCAAGATTCGCTTGTTTGTGAAATTTGTTAATGATAG
The DNA here is from genome assembly GCA_020310875.1 of Ceratopteris richardii. Lineage (NCBI taxonomy): Eukaryota > Viridiplantae > Streptophyta > Polypodiopsida > Polypodiales > Pteridaceae > Ceratopteris > Ceratopteris richardii. The sequence continues at coordinate 49,913,854 of CM035426.1, read as the reverse complement.
ATGTACAATTCATGATCTGTCAAATGGTGATGTGATTATTGCTTCTAGTATTTTATGTCGTGGGTTGTATAAGCTCATAGACTATGAAAGATCTATGAATGATTCAGCATGTGCAATACATGATTCTAAGGCTATGTCAATCGCGATGGTCTGAAATGCACGGTCGCGATGGTTCAAAAATGAATGATCGCGATGGTCTGGAATGAACGATTCCGATGGCTCGATCGGGGAACAATCGTGATGGCGTCAGTCAACGGTCAACGTGAACCGTCGCGATGGTCCAAAGTGAACCGTCGCGATGGTTACAGATGCGACGGCGTGAGCCAATCGCGATGGTCTGGGCCCGATGGCGTGAGCCAATCGCGATGGTTCAATTTTCGAGGTGTCGTGATGGTCTGGCTTGCCACGTGGCAGCGTCGGCACGATGGCATGGGCCAATCCCGATGGCGTGGGGTCGACGGGATCATCGCGATGGTCCAAGTGAACCGTCACAATGGCTCAAGTGAACCGTAGTGATGGCTCAAGTGAACCGTCACAAAAGCTCTCTCTCACTCTCGCACATGCACAAATGAGGGGAAATGAGGAGAATGGGTGGATATGGTGAATTTTCTATTTTTTTTGGAGATAAAGATGATGATGCAATGATGAAGATGGAGTGTGGGGGAGGTGAAAAACACTAAAAACTAAGTAAAATCAACAACAAGAACTGAAAGATTTACCTTCCAACGCCACTTCTTACTATGCTCTTACCATCACACATTTGTCCTAGACTCGATCCCCGACAACGGCGCCAAATTTGGTGTTGCTCTAGCACAATGGTTAGAACCACGTTAAGAAGCTCCACCTCCTTAATGTCAATCCGTGGAAGAGATAGGAGTGATATGGAGATCGAGAATGTGAGAGGAAGTGAGAGTGAAGGTGAGAAGCATAGAAATGCAAACACACATACACACACACTACGAAGAGACAAGCAAGACACAATGGAAGGTGAGAAATCAACTCTATTGCTTAAGAACACTCTTACATGCTCAAAATAGATCTAAGCTCTTCTCTACTCAAACAAGCTAACCTCAAAAATGAGCTCTCTAGCTCTTTTTATAGATTCTAGACTAGTTTTGACCGGTTTCACATCTAGTGACCAGCATAGTTAAAAAATAGGTCCTAGATGCTATTTGAAAGGGTAAACGGTGTCTAAAAATAACCAAAATTGGTACGCTCATTCTACCTAAGCTCGTCAAGCTCAAGGAATCCTCGGCTTGCACAAAAAGGAGATATAAATTACAAAAAGGGGTTTTTCTATTTACATATGGTACAAAAGTGATGAAAATCACTGTTGGAGGTTTTGAAAAGTATTTATAAAACATATTCTTTGAAAAATGATTCGACTGACTCCCTGCTCTGTCTTTACATGCTTTCCCGTCTTCTATGCCTCTGGCTGCTGCCAACAGGGCATTTACGACTGTTTGCAATTTTGACCCATCTTCTCATGACTAGTGTATGTCTATAGTAGACTCCGATGTTTGGTATTTTGATATTGGTGCAACCAAACATATCGTAGCACAGTTTCTTCACTTCACTTGAGCCTACCCCTACAGGGAATACTATCACATGCACCAACAACTCCTCTTATCATGTCACAGGGGTGAATAAGACCATTTTGACTACTTGTTGATGGTAGTTCTTTTACATTGTTGGATGCTTTATTTATGCCAGTGATCAAGAAGAATCTATTATCAGATTCAGCTTTACCCACAATTGGCTTGTTTGTGAAATTTGTTGATGACAGATGTACAATTCATGATCTGTCAAATGGTGATGTGATTATTGCTTCTAGTATTTTATGTCGTGGGTTGTATAAGCTCATAGACTATGAATGATTCAACATGTGCAATACTTGATTCTAAGGCTATGTCAGATGCAAAGCTTTGGCATGCATGCTTTGGTCATCTTAATTTTGCTAGTTTGCTACGCCTACTGAAATCTAAAATGGTGTACCCTTTTCCCAAACTTGAGGCACCCGAAAAACATGTTTGTGGAGGCTATATTTTGGGAAAAATGCAACATTCGTCCTTTCGAAAAGATGGTTCAGTTCAAGATACTTAGAAATTGCAGCTTGTTCATAGTGATGTCTGTGGTCCTATGCAGACACCATCTTTTGGGAATTATTTTTACTTTGTGAATTTCATTGATGATTTTTCTAGGCATACATGGGTATATCCATTAAAAGGAAAGTCGAAGTGTTTATGTGCTTCAAACAATTTTTGGTTTTGGCTAAAAATCTATCAGCATGTAAAATGAGCAGCCTTCGTTCTAATCGAGGGGGAAATATGTGTCTTCTGGTTTTAATGCATTTCTAGCTTAACATGGTATAAAACATCAGTGTATAGTGCCGTATACACCTCAATAGAATGGAGTTGCTGAACGAAAGAACAGGTCAATCATGGAGATGGTGAGGTGTATGGTCAAGAGTCAGACTTTACCACGTAGTTTTTGGCTTGAGGCCATTATGTGTGGAGCATATGTACTCAAAAGATTTCCCACCAAAGCACTATAGTCTATCACTCCATATGAGGATTGGCATGGTTGCAATAAAGCAGTGAAATGTATTTTTGTTGGGTATAGTTCTAAAAGCAAAGGCTATCATCTGTATCATCCATAGACTAAACGCATTTTGGTTAGCCGTGATGTTGTTTTTGTGGAAGATGCTATTCAACCATCACTTTCATGTACTAAGGAGACATATGTTAGCTCCAAAGACATGTACGATACTTTGCTTCCTCTTTTTACAGGTGGACACTCTAGTGATGGTCCTAATGAGGCAACTTCTTAGCCTTTGCAAGTTTCATGTGATGATGCAAATCATTCCATTTTTATGCAAATTTGCATGATGTAGTTATTGATGAGAGAGTTGATATTGAGGAGGCAAAAACCATGCCAAAATGGCTAGTGCAGACTTTGCGTGATAGCAAATTAGATGCACCTTTCTCATATCATACTCGGTCAAGCAACCATAGTGCCTCTTTTGCATCACATTGCTATGCTATGGCTGCCTCTAGTGATGAAAATGAGCCTGTTTTGTTTGGTGAAGCACAAAATTTTAAAATTGGATGGCTGCTATGCAATCTGAATATAATGCTATAATCAAGAATGGTACTTGGTCTTTATGTGACTTCCCTCCTCATTAGGGGAAAAAATGAGCCCTGCATGGGCCTTGTAAGGATTCCTAATTTTTAGGGATTAAAAAGCTAATTCAGTGAGATTAAGGGGCCATAGGAAACCACTAGTGGTTTTCTCAAATAAAATAATATTTGATACTCTTATCAACTTGAATTCTTAAATCGGATAATTTATAGCCTTCAGATGCTTGAAATCAATGGTCTACATTCAAAATCGATGGAAAGCAAGAGAGAGAGTCTCTGACAATACGTGCGAGTAGGGACAGCGTCGTTGATGGATCAGTAGAGTTCTGCAAACTTTTGGGCCATTGGATGAGGCCCAATCCAATGGATCCCCGCATTTGGGGCTGATTCACATTTTTGTGGGTCTTTAGAGCCGTTGGATCCGCTTGATATCTAAGGGACGCCCGCGTTTGGGGCTGATTTCACATCCGGATGCACTCGAAGTCGTTCGATCTATGTCAGATCCAAGGGGCGAGGTGAAAAGGCGCCTTGTAATCATGGCAACCATTGTCAACCCTTAGATCAACTGGAGATCTAATGGTCCAGATCGTATGCGCATTTCAAATTTATCCTTATCATGTCAACCGTTAGATCCTGGACACATCCAACGGCCCAGAAACAAAAGCGCCTTTTTGAGGATGTATTCAATCTCATCCATTGGATATCAAGGTGATCCAAGGGTCTAAATCCAAAGGCGCCTTGACTTTTGCAATCAATCCTCAAGCGTTGGATCTTCTAACCAATCCAAGGGCCCAAAGTCATTTTCGAAGCTTTCAAAACCATCCAAATGTGTAAAACCACCAACTCTAGGTGGTTTTCTCTTCTTTGACTACAAAAAAACAAGGGAAGCCTATGCCTAGGCTATGTGATTTAGGGACTAGACTGTGGCCACCACCCTCTTCTGATTGGTCCATCACTAATCACCTGTTAATCTAAAAGGCCCATTCAGGGTTCATTTTTTCCCCTAATGTAGCAAGAAGGCCATTGGATCTAAGTAGGTATACAAGTTGAAGTGTAAGCCTGATGGAATAATGGACAGGTATAAGGCTAGGCTTGTTGCAAAGGGTTATGTGCAAGAAATATGCATTGATTTCTATTAGACCTTTGCACCTACATGTCGAATGACTACTATTTGTAGCATAGGTGCACTTGGAGCTGATCATGGTTGGAATGTACATCAATTGGACATTAAAATAGCATTTCTGAATGATGACTTGCATGAAGACATGTATGGTTTTCAGCCTCATGGCTTTGTGCAGAAAGCGCATGAAAACCAGGTGTGCAGTTAAAGAAGGTAGTATATGGTTTAAAGCAAGCACGACATACTTGGTATGAAAAGATACATGCCTATTTGATTGCACATGGTTTGGAGAACAACCCAACTAAGAGCACCTTATATGTTAAGCATGCAAATGATGTGCTTCTAATCATTGTTGTCTATGTTGATGACATGTTGCTCATTGGTCCTCATGAGAAGCATATTGCTGATTTTAAGGCTGATTTGCATGCCTCATTTGAGATGTCTGATTTGGGGCATTTGCATCATTATTTGGGCATTCAATTTATGCAAGTTGATGGTAGAATAGCTCTGTGTCAAACAAAATATATTGACACGTTATTACAGTGTTCTAGCCTTGAGGATTGCAAGCTTATTTCCACTCCTATGGATACAGGTTTAGGATTGAGTCTTCATGATGCTAGAGATGCATTTGATCTTGTTCTCTATCAGCAGGTTGTTGGATGCTTGATTTACTGGTGTCCAGCATTGGCAGACGGTTAAGTGTATCTTTTGCTACTTGATTGGTACCCAGCTACTTGGATTGTTTTATCCCAAGGGGGGATCACTGCCGCTAGATTTTCATGCTTTTTCTCACAGTGAGTGGCCTAGTTTCTATAACATTCCAATGACCACTAGTGGCTTTTGCTTCATGCTTGGTAGCTCATGTATATCTTGGTTGAGCAAGAAGCAACCTATTGTGGCCACTTCTAGTTGTGAGGCTGAGTATCATGTATTTGGTTGTTAGGCATATGCATTAGTGCTTGAACAACAATGCAAAAAATTGGATGATAAAGGAGTGAAATGTATTTTTGTTGGCTATAGTTCTGAAAGCAAAGGCTATCCTCTCTATCATCCATAGATTAAACGCATTTTGGTTAGCTGTGATGTTGTTTTTGTGGAAGATGCTATTCAACCATCACTTTCATGTACTAAGCTCCAAAGACATGTACGATACTTTGCTCCCTCTTTTTACAGGTGGACAATCTAGTGATGGTTCTAATGAGGCAACTTCTTAGCCTTTGCAAGTTTCATGTGATGATGCAAATAATTCCATTTTTTATGCAGATTTACATGATGCAGTTATTGATGAGAGATTTGATATTGAGGAGGCAAAATCCATGCCAAAATGGCTAGTGCAGACTTTGCGTGATAGCAAGTTAGATGCACCTTTCTCATATCATACTCGGTCAAGCAACCATAGTGCCTCTTTTGCATCACATTGCTATGCTATGGCTGCCTCTAGTGATGCGAATGAGCCTGTTTTGTTTGGTGAAGCACAAAATTTTCAAAATTGGATGGCTACTATGCAATCTGAATATAATGCTATAATGAAGAATGGTACTTGGTCTTTATGTGACTTGCCTCCTAGCAAGAAGGCCATTGGCTCTAAGTAGGTATACAAGTTGAAGTGTAAGCCTGATGGAATAATGGACAGATATAAGGCTAGGCTTGTTGCAAAGGGTTATGTGGAGGAAATAGGCATTGATTTTGATTAGACCTTTGCACCTACATGTCAAATGACTACTGTTTGTAGCATATGTGCACTTGCAGCTCATCATGGTTGGAATGTACATCAATTGGACATTAAAATAGCATTTCTGAATGGTGACTTGCATGAAGGCATGTATGGTTTTCAGCCTCATGGCTTTGTGTAGAAAGGGCATGAAAACCGGGTGTCCAAGTTAAAGAAGGTAGTATATGGTTTAAAGCAAGCACGACATGCTTGGTATGAAAAGATACATGCCTATCTCATTCAACATGGTTTTGAGGACAACCCAACTAAGAGCACCTTATATGTTAAGCATGCAAATGATGTGCTTCTGATCATTGTTGTCTATGTTGATGACATGTTGCTCACTGGTCCTCATGAGAAGCATATTGCTGATTTTAAGGCTGATTTGCATGCCTTATTTGAGATGTCTGATTTGGGGCATTTGCATCATTATTTGGGCATTCAATTTATGCAAGTTGATGGTAGAATAGCTCTGTGTCAAACGAAATATATTGACACATTATTACAGTGTTCTAGCCTTGAGGATTGCAAGCTTATTTCCACTCCTATGGATACAGGTTTAGGATTGAGTCTTCATGATGCTAGAGATGCATTTGATCTTGTTCTCTATCAGCAGGTTGTTGGATGCTTGATTTACTTATGCATTAGTTGGCCAGATATTTAGTTTGCTCTCTCACAAATGAGCATGTTTATGCATTGCCCAGGTGTCCAGCATTGGCAGACGGTTAAGTGTATCTTTTGCTACTTGATTGGTACCCAGCTACTTGGATTGTTTTATCCCAAGGGGGGATCACTACCGCTAGATTTGCATGCTTTTTCTCACAGTGAGTGGGCTGGTTTCTATGACACTCCTATGTCCACTAGTGGCTTTTGCTTCATGCTTGGTAGCTCATGTATATCTTGGTTGAGCAAGAAGCAACCTATTGTGGCCACTTCTAGTTGTGAGGCTTAGTATAGGGCAGCTTTCACAGTGACTATTGAGTGTGTGGCTTAGATGCCTTATGGCTGATTTGGGTGTTGGTTAGTCTTCTGCCACCACCATGTTCTCTGATAGTCAAAGCACATTGGCAGTTGTGAAGAAGATATGACCGTTCAGGCCTTGGGGGGTAAAAATTGACAAACAGGTTTTTCCTTCCCTATGAGCTAAGGGGTCTCCTATGAGTGCAATGATCCAAAAATTTTCAAAAAATAGCCCCAAAATTGGCCAAAAATTGAAACCCTGAAAATTGTGTTTGGGGTGAGCAATCGCGATGGTCTGAGATAATCGCGATGGTTTGGGACCGTCGTGATGGTCTAGGTGAACCGTCGCGATGGCGTGGCACAATCGCGATGGTCCGAAGGTGCGAACTGTTGCAATGGCGTGAAAGTGAACAATCGCGATGGTCTGCAATGCACCGTCGCGATGGTCCGAAAATGAATGATCGTGATGGTCTGGAATGAATGATTGCGATGGCTCAATCGGCGAACAATCGCGATGGTGACAGATGCAATGGCGTGAGCCAGTCGTGTTGGTTCGGGCGCGATGGCATGAGCCAATCGCGATGGTTCAATTTTCGAGGTGTTGTGATGGTCTGGCTTGCCACGTGGCAGCGTCGGTGCGATCACATGGGCCAATCACGATGGCATGGGGTCGACGGGATCATCGCGATGGTCCAAGTGAACCGTCGCGATGGCTCAAGTGAGCCGTCGCGATGGTGTGAGACCGTCTCGATGGTCCGGCCGAGCCGTCCGGATGGCGTGAGCCAATTGCGATTGTGTGACACAATCGCGATGGTTTGAGCCACTCGCGATGGTCCACCAAAATGCAAATTTTTTGAATGCAAGAATGGATTCCTATGTGCGCAAGTGTGCTCTACACGCTGGTGTGGTCACCTACCTCAAATTCCGAACTTTGCAGACCATCGCGATGGTCTGACACAGTTGGAAATTTCTGACAGAGAGTACATTTCTTACCTTTTTGCAGCCTTCCTAATGCTCAGGAGTACTGTACCTACAAGAAAACTCAAAAACACAGTAGCACATGCAAGCACAAAAGCTCTCTCTCACTCTCGCACATGCACAAATGAGGGGAAATGAGGAATATGGGGGGATATGGTGAATTTTTTGATTTTTTTTGGAGATGAAGATGATGATGCGGTGATGAAGATGGAGTGTGGGGGAGGTGAAAAACACTAAAAACTAAGTAAAAACAACAACAAAAACTGAAATTTTTACCTTCCAACGCCACTTCTTGCTATACTCTTACCATCACACATTCGTCCTATACTCGATCCCCGGCAACGGCGCCAAATTTGGTGTTGCTCTAGCACAATGGTGAGAACCACGTTAAGAAGCTCCACCTCCTTAATGTCAATCCGCGGAAGAGATAGGAGTGATATGAAGATTTTGAATGTGAGATGAAGTGAGAGTGAAGGTGAGAAGCATAGAAATGCACACACACATACACACACACTACGAAGAGACAAGCAAGACACAATGGAAGGTGAGAAATCAACTCTATTGCTTAAGAACACTCTTACAAGCTCAAAATAGCTCTAAGCTCTTCTCTACCCAAACAAGCTAACCTCAAAAATGAGCTCTTTAGCTCTTTTTATAGATTCTAGACTAGTTTTGACCGGTTTCACATCTAGTGACCGGCATAGTTAAAAAATAGGTCCTAGATGCTATTTGAAAGGGTAAACGGTGTCTAAAACTAACCAAAATTGGTACGCTCGTTCTACCTAAGCTCCTCCAGCTCAAGGACTCCTCGGCTTGCACAAAAAGGAGCTATAAATTACAAAAAGAGGTTTTTCTATTTACATATGGTATAAAAGTGATGAAAATCACTGTTGGAGGTTTTGAAAAGTATTTATAAAACATAATTCTTTGAAAAATGAGGTGCTGCCAATAGGGCATTTACGACTGTTTGCAATTTTGACCCATCTTCTCATGACTAGTGTATGTCTATTGTAGACTTGATCGGCGAACAATTGCGATGGCGTCAGTCAACGGTCAATGTGAACCATCGCGATGGTCCAAAGTGAACCGTCGCGATAATCACAGATGCGATGGCGTGAGCCAATCGCGATGGTCTGGGCGCGATGGCGTGAGCCAATCGTGATGGTTCAATTTTCGAGGTGTCACGATGGTCAAGCTTGCCACGTGGCAGCGTCGGCGCGATGGCATGGGCCAATTGCGATGGTGTGGGGTCGACGGGATCATCGCGATGGTCCAAGTGAACCGTCGCGATGGCTCAAGTGAGCGGTCACGATAGTGTGAGACCGTCGCGATTGTTCGGCTGAGCCATCGCGATGGCGTGAGCCAATCGCGATGGTGTGACACAATCGCGATGGTCTGAGCCAATCGCGATGGTCCACCAAATTGCATATTTTCTGAATGCAAGTATGGATTCCTACGTGAGCAAGTGTCCTCTACACGCTGGTGTGGTCGCCTACCTCAAATTCTGAACTTTGAAGACCATCGGGATGGTCTGACACAGTCAGCAATTTCTGACAGAGAGTACATTTCTTACCTTTTTGCAGCCTTCCTGATGCTCTCAAGTATTGTACCTGCAAGAAAACTCAAAAACACAGTAGCACATGCAAGCACAAAATCTCTCTCTCACTCTCGCACATGCACAAATGAGGAGAAATGAGGAGAATGGGTGGATATGGTGAATTTTCTGATTTTTTTTGGAGATGAAGATGATGATGCGGTGATGAAGATGGAGTGTGGGGGAGGTGAAAAACACTAAAAACTAAGTAAAAACAACAACAAAAACTGAAATTTTTACCTTCCAACACCACTTCTTGCTATACTCTTACCATCACACATTCGTCCTAGAATCGATCCCCGGCAACGGCACCAAATTTGGTGTTGCTCTAGCACAATGGTGAGAACCACGTTAAGAAGCTCCACCTCCTTAATGTCAATCTGCGGAAGAGATAGGAGTGATATGAAGATCGTGAATGTGAGATGAAGTAAGAGTGAAGGTGAAAAGCATAGAAATGCACACACACACTACGAAGAGACAAGCAAGTCACAATGGAAGGTGAGAAATCAACTCTATTGCTTAAGAACACTCTTACAAGCTCAAAATAGCTCTAAGCTCTTCTCTACTCAAACAAGCTAACCTCAAAAATGAGCTCTCTAGCTCTTTTTATAGATTCTAGACTAGTTTTGACCGGTTTCACATCTAGTGACCGACATAGTCAAAAAATAGGTCCTAGATGCTATTTGAAAGGTTAAACGGTGTCTAAAAATAACCAAAATTGGTACGCTCATTCTACCTAAGCTCCTCAAGCTCGAGGACTCCTCGGCTTGCACAAAAAGGAGCTATAAATTACAAAAAGGGGTATTTCTATTTACATATGGTACAAAAGTGATGAAAACACTCTTGGAGGTTTTGAAAAGTATTTATAAAACATAATTCTTTGAAAAATGATTCGACTGACTCCCTGCTTTGTTTCTACATGCTTCTGCATCTTCTATGCCTCTGGCTGCTGCCAACAGGGCATTTATGACTGTTTGCAATTTTGACCCATCTTCTCATGACAGGTGTATGTCTATAGTAGACTCCGATGTTTGGTATTTTGATATTGGGGCAACCAAACATATCGTAGCACCGTTTCTTCACTTCACTTGAGCCTACCCCTACAGGGAATACTGTCACATGCACCAACAACTCCTCTTATCATGTCATAGGGGTGAATAAGACCATTTTGACTACTATTGATGGTAGTTCTTTTACATTGTTGGATGCTTTATTTATGCCAGTGATCAAGAAGAATCTATTATCAGATTTAGCTTTACCCAAGATTGGCTTGTTTGTGAAATTTGTTGATGACACATGTACAATTCATGATCTGTCAAATGGTGATGTGATTATTGCTTCTAGTATTTTATGTCGTGGGTTGTATAAGCTCATAGACTATGAAAGATCTATGAATGATTCAGCATGTGCAATACATGATTCTAAGGCTATGTTAGATGCAAAGCTTTGGCATGCATGCTTTGGTCATCTTAATTTTGCTAGTTTTCTACGCCTACTGAAATCTAAAATGGTGTTTTTCCCAAACTTGAGGCACCCGAAAAACATGTTTGTGAAGGCTATATTTTGGGCAAAATGCAACATTCCTCCTTTCGAAAAGATGGTTCAGTTCAAGATACTCAGAAATTGCAGCTTGTTCACAGTGATGTTTGTGGTCCTATGCAGACACCATCTTTTGGGAATTATTTTTACTTTGTGACTTTCATTGATGATTTCTCTAGGCATGCATGGGTATATCCATTAAAAGGAAAGTCAAAGTGTTTATGTGCTTCAAACAATTTTTGGTTTTGGCTAAAAATGTATCAGCATGTAAAATGAGCACCCTTCGTTCTGATCGAGGGGGGAATATGTGTCTTCTGATTTTAATGCATTTCTAGCTTAACATGGTATAAAACATCAGTGTATAGTGCCGTATACACCTCGATAGAATGGAGTTGCTGAACAAAAGAACAGGTCACTCATGGAGATGGTGAGGTGTATGGTCAAGAGTCAGACTTTACCACATAGTTTTTGGTTGAGGCCATTATGTGTGGAGCATATGTACCCAAAAGATGTCCCACCAAAGCACTATAGTCTATCACTCCATATGAGGATTCGCATGGTTGCAAGCCATGGATTTCTCATGTGCATGTATTTGGTTGTTAGGCATATGCATTAGTGCTTGAACAACAATGCAAAAAATTGGATGATAAAGCAGTGAAATGTATTTTTGTTGGGTATAGTTCTGAAAGCAAAGGCTATCATCTGTATCATCCATAGACTAAACGCATTTTGGTTAGCCATGATGTTGTTTTTGTGGAAGATGCTATTCAACCATCACTTTCATGTACTAAGGAGACATATGTTAGCTCCAAAGATATGTACGATACTTTGTTGCCTCTTTTTACAAGTGGACAATCTAGTGATGGTCCTAATGAGGCAACTTCTTAGCCTTTGCAAGTTTCATGTGATGATGCAAATCATTCCATTTTTTATGCAGATTTACATGATGCAGTTATTGATGAGATAGTTGATATTGAGATGGAAAAAAACATGCCAAAATGGCTAGTGCAGACTTTGCGTGATAGCAAATTAGATGCACCTCTCTCATAGCATACTCTATCAAGCAACCATAGTGCCTCTTTTGCATCACATTGCTATGCTATGGCTGCCTCTAGTGATGAGAATGAGCCTGTTTTGTTTGGTCAAGCACAAAATTTTAAAAATTGGATGGCTATTATGCAATCTGAATATAATGCTATAATGAAGAATGGTACTTGGTCTTTATGTGACTTGCCTCCTAGCAAGAAGGCCATTGGCTCTAAGTAGGTATACAAGTTGAAGTGTAAGCCTGATGGAATAATGGACAGGTATAAGGCTAGGCTTGTTGCAAAGGGTTATGTGCAGGAAATAGGCATTGATTTTGATTAGACCTTTGCACCTACATGTCAAATGACTACTGTTTGTAGCATATGTGCACTTGCAGCTCATCATGGTTGGAATGTACATCAGTTGGACATTAAAATAGCATTTCTGAATGGTGACTTGCATGAAAACGTGTATGGTTTTCAGCCTCATGGCTTTGTGCAGAAAGGGCATGAAAACCAGGTGTGCAAGTTAAAGAAGGCAGTATATGGTTTAAAGCAAGCACGACATGCTTGGTATGAAAAGATACATGCCTATCTGATTGCACATGGTTTTGAGAACAACCCAACTAAGAGCACCTTATATGTTGAGCATGCAAATGATGTGCTTCTGATCATTGTTGTCTATGTTGATGACATGTTGCTCATTGGTCCTCATGAGAAGCATATTGCTGATTTTAAGGCTGATTTGCATGCCTCATTTGAGATGTCTAATTTGGGGCATTTGCATCATTATTTGGGCATTCAATTTATGCAAGTTGATGGTAGAATAGATCTGTGTCAAACGAGATATACTGACATGTTATTACAGTGTTCTAGCCTTGAGGATTGCAAGCTTATTTCCACTCCTATGGATACAGGTTTAGGATTGAGTCTTCATGATGCTAGAGATGCATTTGATCTTGTTCTCTATCAGCAGGTTGTTGGATGCTTGATTTACTTCTGCATTAGTCGGCCAGATATTTAGTTTGTTGTCTCATAGATGAGCACGTTTATACATTGCCGAGGTGTCCAGCATTGGCAGACGGTTAAGTACATCTTTTGCTACATGATTGGTACCCAGCTACTTGGATTGTTTTATCCCAAGGGGGGATCACTACCGCTAGATTTGCATGCTTTTTATCACAGTGAGTGGGCTGGTTTCTATGACACTCCTATGTCCACTAGTGGCTTTTGCTTCATGCTTGGTAGCTCATGTATATCTTGGTTGAGCAAGAAGCAACCTATTGTGGCCACTTCTAGTTGTGAGGCTGAGTATAGGGAAGCTTTCATAGTGACTATTGAGTGTGTGGCTTAGATGCCTTATGGCTGATTTGGGTGTTGGTTAGTCTTCTGCCACCACCATGTTCTCTGATAGTCAAAGCACATTGGCAGTTGTGAAGAAGATATGACCGTTCAGGCCCTGGGGGGTAAAAATTGACAAACAGGTTTTGCCTTCCCTATGAGCTAAGGGGTCTCCTATGAGTGCAATGATCCAAAAATTTTCAAAAAATAGCCCCAAAATTGGCCAAAAATTGAAACCCTAAAAATTGTGTTTGGGGTAAGCAATCGCGATGGTCTGAGATAATCAAGATGGTCTGAGATAATCGTGATGGTCTGGGACCATCGCGATGGTCTAGGTGAACCGTCGCGATGGCATGGCACAATCACGATGGTCTGAAGGTGCGAACTGTCGCGATGGCATGAAAGTGAACAATTGCGATGGTCTGAAGTGCATGGTCCCGATGGTCCGAAAATGAATGATCGCGATGGTCTGGAATGAACGATTGCAATGGCTCGATCGGTGAACAATCGCGATGGCGTCAGTCAACGGTCAACGTGAACCGTCGCGATGGTCCAAAGTGAACCGTCGCGATGGTCACAGATGCGATGGCGTGAGCCAATCGCGATGGTCCGGACGCGATGGCGTGAGCCGATCGCGATGGTTCAATTTTCGAGGTGTCGCGATGGTCTGGCTTGCCATGTGGCAGCGTCGGGGCGATGGTATGGGCCAATTGTGATGGCGTGGGGTCGACAAGATCATCGCGAAGGTCCAAGTGAGCCGTCGCGATGGCTAAAGTGAGCCTCACAATGGTGTGAGACCGTCGCGATGGTCCGGCCGAGCCGTCGCGATGGAGTGAGCCAATCGCGATGGTGTGACACAATCGCGATGGTCTGAGCCAATTGTGATGGTCCACCAAAATGCAAATTTTTTGAATGCAAGTATGGATTCCTACGTGTGCAAGTGTGCTCTACACGCTGGTGTGGTCGCCTACCTCAAATTCCGAACTTTGTAGACCATCGCGATGGTCTCACACAGTCGGCAATTTCTGATAGAGAGTACATTTCTTTCCTTTTTGAAGCCTTCCTGATGCTTTGGAGTATTGTACCTGCAAGAAAACTCAAAAACACAGTAGCACATGCAAGAACAAAAGCTCTCTCTCACTCTCGCACATGCACAAATGAGGAGAATGGGTGGATATGGTGAATTTTCTGGTTTTTTCTGGAGATGAAGACTATGATGCGGTGATGAAGATGGAGTGTGGGGGAGGTGAAAAACACTAAAAACTAAGTAAAAACAACAACAAGAACTGAAATTTTTACCTTCCAACGCCACTTCTTGCTATACTCTTACCATCACACATTTGTCCTAGATTGGATCCCCGGCAACAGCGCCAAATTTGGTGTTGCTCTAGCACAATGGTGAGAACCACGTTAAGAAGCTCCACCTCCTTAATGTCAATCTCCGAAAGAGATAGGAGTGATATGAAGATGGTGAATGTGAGATGAAGTGAGAGTGAAGGTGAGAAGCATAGAAATGCACACACACATACACACACACTATGAAGAGACAAGCAAGTCACAATGGAAGGTGAGAAATCAACTCAATTGCTTAAGAACACTCTTACAAGCTCAAAATAGCACTAAGCTCTTCTCTACTCAAACAGGCTAACCTCAAAAATGAGCTCTCTAGCTCTTTTTATAGATTCTAGACTAGTTTTGACCGGTTTCACATCTAGTGACCGGCATAGTTAAAAAATAGGTCCTAGATGCTATTTGAAAGGGCAAACGGTGTCTAAAAATAACCAAAATCTGTACGCTCATTCTACCTAAGCTCCTCAAGCTTAAGGACTCGTCGGCTTGCACAAAAAGGAGCTATAAATTACAAAAAGGGGTTTTTCTATTTAAATATGGTACAAAACTGATGAAAATCACTGTTGGAGGTTTTGAAAAGTATTTATAAAACATAATTCTTTGAAAAATGATTCGACTGACTCCCTGCTCTGTCTTTACATGCTTCCGCATCTTCTATGCCTCTGGCTGTTGCCAACGGGGCATTTACGACAGTTTGCAATTTTGACCCATCTTCTCATGACTAGTGTATGTCTATAGTAGACTCCGATGTTTGGTATTTTGATATTGGGGCAACCAAACATATCGTAGCACAGTTTCTTCACTTCACTTGAGCCTACCCCTACGGGGAATACTGTCACATGCACCAACAACTCCTCTTATCATGTCATAGGGGTGAATAAGACCATTTTGACTATTGTTGATGGTAGTTCTTTTACATTGTTGGATGCTTTATTTATGCCAGTGATCAAGAAGAATCTATTATCAGATTCAGCTTTACCCAAGATTGGCTTGTTTGTGAAATTTGTTGATGACAGATGTACAATTCATGATCTGTCAAATGGTGATGTGATTATTGCTTCTAGTATTTTATGTCGTGGGTTGTATAAGCTCATAGACTATGAAAGATCTATGAATGATTCAGCATGTGCAATGCATGATTCTAAGGCTATGTTAGATGCAAAGCTTTGGCATGCATGCTTTGGTCATCTTAATTTTGCTAGTTTGCTACGCCTACTGAAATCTAAAATGGTGTACCCTTTTCCCAAACTTGAGGCACCCGAAAAACATGTTTGTGAAGGCTATATTTTGGTCAAAATGCAACATTCCTCCTTTCAAAAAGATGGTTCAATTCAAGATACTCAGAAATTGCAGCTTGTTCACAGTGATGTCTGTGGTCCTATGCAGACACCATCTTTTGGGAATTATTTTTACTTTGTGACTTTCATTGATTATTGTTCTAGGCATGCATGGGTATTGTAGAGGAGGTACTGGGGTATCCGCTTTTAACAGAAGTAGAGAAGGAAAATTAAACACGTCCAGTACATCACCTACTCAAGGGGGGTTCTCTTTAGGGAAGTATACCCTTTAACATTTCTGTGAGCAGATAGATAATACGGATTGCACATAGTGGTAAATACTTCAGAAAATATGGACAACCAATGACCAAGGAAGACCATACACTTCTTGATTCGAATCAGACGATTACAAGGTTGGGCAGAGTGATGCTCAAAAGTGCAAAAAAAATGCAAGCTTAGGGCTGACAGGCCACCCTAGAAGTATTAACTCCAATACAACAGATCAGCATAAGGGGCCACTGATATGCAGGCTAACTCAGAGTAATACAAATGGTAGAATTTCTCAAGAGAATAGAGATTAATCAACACACTGACTCACAGAAAAGAAAATAAATCCAAGCTACTTTCTTACACTATAGTTCTCATAGCCCTCCACTGAGAAGCCTACCCTCTGTATACACACTACAGAGTAGCTCCTACAATAGGCTTGAAACCACCAAGTGTAAGAGAGGACTTCTGCACGTACCCACGAACCACTGTATCTCTAAAATTGTTGTACGCAAATGAGCAAAAATCCATTGCTTTTATAGGCCTCCATAGGTCAAGAGAGCCTTGCCGAATCTTCACGTCCACTGATCACGCACCGGTTGATCTCCCAAAATTAGGGGGTAGGTCAAATATTCCCTTGATTTGAATTGAATCCTCAAAAATAGGTAGTGGCCGTGAAGGGTTGGCGGCGACTACTTTCACTTTTCCACCATTCCACTTTAATTTCAAGCCCTATTTATCTCCGATGATGATTGATACATGTTGAGCACACTGAACTCTCAGACCAGAAGCAGCTTCTTCCTTCTCTTCCTAAGCCTCCTGCATGGGTTGCTGTTGTTTCCTTCTCATTTCTTCTTCCATGTTCACATTTGCAGGATGATTTCCTCACATTCATCAAGCTCTATATCTGGCATCTCCTGAGATGGCTTGGAAGGAGGAATTGTCTCCAGAATGGTGCGGGGGTGGATGTGTAATGGTGCGGGTGTATGTGTGTGTATGTGTGTGAGGGGGGGGGTGTGTGTATGTCACATGGATGTGTGTGTGATTGCGTGGGGGTGTGGTGCATGTGTGTGAGGGAGTGCATGTGTGTGATCTGTGGAGTGGGCGGCAGGTGTGAGAGGGGAAGTGTGAGGGGGCGGGGGGGGGTGGCGGGGGGAAATGTGAGGGGGCGGGGGGGGTGGCGGGTGTGCGGGGTGAAATGGGGGAGGGAAGTGGGGTGGCGGGGTGGGGAAGTGAAGTGGGGTAGTGGGGTGGGGGAGGGAAGGAGAGAGAGAGAGAGAGAGAGGGGGAAAAAGGCGCAAATCGAGGGGTAGTGGGGTGGGGGAGTGAAGTGGGGTAGTGGGGTGGGGGAGGGAAATGGGGTAGTGGGGTGGGGGAGTGAAGGGGTAGTGGGGTGGGGGAGGGAAGGAGAGAGAGAGAGAGATAGAGAGAGAGAGAGAGGGGAAAAGGCACAAATCGAGGGGTAGTGGGGTGGGGGAGTGAAGGGGTAGTGGGGTGGGGGAGGGAAGGAGAGAGAGAGAGAGAGAGAGAGAGAGAGAGAGAGAGGGGGAAAAGGCGCAAATCGAGGGGTAGTGGGGTGGGGGAGTGAAGTGGGGTAGTGGGGTGGGGGATGGAAGTGGGGTAGTGGGGTGGGGGAGTGAAGGGGTAGTGGGGTGGGGGAGGGAAGGAGAGAGAGAGAGAGAGAGAGAGAGAGAGGGGGGGGAAAAGGCGCAAATCGAGGGGTAGTGGGGTGGGGGAGTGAAGTGGGGTAGTGGGGTGGGGGATGGAAGTGGGGTAGTGGGGTGGGGGAGTGAAGTGGGGTAGTGGGGTGGGGGAGGGAAGGAGAGAGAGAGAGGGGGGGAAAGGCGCAAATCGAGGGGTAGTGGGGTGGGGGAGTGAGGTGGGGTAGTGGGGTGGGGGAGTGAAGTGGGGTAGTGGGGTGGGGGAGTGAAGTGGGGTAGTGGGGTGGGGGAGGGAAGGAGAGAGAGAGAGAGAGAGAGAGAGAGAGAGAGGGGGGAAAAGGTGCAAATCGAGGGGTAGTGGGGTGGGGGAGTGAAGTGGGGTAGTGGGGTGGGGGAGGGAAGTGGGGTAGTGGGGTGGGGGAGTGAAGTGGGGTAGTGGGGTGGGGGAGGGAAGGAGAGAGAGAGAGGGGGGAAAAGGCGCAAATCGAGGGGTAGTGGGGTGGGGGAGTGAGGTGGGGTAGTGGGGTGGGGGAGTGAAGTGGGGTAGTGGGGTGGGGGAGTGAAGTGGGGTAGTGGGGTGGGGGAGGGAAGGAGAGAGAGAGAGAGAGAGAGAGAGAGGGGGAAAAAGGCGCAAATCGAGGGGTAGTGGGGTGGGGGAGGGAAGTGGGGTAGTGGTGTGGGGAGTGAAGGGGTAGTGGGGTGGGGGAGGGAAGGAGAGAGAGAGAGAGAGGGGGGAAAAGGCGCGAATCGAGGGGTAGTGGGGTGGGGGAGTGAAGTGGAGTAGTGGGGTGGGGGAGGGAAGTGGGGTAGTGGGGTGGGGGAGTGAAGTGGGGTAGTGGGGTGGGGGAGTGAAGTGGGGTAGCGGGGTGGGGGAGGGAAGGAGAGAGAGAGAGAGAGAGAGAAAGGAGGAGGGGTGCTACAGACCCCCACATCAAGCTTTTGCACCGTCCCTGGTGCAACTTCTTCTTATTGAATGAAATACTGCTAATACTCGAATGACACGTGGTATGTACAGTGGTTGAAATTCTTCCAAGTCGACTTAGTTTAGATACTTCTTCACTTTGGAGATGTTGACCAAAGGAATCCTTTTACCTTGCAGATCTTCCAGATGCACAATGCCATGTGGCAATACCCTGATAAGCTTATATGGTCCTACCCATTTGGGTGCCAATTTAGTTTGAATTGGTGGAACCTGATGCACTAAAACCATAGACCCTTCCTGAACTTCATTGGATCTCAGATACTTGTCATGCAATCTCTTGCGCTCTTCTTGTGTCACCAGAAGTTTCTGCATTGCCCCTTCTCTGTACTCTTCTAATGCCACCAATCTCTGAATGGGGGGTTCAATTCCAATGGTTTTGATTCCTATTTCTTTTCTGATGATAAACTCAAATGGTGCCAATGCCTCTTTCCCATAAACTAAGCGAAATGGAGTCTCGCCTGTGGTTCCCCTCTTCGTGGTTCTGAAAGCCCAAAGTGCACCAATTAGTGCTAGTGGCCAAGAGCTTTGATGATCAAAAGATAATTTGCGAAGTAGTCTTATCAAAATCTTATTGGAACTCTCTGCTTGGCCATTTGCCCTTGGATAATAGGCACAAGACTTTTTATGGAAGATTTTGTACTTGTCAAATATAAACTGGAGCAATTGATTTACAAAATGTGTGCCCCTATCACTAGTAATCTCCACTGGGCAACCAAATCTTGAGAAAATACGTTTATACACAAATTTAGCTACTGTCAGAGCCGTGCAGTCCACAGTAGCTTTAGCCTCTATCCATTTCGTGGCATAACATGTGGCCATCAAAATATACTTTTTATCTCCTGGTTGCCCAGTTGGGCTAATTGGCCCTATGAAATCAAGACCCCATCGTTCAAATGGAAGCCATCCGGTAGATATGACTAATGGTTGGAAATTCAATCTGGTTGGCGTGGGAGCACATCTCTGACAGATGTGGCATTCTTTTGCAAACTTGATTGCATCCTTAAAAATATGAGGCCACCATAACCCTTTGTGGATGATTCTATGAGCCAATTCTTCCCCCTTTAGGTGTCCTTCATTGTGTGCAGCCTCCAGCAAAAGATTTACCTCTTCCGGATAGACACACCTTCTCAATATATCATCCTGACAGTATTTATATAAATTTCCATTTATAAGAGAATATGCTTTGGTTTTCAGGAGCAATCTTCTCTTTTCTACAGGTGTCAAGTGTTTTGGGATCTTTCCAGTAGTGAGAACATGAAGAATTTCATCATACCACCCTGTCCGAATTGCTACTAGAAAAAGATTGCTATCCACCAGTTCATCATTAATACCAGTTGCCTTTTCGCTCATTGCCGTCCTGGACACTTGATCTGCCATGTAGTGCTCTTTTCCTGGCTTAATATGAATATCAAAACTAAATTCTTGAAATAGGAGTAACCATCTCCAAATCCTTCCAGCTACTCTAGGCTTGTTTATCAAATACTTCAAGGGCTGATGATCAGAAATAACAATGAAATGTACACCAAGGAGATAATGTCGGAACTTCTGAAGAGCAAATACGATAGCCAAACCTTCTCTTTCCGTTGTACTGTAATTTCTTTCAGCTTGGTTGAGTAGTCTGCTCACATAAGAGATAGGTCTATCCACTTTGTGAGATGATGGTTGAGCTAGAACTGCACCAACAGCATGAAGACTAGCATCTGTATGCACATGAAATTCCAATGACCAATTAGGAACACTTAAAAGTGGAGCAATACATAGCCTCAACTTTAGTTCACAAAATGCTTTGTCGGCTTCAACACTCCAGGAGAAAGGGATCTTTTTACTGGTAAGCCTTGACAAGGGCTTAGCAATTTCTAAATACATCCTAATGAATCTTCTGTGATACCCTGCATGGCCCAAGAAACTTTGCACTTCCTTTGGGCTTTGTGGAATTGGTATAGAAAGAATAGCTGTAACCTTTGCAGGGTCAACAGTTATACCTTCAACAGATACTATGTGACCAAGAAGAGTACCCTTAGTGACTAAAAAGTGACATTTATCAGGATTCAATTTCAAACCTGTTTTGAGACATTGCTCAAAAATTTCTTTTAGATTTTCCAAATGGTCATGGAAATCTTGAACTGCTGCTCTTTTATCTGTACTTGAAAATACTGAAAAGTCATCCATGAAAATGCGTAGAAATGTTGTTAACCATTTGCCCAATATCAGATACATCGTTCTATTAAATGAAGTTGGCGCATTCTTCAAACCAAAAGCCATACGAGTATAGACATAAGTGCCCCAGGGAGTAACAAAGGCTGTTTTGTCCCTATCATTAGGGTGAATTACTATCTGGTTGTAGCCACTAAAACCATCCAAGAAACTATACAAAGTGTGACTAGCTACTTCCTCAAGCACTTGCTCTGTGAAGGGCTGAGGAAATCCATCTTGAATAGTCACTTTATTCAAAGCACGGAAATCAACACATACTCTTATTTTTCCACTATTTTTCTTGGGCACAATAACCATAGAGGAAAGCCACCTGGAATGTTCTACTGGAACAATTATACCCGCTTCTTCTAATTTTGTAATCTCTGCTTTTACTGCCTCTGCATACTTCGGATTGACTCGATATGGTCTACTTCTTACAGGCGCGGCTCCCTCAACTAAGGGTATCCGATGTAACCCAAGCTCTTCTGGTATCCCTGTTAGATCTTTGTAGGACCATGCGAAGACATTTTTATAAGTAAAAAGCAAAGAAGTTACCTTCTGTAGCAAGAGAGGATAATGCCACAACCAGGATGCCAAATGGACCATTTGAGGGTTCTCTTCATCCCCTAAATTTACTTCTTGAACCAATGTTTCAGGACTGGTCTTGCTTGAGAAATCATCTCCACTATATGCTGGAGTGGATTTTAATTTATATTCTGCAACATGTTCTTTCATCCATCCTTGAGGTATATCTGCAAAAGGAAGATCTTCTTTGCTCTTAGGTTCATAATCTTCCCTCTCTGATACTTTTATATTGGTTGCCTCCTTAAAGCTTGTATTTTCCTTCAGTTGCTCATTTTCCAACACCTTGTGGTCTTCATTGCCCTTTTCTGTAATTTCCTTATCTGCAACTTCTTCCTCAATTTCATTGATCTCTACTGTGCAACACTCTGCACTTCCCATCATCCAATTTAACAATGTATCATCTTCTTGGGGTAGAGAGGGCATTACCTGAGTATCCACAGTATATCCAGTGGTTTTTCCTGAATCAAATCCTTCTTCCAAGTGTAGTTGCAGTTGGCTATTGGTGCTTATCGAAATCCATAGTTTATTTTTCCCCCAATCTTGCAAAGCTTTTGCTTGTCTCAGCCAAGGTCTCCCCAGGAGCAAAGGATAGGAAGTCTCCTGTGGAAGTGCAATAACAACAAAATACAACACAAAGTGGCAACCCTGTACTATCATCCGTACCTTTTCAATAATGCCAAGAGGCGCAACCCGATGTTGATCTGCTAGTGTAATTGTAAATGGTGCCATTTTGGTGGGGTTCAAATTTAGCTTCTTCATTGTAAAATCTGGCATCAAATTGATACCAGAGCCTCCATCTATGATCACACCTGTAAGAGCTTCATCCTTTATACAAACTGATAATCTTGAACTTTGGTAGTCTGCTAAGGGTGCAGGGGGAAAATCAACCATGAATCCATCTATACTAGGTGATTGGACTAAGTGAGCAGAGTGTATAATCTTCAGTAAGTCACTTCTTATTTTTGAATCCATCCTTATAAGTTCATATAGACTAACCTTGTGATGAATACCTTTCAAGATCTGTTCAATGTTTACCTCCTGAGTGTTTTCTTGTAGACTTGTTGGTTGGCCCTTTAAAGAAGTAGTCATCTTATCATAAGCTCCTTCAATTTCTACTTGATCCTTCCATCCAGACTTCTTTTCCTCCTCTTTATCCTGAAATCCTTGTTGTTCATCTCTCTGGGTTACAGCTGCTTGCCTAGCTCTAGTCATTATGGGCATAGTAGAGGATGAAACAGCATAAGTCTGAGTGGTTTTCACTTCTTCATGTGGAGAGACTGCAATCATGTGGATTGGAGCAGGACGACCCCTTGGGCAATCTTTGGTATAATGATCCTTGGCCTCTGGACAATGTTGACAAGGAGGTGCATCTTCTGGGAGGGAACACCTATTTTGCATGTGGCCGTACTCACCACAACGATAGCACATCAAAGGTCTATTATATCTAGGCTTTGCAGGCCGATTCTCCTCTCTATTAGATGTATTTGAAGTACTAGCATAATATGATTCCAAATTTTGAGGGTTACCTCTCTGCTGTGTACCTTTGAGGTAGTAGCAATCTCTGGCTTCATGACCATCTTTTCCACAAAATTGACAGTTTACCTTAATAGGGCAATTAGCATTGGAATGTCCATTGTTGTTACAGATTGTACACCAAATTTGTCTCCTTATATCCTGAGTGGTCTTCAAATCTTCTAACTCTCGGCGAAGTTGAGCTACTTCATCATCAGTGCGACATAGTGGTGGCAAGACCTTCTCTTCTTGTTGATTTTGTTGCATTTTCAATGCTTCCAGTTCCTTCCTCAGTTGTTCAACAAGATCCAGGTCTGCAGCATACTTTGAGTGTGTATCTCCTTCAAAATGTTGCCTTGCTTCTTCAATGTGTGATGCCGCTGCAACAAAATCATTGAGGGTGGCATCCAATCTAAGAGACTCACGAAGCTTCTGCTGAGATGACCTGGGCAGAGCCTTCTCTATCCACTTTTTAACCAAAAAGTCACCTGGAGCATGTGGCAGACGGGCAAGAAGTGCTTTTGTTCTAGTATGAAGTTCATGAAAAGATTCACCTGATCTTAGCTTCAAATTCTCTAACTGATCTAGAGCTCTTTTCGAGGAATCACTTGGTCGGAACGTCTGTGAAAACGCCGCCTTCAAAGCCTCCCATGTAGTGAAATGGCCATCTGCATATTGACTATACCATTTATCTGCAAGACCCTCCAATGTGGATGGAAAGAGCGCCAACATTGCATCCTCTCTATTCTGCAGACCTCGTCCACGACATAAAGAGATGAATCTCCTCACATGATCATCAGCATCCTCATAAGCTTGTCCCTTGAAGGTAGGGAATTTGATGTTTAATCTGGAGAGCAACTGAGAGAGGTCCTCCATTTGTACTGGTGTTTCTTCGGACGTATCTGAGGAGAAGTCTAGAGTTCTCCTATACCTCTCTTTTGACAATGGTGTCCCACCCAAATCAATAGATAAATTTAGGGAGGGTAGAGGAGAGGTAGACTCACTAGCCGTGGTTATTGCTAACTTGTTAAGGCTCCTCCAAACATGAAGAGACTCCTTATCTGCTCGTGTATGGGTCATGTACCTATTCGCAATTGCAATAGGGCAAAACACCTCTCACAGAAATGCAAATGTCCCACCGGGCGTGCCAAACTGTAGAGGAGGTACTGGGGTATCCACTTTTAACAGAAGTAGAGAAGGAAAATTAAACACGTCCAGTACATCACCTACTCAAGAGGGGTTCTCTTTAGGGAAGTATACCCTTTAACATTTCTGTGAGCAGATAGATAATACGGATTGCACATAGTGGTAAATACTTCAGAAAATATGGACAACCAATCACCAAGGAAGACCATACACTTCTTGATTTGAATCAGACGATTACAAGGTTGGGCAGAGTGATGCTCAAAAGTGCAAAAAAAATGCAAGCTTAGGGCTGACAGGCCACCCTAGAAGTATTAACTCCAATACAACAGATCAGCATAAGGGGCCACTGATATGCAGGCTAACTCAGAGTAATACAAATGGTAGAATTTCTCAAGAGAATAGAGATTAATCAACACACTGACTCACAGAAAAGAAAATAAATCCAAGCTACTTTCTTACACTATAGTGCTCATAGCCCTCCACTGAGAAGCCTACCCTCTGTATACACAGCTCCTACAATAGGCTTGAAACCACCAAGTGTAAGAGAGGACTTCTGCACGTACCCACGAACCACTGTATCTCTAAAATTGTTGTACCCAAATGAGCAAAAATCCATTGCTTTTATAGGCCTCCATAGGTCAAGAGAGCCTTGCCGAATCTTCACGTCCACTGATCACGCACCGGTTGATCTCCCAAAATTAGGGGGTAGGTCAAATATTCCCTTGATTTGAATTGAATCCTCAAAAATAGGTAGTGGCCGTGAAGGGTTGGCGGCGACTACTTTCACTTTTCCACCATTCCACTTTAATTTCAAGCCCTATTTATCTCCGATGATGACTGATACATGTTGAGCACACTGAACTCTCGGACCAGAAGCAGCTTCTTCCTTCTCTTCCTAAGCCTCCTGCATGGGTTGCTGTTGTTTCCTTCTCATTTCTTCTTCCATGTTCACATTTGCAGGATGATTTCCTCACATTCATCAAGCTCTATATCTGGCATCTCCTGAGATGGCTTGGAAGGAGGAATTGTCTCCAGAATGGTGCGGGGGTGGATGTGTAATGGTGCGGGTGTATGTGTGTGTATGTGTGAGGGGGGGGTGTGTGTATGTCACATGGATGTGTGTGTGATTGCGTGGGGGTGTGGTGCATGTGTGTGAGGGAGTGCATGTGTGTGATCTGTGGAGTGGGCGGCAGGTGTGAGAGGGGAAGTGTGAAGGGGCGGGGGGGGTGGCGGGGGGAAGTGTGAGGGGGCGGGGGGGGTGGCGGGTGTGCGGGGTGAAATGGGGGAGGGAAGTGGGGTGGCGGGGTGGTGAAGTGAAGTGGGGTAGTGGGGTGGGGGAGGGAAGGAGAGAGAGAGAGAGAGAGAGAGAGAGAGAGGGAAAAAGGCGCAAATCGAGGGGTAGTGGGGTGGGGGAGTGAAGTGGGGTAGTGGGGTGGGGGAGGGAAATGGGGTAGTGGGGTGGGGGAGTGAAGGGGTAGTGGGGTAGGGGAGGGAAGGAGAGAGAGAGAGAGAGAGGGGGGAAAAGGCGCAAATCGAGGGGTAGTGGGGTGGGGGAGTGAAGGGGTAGTGGGGTGGGGGAGGGAAGGAGAGAGAGAGAGAGAGGGGGGGGAAAAGGCGCAAATCGAGGGGTAGTGGGGTGGGGGAGTGAAGTGGGGTAGTGGGGTGGGCGATGGAAGTGGGGTAGTGGGGTGGGGGAGTGAAGGGGTAGTGGGGTGGGGGAGGGAAGGAGAGAGAGAGAGAGAGAGGGGGGAAAAGGCGCAAATCGAGGGGTAGTGGGGTGGGGGAGTGAAGTGGGGTAGTGGGGTGGGGAGGGAAGGAGAGAGAGAGAGAGAGGGGGGAAAAGGCGCAAATCGAGGGGTAGTGGGGTGGGGGAGTGAGGTGGGGTAGTGGGGTGGGGGAGTGAAGTGGGGTAGTGGGGTGGGGGAGTGAAGTGGGGTAGTGGGGTGGGGGAGGGAAGGAGAGAGAGAGAGAGAGAGAGAGAGAGAGGGGGGAAAAGGCGCAAATCGAGGGGTAGTGGGGTGGGGGAGTGAAGTGGGGTAGTGGGGTGGGGGAGGGAAGTGGGGTAGTGGGGTGGGGGAGTGAAGTGGGGTAGTGGGGTGGGGGAGGGAAGGAGAGAGAGAGAGGGGGGAAAAGGCGCAAATCGAGGGGTAGTGGGGTGGGGGAGTGAGGTGGGGTAGTGGGGTGGGGGAGTGAAGTGGGGTAGTGGGGTGGGGGAGTGAAGTGGGGTAGTGGGGTGGGGGAGGGAAGGAGAGAGAGAGAGAGAGAGGGGGGAAAAGGCGCAAATCGAGGGGTAGTGGGGTGGGGGAGGGAAGTGGGGTAGTGGGGTGGGGGAGTGAAGGGGTAGTGAGGTGGGGGAGGGAAGGAGAGAGAGAGAGAGAGAGGAAGGGGGGAAAAGGCGCAAATCGAGGGGTAGTGGGGTGGGGGAGTGAAGTGGGGTAGTGGGGTGGGGGAGGGAAGTGGGGTAGTGGGGTGGGGGAGTGAAGTGGGGTAGTGGGGTGGGGGAGTGAAGTGGGGTAGCGGGGTGGGGGAGGGAAGGAGAGAGAGAGAGAGAGAGAGAGAGAGAGAGAGAGAGAGAGAAAGGAGGAGGGGTGCTACAGGTATATCCATTAAAAGCAAAGTCGAAGTGTTTATGTGCTTCAAACAATTTTTGGTTTTGGCTAAAAATCTATCAGCATGTAAAATGAGCACCCTTTGTTCTGATCGAGGGGGGAATATGTGTCTTCTGGTTTTAATGCATTTCTAGCTTAACATGGTATAAAACATCAGTGTATATGCCGTATACACCTTAATAGAATGGATTTGCTAAATGAAAGAACAGCTCACTCATGGAGATGGTGAGGTGTATGGTCGAGAGTCAGACTTTACCACATAGTTTTTGGCTTGAGGCCATTATGTGTGGAGCATATGTACTCAAAAGATGTCCCACCAAAGCACTATAGTCTATCACTCCATATGAGGATTGGCATGGTCGCAAGCCATCGGTTGCTCATGTGCATGTATTTGGTTGTTAGGCATATGCATTAGTGCTTGAACAACAATGCAAAAAATTGGATGATAAAGGAGTGAAATGTAGTTTTGTTGGGTATAGTTCTGAAAGCAAAGGCTATCATCTGTATCATCCATAGACTAAACGCATTTTGGTTAGCCGTGATGTTGTTTTTGTGGAAGATGCTATTCCACCATCACTTTCATGTACTAAGGAGACATATGTTAGCTCCAAAGACATGTACGATACTTTGTTGCCTCTTTTTACAGGTGGACAATCTAGTGATGGTCCTAATGAGGCAACTTCTTAGCCTTTGCAAGTTTCATGTGATGATGCAAATCATTCCATTCTTTATGCAGATTTACATGATGCAGTTATTGATGAGAGAGTTGATATTGAGGAGGCAAAAACCATACCAAAATGGCTAGTGCAGACTTAGTGTGATAGCAAATTAGATGCACCTTTCTCATAGCATACTCGATCAAGCAACCATAGTGCCTCTTTTGCATCACATTGCTATGCTATGGCTACCTCTAGTGATGAGAATGAGCCTGTTTTGTTTGGTCAAGCACAAAATTTTAAAAATTGGATGGCTGCTATGCAATCTGAATATAATGCTATAATGAAGCATGGTACTTGGTCTTTATGTGACTTGCCTCCTAGCAAGAAGGCCATTGGCTCTAAGTAGGTATATAAGTTGAAGTGTAAGCCTGATGGAATAATGGACAGGTATAAGGCTAGGCTTGTTGCAAAGGGTTATCTGCAGGAAATAGGCATTGATTTTGATTAGACCTTTGCACCTACATGTGGAATGACTACTGTTTGTAGCATATGTGCACTTGCAGCTCATCATGGTTGGAATGTACATCCGTTGGACATTAAAATAGCATTTCTGAATGGTGACTTGCATGAAGACGTGTATGGTTTTCAGCCTCATGGCTTTGTGCACAAAGGGCATGAAAACCAGGTGTGCAAGTTAAAGAAGGCAGTACATGGTTTAAAGCAAGCACGACATGTTTGGTATGAAAAGATACATGCCTATCTGATTGCACATGGTTTTGAGAACAACCCAACTAAGAGCACCTTATATGTTAAGCATGCAAATGATGTGCTTCTGATCATTGTTGTCTATGTTGATGACATGTTGCTCATTGGTTCTCATGAGAAGCATATTGCTGATTTTAAGGCTGATTTGCATGCCTCATTTGAGATGTCTGATTTGGGGCATTTGCATCATTATTTGGGCATTCAATTTATGCAAGTTGATGGTAGAATAGCTCTATGTCAAACAAAATATATTGACACGTTATTACAGTGTTCTAGCCTTGAGGATTGCAAGCTTATTTCCACTCCTATGGATATAGGTTTAGGATTGAGTCTTCATGATGCTAGAGATGCAGTTGATCTTGTTCTCTATCAGCAGGTTGTTGGATGCTTGATTTACTTATGCATTAGTCGGCCAGATATTTAGTTTGTTGTCTCACAGATGAGCACGTTTATGCGTTGCCCAGGTGTCTAGCATTGGCAGACGGTTAAGCGTATCTTTTGCTACTTGATTGGTACCCAGCTACTCTGATTGTTTTATCCCAAGGGGGGATCACTACCGCTAGATTTGCATGCTTTTTCTCACAGTGAGTGGGCTTGTTTCTATGACACTTCTATGTCCACTAGTGGCTTTTGCTTCATGCTTGGTAGCTCATGTATATCTTGGTTGAGCAAGAAGCAACCTATTGTGGCCACTTCTAGTTGTGAGGCTGAGTGTAGGGCAGCTTTCACAGCGACTATTGAGTGTGTGGCTCAGATGCCTATGGCTGATTTGGGTGTTGGTTAGTCTTCTGCCACCACCCTGTTCTCTAATAGTCAAAGCACATTGGCAGTTGTGAAGAAGATATGACCGTTCAGGCCCTGGGGGGTAAAAACTGACAAACAGGTTTTTCCTTCCCTGTGAGCTAAGGGGTCTCCTATGAGTGCAATGATCCAAAAATTTTCAAAAAATAGCCCCAAAATTGGCCGAAAATTGAAACCCTAAAAATTATATTTGGGGTGAGCAATCACGATGGTCTGAGATAATCGCGATGGTCTGGGACTGTCGCGATGGTCTAGGTGAACCGTCGCGATGGCATGGCACAATCGCGATGGTCCGAAGGTGCGAACTGTCGTGATGGCGTGAAAGTGAACAATTGCGATGGTCTGAAATGCACGGTCACGATGGTCCGAAGATGAATGATCGCGATGGTCTGGAATGAACGATTGTGATGGCTCGATCAGCGAACAATCACGATGGCGTCAGTCAACGGTCAACGTGAACCGCCACGATGGTCAAAAGTGAACCATCGCGATGGTCACAGATGCGATGGCATGAGCAAATCACAATGGTCCGGACGCGATGGCGTGAGCCAATCGCGATGGTTCAATTTTTTCGAGGTGTCGCGATGGTCTCGCTTGCAACGTGGCAGCATCGGGGCGATGGCATGGGCCAATTCCGATGGCGTCGGGTCGACGGGATCGTCGCAATGGTCCAACTCAACCGTCGCGATAACTCAAGTGAGCCATCACGATGGTGTGAGACCGTCGCGATGGTCCCGCCGAGCCGTCGCGATGGCGTGACCCAATCGCGATGGTGTGACACAATCCCGATGGTTTGAGCCAATCGCGATGGTCCACCAAAATGCAAATTTTTTTAAGATCGTGAATGTGAGATGAAGTGAGAGTGAAGGTGAGAAGCATAGAAATGCACACACACACTACGAAGAGACAAGCAATTCACAATGGAAGGTGAGAAATCAACTCTATTGCTTAAGAACACTCTTACAAGCTCAAAATAGCTCTAAGCTCTTCTCTACTCAAACAAGGTAACCTCAAAATTGAGCTCTCTAGCTCTTTTTATAGATTCTAGATTAGTTTTGACCGGTTTCACATCTAGTGGCCGGCATAGTTAAAAACTAGCTCGTAGATGCTATTTGAAAGGGTAAACGGTGTCTAAAAATAACCAAAATTGGTACGCTCGTTCTACCTAGGCTCCTCAAGCTGGAGGACTCCTCGGCTTGCACAAAAAGGAGTATAAATTACAAAAAGGGGTTTTTCTATTTACATATGGTACAAAAGTGATGAAAATCATTGTTGGAGGTTTTGAAAAGTATTTATAAAACATAACTCTTTGAAAAATGATTCGACTGACTCCGTGCTCTGTCTTTACATGCTTCCGCGTCTTTGATGCCTCTGGCTGCTGCCAACAGGGCATTTACGACAGTTTGCAATTTTGACCCATCTTCTCATGACTAGTGTATGTCTATAGTAGACTCCGATGTTTGGTATTTTGATATTGGGGCAACCAAACATATCGTAGCACAGTTTCTTCACTTCACTTGGGCCTACCCCTACAGGGAATACTGTCACATGCACCAACAACTCCTCTTATCATGTCATAGGGGTGAATAAGACCATTTTGACTACTGTTGATGGTAGTTCTTTTACATTGTTGGATGCTTTATTTATGCCAGTGATCAAGAAGAATCTATTATCAGATTCAGCTTTACCCAAGATTGGCTTGTTTGTGAAATTTGTTGATGATAGATGTACAATTCATGATCTGTCAAATGGTGATGTGATTATTGCTTCTAGTATTTTATGTCGTGGGTTGTATAAGCTCATAGACTATGAAAGATCTATGAATGATTCAGCATGTGGAATACATGATTCTAAGGCTATGTCAGATGCAAAGCTTTGGCATGCATGCTTTGGTCATCTTAATTTTGCTAGTTTGCTACGCCTACTAAAATCTAAAATGGTCTACCCTTTTCCCAAACTTGAGGCACCCAAAAAACATGTTTGTGAAGGCTATATTTTGGGCAAAATGCAACATTCCTCCTTTCGAAAAGATGGTTCAGTTCAAGATACTCAGAAATTGCAGCTTGTTCACAGTGATGTATGTGGTCCTATGCAGACACCATCTTTTGGGAATTATTTTTACTTTGTGACTTTCATTGATGATTTTTCTAGGCATGCATGGGTATGTCCATTAAAAGCAAAGTCGAAGTGTTTATGTGCTTCAAACAATTTTTGGACTTGGCTAAAAATCTATCAGAATGTAAAATAAGCACCCTTCATTCTGATCAAGGGCGGAATATGTGTCTTCTGGTTTTAATGCATTTCTAGCTTAACATGGTATAAAACATCAGTGTATAGTGCCGTATACACCTCAATAGTATGGAGTTGCTGAATGAAAGAATAGGTCACTCATGCAGATGGTGAGGTGTATGGTCAAGAGTCAGACTTTACCACATAGTTTTTGGCTTGAGGCCATTATGTGTGGAGCATATGTACTCAAAAGATTTCCCACCAAAGCACTATAGTCTATCACTCCATATGAGGATTGGCATGGTCGCAAGCCATCGATTGCTCACGTGCATGTATTTGGTTGTTAGGCATATGCATTAGTGCTTGAACAACAATGCAAAAAATTGGATGATAAAGGAGTGAAATGTATTTTTGTTGGGTATAGTTCTGAAAGCAAAGGCTATCATCTGTATCATCCATAGACTAAACGCATTTTGAATAGCGGTGATGTTGTTTTTGTGGAAGATGCTATTCAACCATCACTTTCATGTACTAAGGAGACATATGTTAGCTCCAAAGACATGTACAGTACTTTGCTGCCTCTTTTTACAGGTGGACAATCTAGTGATGGTCCTAATGAGGCAACTTCTTAGCCTTTGCAAGTTTCATGTGATGATGCAAATCATTCCATTTTTTATGCAGATTTACATGATGCAGTTATTGATGAGAGAGTTAATATTGAGGAGGCAAAAACCATGCCAAAATGGCTAGTGCAGACTTTGCGTGATAGCAAATTAGATGCACCTTTCTCATATCATACTCGGTCAAGCAACCATAGTACCTCTTTTGCATCACATTGCTATGCTATGGCTGCCTCTAGTGATGAGAATGAGCCTGTTTTGTTTGGTGAACCACAAAATTTTAAAAATTCGATGGCTGTTATGCAATCTGAATATAATGCTATAATGAAGAATGGTACTTGGTCTTTATGTGACTTGCCTCCTAGCAAGAAGGCCATTGGCTCTAAGTAGGTATACAAGTTGAAGTGTAAGCCTGATGGAATAATGGACAAGTATAAGGCTAGGCTTGTTGCAAAGGGCTATGTGCAGGAAATAGGCATTGATTTTGATTAGACCTTTGC
The DNA here is from genome assembly GCA_020310875.1 of Ceratopteris richardii. Lineage (NCBI taxonomy): Eukaryota > Viridiplantae > Streptophyta > Polypodiopsida > Polypodiales > Pteridaceae > Ceratopteris > Ceratopteris richardii. Next base: position 49,881,290 of record CM035426.1, on the reverse strand, counting down.
ACCTACATGTCGAATGACTACTGTTTGTAGCATATGTGCACTTGCAGCTCATCATGGTTGGAATGTACATCAGTTGGACATTAAAATAGCATTTCTCAATGGTGACTTGCATGAAGACGTGTATGGTTTTCAGCCTCATGGCTTTGTGCAGAAAGGGCATGAAAACCAGGTGTGCAAGTTAAAGAAAGCAGTATATGGTTTAAAGCAAGCACGACTTGCTTGGTATGAAAAGATACATGCCTATCTGATTGCACATGGTTTTGAGAACAACCCAACTAAGAGCACCTTATATGTTAAGCATGCAAATGATGTGCTTCTGATCATTGTTGTCTATGTTGATGACATGTTGCTCATTGGTCCTCATGAGAAGCATATTGCTGATTTTAAGGCTGATTTGCATGCCTCATTTGAGATGTCTGATTTGGGGAATTTGCATCATTATTTGGGCATTCAATTTATGCAAGTTGATGGTAGAATAGCTCTGTGTCAAAGGAAATATATTGACACGTTATTACAGTGTTCTAGCCTTGAGGATTGCAAGCTTATTTCCACTCCTATGGATACAGGTTTAGGATTGAGTCTTCATGATGCTAGAGATTCATTTGATCTTGTTCTCTATCAGCATGTTGTTGGATGCTTGATTTACTTATGCATTAGTCGGCCAGATATTTAGTTTGCTGTCTCACAGATGAGCACGTTTATGCATTGCCCAGGTGTCCAACATTGGCAGACGGTTAAGTGTATCTTTTGCTACTTGATTGGTACCCAGCTACTTGGATTGTTTTATCCCAAGGGGGGATCACTACCGCTAGATTTGCATGCTTTTTCTCACAATGAGTGGGCTGGTTTTTATGACACTCCTATGTCCACTAGTGGCTTTTGCTTCATGCTTGGTAGCTCATGTATATCTTGGTTTAGCAAGAAGCAACCTATTGTGGCCACTTCTAATTGTGAGGCTGAGTATAGGGCAGTTTTCACAGTGACTATTGAGTGTGTGGCTCAGATGCCTTATGGCTGATTTGGGTGTTGGTTAGTCTTCTGCCACCACCATGTTCTCTGATAGTCAAAGCACATTAGCAGTTGTGAAGAAGATATGACCGTTCATGCCCGGGGGGGTAAAAACTGACAAACAGGTTTTTCCTTCCCTATGAGCTAAGGGGTCTCCTATGAGTGCAATGATCCAAAAATTTTCAAAAAAAAGCCCCAAAATTGGCCAAAAATTGAAACCCTAAAAATTGCATTTGGGGTGAGCAATTGCGATGGTCTAATATAATCGCGATGGTCTGGGACCATCGCGATGGTCTACGTGAACCGTCGCGATGGCATGGCACAATCGCGATTTTCCGAAGGTGCGAACTGTCGCGATGGCGTGAAAGTGAACAATTGCGATGGTCTGAAATGCACGGTCGTGATGGTCCGAAAACGAATCATCACGATGGTCTGGAATGAACGTTTGCGATGGCTCAATCCACGAACAATCACGATGGCGTCAGTCAACGGTCAACGTGAACCGTCGCGATGGTCCAAAGTGAACCGTCGTGATGGTCACAGATGCGATGGCGTGAGCCAATCGCGATGGTCTGGGCGCGATGGCATGACCCACTCGCGATGGTTCAATTTTTGAGGTGTCACGATGGTCTAGCTTGCCACCTGGCAGCGTCGGCGCAATGGCATGGGCCAATCGAGATGGCATGGGGTCGACGGAATCATCGCGATAGTTCAAGTGAACCGTCGCGATGGCTCAAGTGAGCCGTCGGGATGGTGTGAGACTGTCGCGATGGTCCGGCCGAGCCCTCGCGATGGCATGAGCCAATCGCGATGCTGTGACACAATCGCGATGGTCTGAGCCAATCGTGATGGTCCACCAAAATGCAATTTTTTTGAATGCAAGTATGGATTCCTACGTGTGCAAGTGTGCTCTACACGCTGGTGTGGTCGCCTACCTCAAATTCTGAACTTTGCAGACCATCGCGATGGTCTGACACAGTCGGCAATTTCAGACAGAGAGTACATTTCTTACCTTTTTGCAGCCTTCCTTATGCTCTCGAGTACTGTACCTGCAAGAAAACTCAAAAACATAGTAGTACATGCAAGCACAAAAGCTCTCTCTCACATGCACAAATGAGGGGAAATGAGGAGAATGGGTGGATATGGTGAATTTTCTGATTTTTTTTGGAGATGAAGATGATGATGCGGTGATGAAGATGGAGTGTGGGGGAGGTGAAAAACACTAAAACTAAGTAAAAACAACAACAAAAACTGAAATTTTTACCTTCCAACGCCACTTCTTGCTATACTCTTACCACCACACATTCGTCCTAGACTCGATCCCCGGCAACGGCGCCAAATTTGGTGTTTCTCTAGCACAATGGTGAGAACCACGTTAAGAAGCTCCACCTCCTTAATGTAAATCCGCGGAAGAGATAGGAGTGATATGAAGATCGTGAATGTGAGATGAAGTGAGAGTGAAGGTGAGAAGCATAGAAATGCACACACACATACACACACACTACGAAGAGACAAGCAAGACACAATGGAAGGTGAGAAATCAACTCTATTGCTTAAGAACACTCTTACAAGCTCAAAATAGCTCTAAGCTCTTCTCTACTCAAACAAACTAACCTCAAAAATGAGCTCTCTAGCTCTTTTTATAGATTCTAGAATAGTTTTGACCGGTTTCACATCTAGTGACCGGCATAGTTAAAAAACAGGTCCTAGATGCTATTTGAAAGGGTAAACGGTGTCTAAAAATAACCAAAATTGGTACACTCGTTCTACCTAAGCTCTTCAAGCTCAAGGACTCGTCGGCTTGCACAAAAAGGAGCTATAAATTGCAAAAAGGGGTTTTTCTATTTACATATGGTACAAAAGTGATGAAAATCACTCTTGGAGGTTTTCAAAAGTATTTATAAAACATAATTCTTTGAAAAATGATTCGAGTGACTCCCTGCTTTGTCTTTACATGCTTCCGCATCTTCTATGCCTTTGGCTGCTGCCAACAGGGCATTTACGACTGTTTGCAATTTTTACCCATCTTCTTATGACTAGTGTATGTCTATGGTAGACTCCAATGTTTGGTATTTTGATATTGGGGCAACCAAACATATCGTAGCACAGTTTCTTCACTTCACTTGAGCCTACCCCTACAGGGAATACTGTCACATGCACCAACAACTCCTCTTATCATGTCATAGGGGTGAATAAGACCATTTTGACTACTGTTGATGGTAGTTCTTTTACATTGTTGGATGCTTTATTTATGCCAGTGATCAAGAAGAATCTATTATCAGATTTAGCTTTACCCAACATTGGCTTGTTTGTGAAATTTGTTGATGACAAATGTACAATTCATGATCTGTCAAATGGTGATGTGATTATTGCTTCTAGTATTTTATGTCGTGGGTTGTATAAGCTCATAGACTATGAAAGATCTATGAATGATTCAACATGTGCAATACATGATTCTAAGGCTATGTCAGATGCAAAGCTTTGGCATGCATGCTTTGGTCATCTTAATCTTGCTAGTTTGCTACGCCTACTGAAATCTAAAATGGTGTACCCTTTTCCCAAACTTGAGGCACCCGAAAAACATGTTTGTGAAGGCTATATTTTGGGCAAAATGCAACATTCCTCCTTTCGAAAAGATGGTTCAGTTCAAGATACTCAGAAATTGCAGCTTGTTCACAGTGATGTCTATGGTCCTATGCAGACACCATCTTTTGGGAATTATTTTTACTTTGTGACTTTCATTGATGATTTTTCTAGGCATGCATGGGTATATCCATTAAAAGAAAAGTCGAAGTGTTTATGTGCTTCAAACAATTTTTGGTTTTGGCTAAAAATCTATCAGCATGTAAAATGAGCACCCTTTGTTCTGATCGAGGGGGGAATATGTGTCTTCTGGTTTTAATGCATTTCTAGCTTAACATGGTATAAAACATCAATGTATAGTGTCGTATACACCTCAATAGAATGGAGTTGATGTGAGAGAACAGGTCACTCATGGAGATGGTGAGGTGTATGGTCAAGAGTCAGACTTTACCACATAGTTTTTGGCTTGAGGCCATTATGTGTGGAGCATATGTACTCAAAAGATGTCCCACCAAGGAACTATAGTCTATCACTCCATATGAGGATTGGCATGGTCACAAGCCATCGGTTGCTCATGTGCATGTATTTGGTTGTTAGGCATATGCATTAGTGCTTGAACAACAATGCAAAAAGTTGGATGATAAAGCAGTGAAAGGTATTTTTGTTGGGTATAGTTCTGAAAGCAAAGGCTATCATCTCTATCATCCATAGACTAAACACATGTTGGTTAGCCGTGATGTTGTTTTTGTGGAAGATGCTATTCAACCATCACTTTCATGTACTAAGGAGACATATGTTAGCTCCAAAGACATATGTTAACCATCACTACCGCTAGATTTGCATGCTTTTTCTCACAGTGAGTGGGCTGGTTTCTATGACACTCCTATGTCCACTAGTGGTTTTTGCTTCATGCTTGGTAGCTCATGTATATCTTGGTTGAGCAAGAAGCAACCTATTGTGGCCACTTCTAGTTGTGAGGCTAACTATAGGGCAGCTTTCATAGTGACTATTGAGTGTGTGGATCAGACGCCTTATGGCTGATTTGGGTGTTGGTTAGTCTTCTGCCACCACCATGTTCTCTGATAGTCAAAGCACATTGGCAGTTGTGAAGAAGATATGACCGTTCAGGCCCTAGGGGGTAAAAACTGACAAACAGGTTTTTCCTTCCCTATGAGCTAAGGGGTCTCCTATGAGTGCAATGATCCAAAAATTTTCAAAACATAGCCCCAAAATTGGCCAAAAATTGAAACCCTAAAAATTGCGTTTGGGGTGAGCAATCGCGATGGTCTGAGATAATCGCGATGTCACGATGGTCTAAGTGAACCTTCGCGATGGCGTGGCACAATCGCGATGGTCCGAAGGTGCGAACTGGCACGATGGCATTAAAGTGTACAATCACGATGGTCTGAAATGCACAGTCATGATGGTCCAAAAATGAATGATCGTGATGGTCTAGAATGAACGATTGTGATGGCTCGATCGGTGAACAATCGCGATAACGTCAGTCAACGGTCAACGTGAACCATCGCGATGGTCCAAAGTGAACGATCGCGATGGTCATAGATGCGATGGCGTGAGCCAATCGCGATGGTCCGAGCGCGATGTCGTGAGCCAATCACAATGGTTCAATTTTTGAGGTGTCGCGATGGTCTGGCTTGCCATGTGGCAGCGTTGCCGCGATGGCATGGGCCAATCGTGATGGCGTGGGGTCGATGGGATCATCACAATGGTCCAAGTGAACCGTCACGATGGCTCAAGTGAGCCGTTGCGATGGTGTGAGACCGTCGCGATGGTGTGAGACCGTCGCGATGGTCCGGCCGAGCCGTCGCGATGGCGTGAGCCAATCGCGATGGTGTGACACAATCGCCATGGTCTGAGCCAATCGTGATGGTCCACCAAAATGCAAATTTTTTGAATGCAAGTATGGATTCCTACGTGTGCAAATGTCCTCTACACGCTGGTGTGGTCGCCTACCTCAAATTCCGAACTTTGCAGACCATCGCGATGGTCTGACACAGTCGGCAATTTCTCACAGAGAGTACATTTCTTACCTTTTTACACCCTTCCTAATGCTCTAGAGTACTGTACCTGCAAGAAAACTCAAAAACACAGTAGCACATGCAAGCAGAAAAGCTCTCTCTCACTTTCGCACATGCACAAATGAGGGGAAATGAGGAGAATGGGTGGATATGGTGAATTTTTTTATTTTTTTTGGAGATGAAGATGATGATGCAATGATGAAGATGGAGAGTGGGGGAGGTGAAAACACTAAAAACTAAGTAAAAACAACAACAAAAACTGAAATTTTTACCTTCCAACACCACTTCTTGCTATACTTTTACCATCACACATTCGTCCTAGACTCAATCACCGGCAACGGTGCCAAATTTGGTGTTGCTCTAGCACAATGGTGAGAACCACGTTAAGAAGCTCCACCTCCTTAATGTCAATCCGCGGAAGAGATAGGAGTGATATGAAGATCGTGAATGTGAGATGAAGTGAGAGTGAAGGTGAGAAGCATAGAAATGCACACACACTACGAAGAGACAAGCAAGACACAATGGAAGGTGAGAAATCAACTCTATTGCTTAAGAACACTCTTACAAGCTCAAAATAGCTCTAAGCTCTTCTCTACTCAAACAAGCTAACCTCAAAAATGAGCTCTCTAGCTCTTTTTATAGATTCTAGACTAGTTTTGACCGGTTTCACATCTAGTGACCGGCATAGTTAAAAAATAGGTCCTAGATGCTATTTGAAAGGGTAAACAGTGTCTAAAAATAACCAAATGTGGTACGCTCATTCTAGCTAAGCTCCTCAAGCTCGAGGACTCCTCGGCTTGCACAAAAAGGAGCTATAAATTGCAAAAAGGGGTTTTTCTATTTACATATGGTACAAAAGTGATGAAAATGACTGTTGGAGGTTTTGAAAAGTATTTATAAAACATAATTCTTTGAAAAATTATTCGCCTGACTCCCTGCTCTATCTTTACATGCTTCCGCGTCTTCTATGCCTCTAGCTGCTACCAACAGGGCATTTACGACTATTTGCAATTTTGACCCATCTTCTCATGACTAGTGTATGTCTATAGTAGACTCTGATGTTTGGTATTTTGATATTGGTGTAACCAAACATATCGTAGCACAGTTTCTTCACTTCACTTGAGCCTACCCCTACAGGGAATACTGTCACATGCACCAACAACTCCTCTTATCATGTCATAGGGGTGAATAAGACCATTTTGACTACTGTTGATGGTAGTTCTTTTACATTGTTGGATGCTTTATTTATGCCAGTGATCAAGAAGAATCTATTATCAGATTCAGCTTTACCCAAGATTGGCTTGTTTGTGAAATTTGATGATGACAGATGTACATTTCATGATCTGTCAAATGGTGATGTGATTATTGCTTCTAGTATTTTATGTCATGGGTTGTATAAGCTCAAAGACTATGAAAGATCTATGAATGATTCAGCATGTGCAATACATGATTCTAAGGCTATGTCAGATGCAAAGCTTTGGCATGCATGCTTTGGTCATCTGAATTTTGCTAGTTTGCTACGCCTACTGAAATCTAAAATGGTGTACCCTTTTCCCAAACTTGAGGCACCCAAAAATCATGTTTGTGAAGGCTATATTTTGGGCAAAATGCAACATTCCTCCTTTCGAAAAGATGGTTCAGTTCAAGATACTCAGAAATTGCAACTTGTTTGTTGGAGAAACAATCACTAACTGGACATATATTTGAAGGTCAAATCTTAGGAAGAAAACCCCATGCCTATGTGAAGGGAAAAATTCACAAATGTATCATATTTGTGAAGTTAGTTCACTTTAGTTCTAGAAGTTTTTTAAAAATCACAAGAATACGAAAATCTATATAAGTTAGTTTGTATCAACTGACGCGGAGAGAGAGAGAGAGAGAGAGAATAGAGAGAAGAAGTAGAAGAAGGAGTTCATTTATACGACTGTGTATAGTCGGGATTCTCTGAGTGAGAAAGCATCTGTAAAACTTCTGAGTTTTCATAGCTATGAGAAAGAACTGAGTAAAGTTCTGTGTATGAGTCTCTCTCCATCATCTCCATAATTACCTACTGTGTGATGAGTTAAAAAGATCAAGTTTTCCAAGCAACTCGATGACTGGCATCGAATCTCTGTTGATAAGTCATATTTTCATTTATCCTTTTCATTCAGTACTGAAGTGTTTGAAATTGTGGAAGATCCAGAGAATGGATATAATCAGATTGTCTGTTGTAAGAAAGAAGGTAGACTCTCTACTTTAAGAGTGCAAGGGAACATTGGTCAAGCTTTGCTCACACATGGTGAAGCAGTGATTACAGAACTTGATCTCTGGCATAAGAGATTAGGTCATTTCAATGAAAGAGGAATTAAAGCTATGGTTGCTAATCAGTCTGTACTAGGATTACCAAATGTGCAAAGTCAACATATGGTTTCTAAATGTGAAGCATGTCAAATGGGTAAAGCACACAGGTTAGCATTTCAAAAGAAAGGATTCAAACATGATGGAGTACTTGAGCTCATTCATACAGATGTATGGGGACCAACAAAAGAAGGATCTATCAGTGGCTCAAGGTATTATGTTCTTTTCATTGATGATGCTACAAGATGGATAACATTATATGTTTTAAAGGAAAGATCAGAAGTGTTTGGAGCTTTCAAGAATTTTCATGCATATGCAGAGAGAGTCACAGGTCAAAAGCTTAAGAGATTGAGGTCTGATGGAGGGGGAGAATATTTCTCCCAAGAGTTCAATGATTATCTTTGGAATGCAGGTATTAAGAGAGAAATAACTTGCAGGTATACACCACAACAAAATGGTGTAGCAGAAAGAAGGAACAGGACTTTGGTTGAGTTTGCTAGAGCTATGCTAAAGGAGAAGAACTGTCCAAATTATCTTTGGGCTGAGGCTGTAAATACAGCTACATATCTTGTGAATAGATTACCATGTGCAACTCTGAATGGAATGACTCCATATGAAGCTTGGTGGGGTAAGAAACCAACACTAGATCATTGTAGAGTGTTTGGATCAATTGCATATGCTTATGTGCCATCACAGCTTAGGCATAAACTTGAACCAAAGGCAGAAAAATATGTGTTCATTGGTTATGATGAAAAGCAGATGGGTTACAGGTTGTGGAATCCTCTAACAAAACAATTTCTTGTTTCTAGAGATGTTACATTTGATGAACAGAAAAGTTGGTATGCAGATCAAAGTCATACAGCTGAAGAATTTGAAGAAGAGGTAAGAAGATGTGAGAAAGGAAAATCAATTGTGCAGGTAAATAGAGATGAAGACTATATGCAAGCAAGTACATCCAGAAGTGGATTAACAAGAAGGAATGAAGAAGCTCCTATATTTGATGAAGAAATGTATCCAGACACATATGAAGAATGTGAACCAAGAAGGTCAAGCAGGACTAGAAGACAACCAAAAAGGTATTCTTATGATACTTCTTACATAACTCAGAAGAACTATGCATATATGGTCAAAGATGATGAAGAACCTCAGAACTATGATGAAGCTAAAGGTAAGAAGCAATGGGAAGAAGCAATGAAGGAAGAGTTCAATGCACTGGAGGAGAACAAGACATGGGAACTTGTTCCTAAACGAAATGGTAAGAAAGTAATTGGAAATAAATGGGTTTATAAAGTGAAGAAGCTTGCAGATGGAAGTATAGCCAGATACAAAGCTAGATTGGTGGTGAAAGGCTATGCCCAGACCTATGGCATAGATTATGATGAGACATTCAGTCCTGTAGCTAAGATGTCAACTATAAGAACAATCATTGCTATTGCAGCTTCAAAAGGATGGACCCTAAGTCAATTGGATATAAAAAATGCCTTCTTGAATGGATACATATCAGATGAGGTATACATGGAGCAACCTCAAGGGTTTATAGATTCCAGGTATCCAAATTTTGTTTGCAGGTTGAGAAGAGCATTGTATGGATTGAAGCAAGCTCCAAGAGCTTGGAACTATAGACCGGTGAAGTATCTCAATGATCTTGGATATCAAAGTTCAAAAGCAGACCCAAGTCTACTTATCAGAAGAACAGAGGAAGGTACAATCTACATTTGTATTTATGTAGATGACATTATAATCACAGGTACTTCAGATGAAGGAATCAAGGAGGTAAAGAGATTACTTGAGAAAGAGTTCAAGATCAGTGACCTAGGAAAGTTGTCATACTTTCTTGGAATGGAAGTCACTTATACAGATCATGTCATATATGTATCACAAGAAAGGTATCTTCTGAATCTATTGAAGAAGTTTGATATGGAAAATTGCAGAGAAGCTTCAACTCCACTTGAAGTTAATCACAAGCTCAGTAAATATGATGGTGCAAAATACAAAGATATGAGGAAGTATCAATCTCTTGTGGGTAGTTTGATTTATGCTACACTAACAAGACCTGATCTTAGTTATGCAGTGGGAGTTTTGTCACAATTCATGCATTGTCCAAAGGACCCACATTGGATTGCAGGTCAAAGAGTTCTCAGATATATCAAAGGAACTATAAAGGAAGGATTATATTATCCTTTTACATCAGATTTGAAGTTGAGAGCCTACAGTGACTCAGACTGGGCAGGTAACCAAGATGACAGAAGATCAACTCATGGTTACATGATATACATTGGTGATAAGCTTGTAAGTTGGTGTTCAAAGAAACAACATACAGTAGCATTATCATCAACTGAAGCAGAGTACAAAGGACTTGTGGAAGCAGCTAAGGAAGTCATATGGATGCAGACATTGTTCAAGAGCTTAGGCATTGATCAAGGTACACCTACAATACATGGAGATAATATGAGTTCACTTTATCTTGCAGCAAATCCAGTATTTCATACAAGGACAAAGCACATAGAGATACATTATCATTTTCTCAGAGAAAAGGTAATGGAGAAGGAGATTGAAGTGGAGTACATTTCTACTAAAGATCAGATAGCAGACATAATGACAAAGAGCTTGGATGGTGTGAAGACCAGCAGATTCAAAAGCATGGCAGGAGTAAAAGAAAAGAAGATGATATGAAGAAATAGGGAATGTCAATTAGTGATTGAGGGGGAGCTGTTGGAGAAATAATCACTAACTGGACATATATTTGAAGGTCAAATCTTAGGAAGAAAACCCCATGCCTATGTGAAGGGAAAAATTCACAAATGTATCATATTTGTAAAGTTAGTTCACTTTAGTTCTAGAAGTTTTTTAAAAATCACGAGAATACGAAAATCTATATAAGTTAGTTTGTATCAACTGACGCGGAGAGAGAGAGAGAGAGAATAGAGAGAAGAAGTAGAAGAAGGAGTTCATTTATACGACTGTGTATAGTCGGGATTATCTGAGTGAGAAAGCATCTGTAAAACTTCTGAGTTTTCATAGCTATGAGAAAGAACTGAGTAAAGTTCTGTGTATGAGTCTCTCTCCATCATCTCCATAATTACCTACTGTGTGATGAGTTAAAAAGATCAAGTTTTCCAAGAAACCCGATGCCTGGCATCGAATCTCTGTTGATAAGTCATATTTTCATTTATCCTTTTCATTCAGTACTGAAGTGTTTGAAAACATGATGTTGTTGGAGCAACTCGATGCCTGGCATCGAATTCCAATTGATAAGTCATATTCTAAGTGTGCATGAAATCACCTATAGTTTTGGTGTCCAAAAGATCAAGGTTTTATGCGGGAAGTCGATGCCCGGCATCGAATCCCTGCTGAAAAGTGGCCAAAAACACTCCAAGTCGATGCTCGGCATCGAATTCTCGTTGCAAGTCGATGCTAGGCATCGAATTCTAATTTTAAACAGGTGCTCTTACTATAACAGGAAAGATTTCCAATTTGGAAGGTCATACAGGGTCATCTTGTGAGAGCCATAACTTGAGTTCTAGAGATCCGTTTCATGCATATGATAGCTTGTTCGAAAGCTCTACCTCTTCTAGTTTCAGCCTATAAAGTTTCATGGAGAAATAATACTTGAGCTAGGAGAAATTAGCAAAATACTGAAGGCATGTCATTTCGGTGACTAGGAATTTCTGTAGAAGCAAAGTTCTCACTTTAGGCTATCATTTCTCAAAGTTTGGAGTGGCAATGAGTTAATGGTGACCATAGAGGTGTTCTAGTGTCACATTAATTCATTTCTTGTGGTGTTTCATACATCAACATTGTTCACAATGATGTCTGTGGTCCTATGCAGACACCGTCTTTTGGGAATTATTTTTATTTTGTGACTTTCATTGATGATTTTTCTAGGCATGCATGGGTATATCCATTAAAAGAAAAGTTGAAGTTTTTATGTGCTTCAAACAATTTTTGGTTTTGGCTAAAAATCTATCAGCATGTAAAATGAGCACCCTTCGTTCTGATCGAGAGGGGAATATGTGTCTTCTGGTTTTAAAGCATTTCTAGCTTAACATGGTATAAAACATGAGTGTATAGTGCCATATACACCTCAATAGAATGGAGTTGTTGAACGAAAGAACAGGTCACTCATGGAGATGGTGAGGTGTATGGTCAAGAGTAAGACTTTACCACATAGTTTTTGGGTTGAGGCCATTATGTGTGGAGCATATGTACTCAAAAGATGTCCCACCAAAGCACTATAGTCTATCACTCCATATGAGGATTTGCATGGTTGCAAGCCATCGGTTGCTCATGTGCATGTATTTGGTTGTTAGGCATATGCATTAGTGCTTGAACAACAATGCAAAAAATTGGATGATAAAGCAGTGAAATGTATTTTTGTTGGGTATAGTTCTGAAACCAAAGGCTATCATCTGTATCATCCATAGACTAAACGCATTTTGGTTAGCCGTGATGTTGTTTTTGTGGAAGATGCTATTCAACCATCACTTTCATGTACTAAGGAGACATATGTTAGCTCCAAAGACATGTACGATACTTTGCTGCCTCTTTTTATAGGTTGACAATCTAGTGATGGTCCTAATGAGGCAACTTCTTAGCCTTTGCAAGTTTCATGTGATGATGCAAATCATTCCATTTTTTATGCAGATTTACATGATGTAGTTATTGATGAGAGAGTTGATATTGAGGAGGCAAAAACCATGCCAAAATGGCTAGTGCAGACTTTGCGTGATAGCAAATTAGATGCACCTTTCTCATATCATACTCGGTCAAGCAACCATAGTGCCTCTTTTGCATCACATTGCTATGCTATGGTGCCTCTAGTGATGAGAATGAGCCTGTTGTGTTTTGTGAAGCACAAAATTTTAAAAATTGGATGGCTGCTATGCAATCTGAATATAATGCTATAATGAAGAATGGTACTTGGTCTTTATGTGACTTGCTTCCTAGCAAGAAGGCCATTGGCTCTAAGTAGGTATACAAGTTGAAGTGTAAGTCTGATGGAATAATGGACAGGTATAAGGCTAGGCTTGTTGCAAAGGGTTATATGCAGGAAATAGGCATTGATTTTGATTAGACCTTTGCACCTACATGTCGAATGACTACTGTTTGTAGCATATGTGCACTTGCAGCTCATCATGGTTGGAATGTACATCAGTTGGACATTAAAATAGCATTTTTGAATGGTGACTTGCATGAAGACGTGTACGGTTTTCAGCCTCATGGCTTTGTGCAGAAAGGGCATGAAAACGAGGTGTGCAAGTTAAAGAAGGCAGTATATGGTTTAAAGCAAGCACGACATGCTTGGTATGAAAAGATACATGCCCAACTGATTGCACATGGTTTTGAGAACAACCCAACTAAGAGCACCTTATATGTTAAGCATGCAAATGATGTGCTTCTGATCATTGTTGTCTATGTTGATGACATGTTGCTCATTGGTCCTCATGAGAAGCATATTGCTGATTTTAAGGCTGATTTGCATGCCTCATTTGAGATGTCTGATTTGGGGCATTTGCATCATTATTTGGGCATTCAATTTATGCAAGTTGATGGTAGAATAGCTCTGTGTCAAAAGAAATATATTGACACGTTATTACAGTGTTCTAGGCTTGAGGATTGCAAGCTTATTTCCACTCCTATGGATACAGGTTTAGGATTGAGTCTTCATGATGCTAGAGATGCATTTGATCTTGTTCTCTATCAGCAGGTTGTTGGATGCTTGATTTACTTATGCATTAGTCAGCCAGATATTTAGTTTGCTATCTCACAGATGAGCACGTTTATGCATTGCCCAGGTGTCCAGCATTGGCAGATGGTTAAGTGTATCTTTAGCTACTTGATTGGTACCCAGCTACTTGGATTGTTTTATCCCAAGGGGGGATCACTACCGCTAGATTTGCATGCTTTTTCTCATAGTGAGTGGGATGGTTTCTATGACACTCCTATGTCCACTAGTGGCTTTTGCTTCATGCTTGGTAGCTCATGTATATCTTGGTTGAGCAAGAAGCAACCTATTGTGGCCACTTCTAGTTGTGAGGCTGAGTATAGGGCAGCTTTCATAGTGACTATTGAGTGTGTGGCTCAGATGCCTTATGGCTCTATGTTCCATGCTCGCACTAAGCACATTGAGGTGCATTATCGTTATGTCAAGGAGAGGTTCTCTGCTGGAGAGATTGGCTTGGCATATGTGCCCACGTAGGAGAACATTGGAGACCTTTTCATGAAGGCTCTGCCTAGGGAGAATTTTGAAGCTTTCCGCAAAGCTTTGGGCTTACTTCCTTTTGCGGATTGATTCCACATAGCTTGGCACTTCCTTATACATGAGTGCCAGCTCCTTGTTCACCACATCACTCCCAGGGGGGATTTGTTGATATATTTAGTTAGTGATGTGTGTGCACACACTAGGACCACCAGGGCACTATTTTCCCTCTTTATGAGGTTTTTTCTCCTGGCTTGTATATATGCCTATATCGCTTATGGGTTACTTATCTTTGTACATTCTAATAGTAATCTATTCAGTATTGTGTGTTGTGCTCCAAACTTCTCCTTCTTCCTTGTGTTGTTTGCATGCTTCTATAGATGTCTAACTCCAACACATTGTGCCACTCTTGTCTCTACCGCATGTGTGTGTGTATGTGTGTGTATGTGTGTGTGCACTTGTATGCTTCTCACCTCCACCTTCATGCACATCACTCATTCATGATCTTCACATCATCCTACCTCTTCCACGGATTGACCATTAAGGAGGTGGAACTTTTTGACGTGGTGCCTACCCTTGTCTAGAACAACAACAAATTCGGCACTGTTGTTGGGGACAAGCTCTAGGACGAACATGTGATGGTAAGAGTATTGGGAGAATTGGCACTGAAAGATAATTAACTTCAGTTTTTTGTTGTTGTTTTTATGCCATTTTCATCTTCCTCCACCTCCCCTACACACTTCTTTCATCCCTGCATCATCTACTTTCCTTGTGAAAAATCACAAAAATTCACCATATCCATCTTTCTCTCCTCATTTCCTTCATTTGCGAGAGAGCAAGAGAATGAGAGAGAGAGAGAGAGACAGAGAGAGCAAGTGTGTGTGCATTTTCATGTGTTATTAAGTTTTCCTTATAGGAAAGTTCTTCAGAATAGCTTCCCACAAGTAATGTTCTGACTTTTTTACCATGTTTGAGAAGTTCGTGTTTTTGGGTATGCATCATATGCACCCTCGTAGTTAAAGGAATCCATAACTACATCAAAAACATTTGCATTTTTGTGAACCATCATGGTGCTTCATCACCATCGCAACAAGGCATCATCATCCCAATTGGCTCATACCATTGCGACAAGACTAGACCATCATGGAGATCATGCCATCATGACAATTCATTACCATCACGATGACTCAAATACACCATTGTGATGATCACTCCTAACCATGCCATCATGATTGGTTCGTACCATCATGACGCTTCGAGACCATTGTTTCTTTGGGCCATCGTGATTGGCTCATGCCATCGTGACTAGACCACATCATCGTGATGGGCTAAGGCCATCATGATGACTCACTTGACCTTTTGACCATCGTGATTGGCTCACACCATTGCGATGAGCATAGACCATTGTGCTAGTGCACACAATTGTGGAGATCATGCCATCGCAACGATCCTCCATGCCATCACGATTTTTCCATGCCATCATGATGAGACTAGGCCATCACATCCTGTTCATTGCACACCATCGCGATGATACATTATGCCATCGTGATTGCTCCTCACCATTGCGACTGGATAAGACCTTCACGATGGTTCATAACCATCACAATCCTATCAAAACATCGGGATGGTCCGACTAAAACAAAAATATTAGTGTTTGATTTTTTGCAATCTTGAGGCCAACTTTGGGTGAATTTTTAAGTGATTAATGCATCTTAGAGGCCCCCTAGCATATGTTAAAGAGGTTGTCACTCTAGCACAATGGAAAGTACCAACATGAGGAGCTTCACCTCATAAATGTCAATCCGTGGAGGCGTGAGGACCGGTATGAAGACCAAGAGCAAGTGACGGCACAAGTGCGTGAGTGAGAGCACACAAGCATGCACACACATACACACACACACACACACGCACAAGGTAAGAGCAAAGAGTGGAACAATGGAAGGACTTCAATTATAAAAGAAATCTCTTACAAAGCTGAAATCTACAACAAGCTAACCCCTCAAATGAGCTCTCCAGCCCTTTTTATAGTTTTTTGAGTGGTTTTGGCCCTGTCCAGACCTAGTGTCTAGCCTAGTTAAAAATTAGGTTCCAAGGCTTATTTGGGGACTCAAACAGAATCTAAAAATTATGAAAATTGGTAGGATGATACTTCTAATACTCCTCAAGCTTGAGGACTCCTCGGCTTGAACAAAATGGAGTTGTAAAAATGTAAAATGGTATTTACAATGGTTTTTAGTGATAAAAATCACTAGTTTTATAGGGATTTCTTATGAAAATTTGACATGTGCTTCTTGAAGCTCCCTACATGCTCCTTCTTCTTGTGTGTCCACTTCATTGATGCACTTCACTGCTTTTGTGTGTGACCTTGACTGTCAACACTCCCCCCCTCTAGAGTCTGTCGTCCCAGACAGACCCTTGTTGTAGTGGTTGTTCCATGTAGTACTTTGAGAGGTAGAGTTCCTCATGCCTTCACCAGAGCGGTTTGTTTTCCTCCTGAAGCGGGGTCGTTTGTCCCATTCTTCATGTTTAGTCTCTCTATATATGCATCTTCCTAGATTCTAGCATGAGAGTGTAGTGTTGAGCTTTCAAAAAGTGGGAGCTACTCAAAAGAGGTTATCATAGTTGATTGTGAGTAGCTCTCCATGATGGATTGCTTCCTTGCTCTTGTTGTGGTCATTGTGATGTCCTTTGGTTCTTCCAAAGATGGCTTGCCTCGTTTTCATGCCAAGTACTTGTAACCCATAATGAATGATGGGTAAGTGCATTAGTGCATGGGTTGGAAGAAGAATGTGCCTTGTGCATGGCCTTGTAATGAAGCCCTATGCATGCATACTTGGGAAATGCATTGGAAGAATTATGGTGCAAGAAATTGGGTCTTGAGCAAAGTGCTCAAGGGTATGCCGATGAAGAGGTTTCCTAATCGACCATGGTTATGTTGTTGTTGAACCATACAATTCTTACCATGGTGAAAGGTCCGTCGATCTTCAACTCTTCATGTGGTGCTTCCATCATGGTGATTGACCATCAGCGTGTCTACCGTTGTTGATGGTTGTCCTTGTTGATGGTTCACCTGGGGGATTCTTCAAACACACAACCCCGTTCTTTCTCTCGTCTTCTTCCTCTTCTTTTTCTTCTTCCCTTTTTTTTATAACAATGGAGTAAAACAAGAAGAAAGGTGTTAGCATCGATAAAATATTTTACATATGTCAGATGTGTCGCATGTGCCTAGGATCCTCAATTGTGTCTATGCACGGCCGTGTAATGTGGCCCTATATTGATGCATACTTTGGAAATGCATGACCGGAATGGTGCAAAAGACAAGGTTATGCCAAAGGCACATGGTTGCTACATGTCGAGGCTTTCAATGTTGTTGGTGGATGTTGATGCAGTCTTTGTTGGAGGTAGCCAATGGATCTTGAAATGATGTAATCCTTCTTATAGGGATCCATTTCCGGATAGTATTTGGCCCTCTAGACATAGGCTCAGTCCTCTTTATCTTTGGGTGGTTTCTGAATTTTGGTATCCAACATGGTGTGCTTTGTGGCTCTGTGGAAGCTACTGGTACTTTTGGCTTCCACACCCATACCCTTTTTGGTTGTCTTTTTATTACCGGTGAGGAGATGAGTTTATCTTCTTTTGGTCTCGGTCCTTGGTTTTGAATCTTGCTTCTCCGTGGTTTCTTTCCTGAGATTTTTCTCGTGAAGGAAATTATGTTGTTTTGTGCATGTAATAGTGCCTTGGGTACCCACATTTGTAATTGCCCTTGTTGAGCTGCAGCTAATTTCTTTGGCACCCAAATTCGTACGTTACTATGGTCGGTTGTCATCGATTGCTTTGGTACCCAAATTTGTCAGAGACCTTGGGATTGAGCTTGTCCTTGTTTCCTGGTGCTTCTTTTAGCATGGTTAGCTTGTTTTGATAGGAATGGTTGTGGCAAAGCTGGTGGTTGCTCTCTTTTTCGTACCCAAATCTGCTTCCGGCCCTGAGCTTCTTTCTTCTTGCATTTAGTTTGTCTATGTGATGTAGCCGTGTGTGTGTACTGTTTTACTTGCCTCTTTGGATGAATTGTTATTGCTACAAGAGTCTTTAAAAAAGAAGAGGGGTCCTCCCTCCTTTGAGACCGTTCTTTCATGATTGAGTCCGTCTGCATCACATCTTGCTTGACACATACAACATCTTCTTTGCTCATATGGGGTCTAGAAGAACTAAGAGAATGTCTGCTACTTGTCTTTGTGCTCATGCAATTCTCTAATTCTAATGTGATGCATTGTTCATAGATTAAATTAAATTGACGGCATGGTCATAGATCCAGTCTTGACCCAAGACAAGTGGTTCTGTAAGGTCCTCATCTTCACACACTAGCATCTTGAAACTCATTGAAACATCTTGAAGATAGATGGGAAGCTCCACCTCACCCAAACAAGGGGTTTCCACACCTCCCAAACCTATGAGATAGGGCTCAATGGAACTGATGTTCAATAGTAGATCTTGGCAATATGAAAGTCTAACTACACTAGTTGTTGCACCTGAGTCAATCAATGCTCTCACCGTCCTTGCATTCTTTCCTTGTCCTACCATGATGTTCACAAAGGGACGTCGATCAATTATGCGAGAAGCAATTGCACTTGATGTTTGACACATGGCCATGTGGTATCTTGGGGCCTCACGATTGATATCTAGGCCTCACGATTGATATCTAGGCGTCTTAACTTATTTCTCCTAATGCGTTCTCTAGCCTCTTACTGTGCTTCTTCTCTAACCCTTAACTCCTCTTCTTTTCGCTTCTTAGCAGTGTTGAGTCTCTTTAGCATATCCTCTGTAAGAGGTTCTTGATATAGCTTGACTCGACAACCACTGATATAGTTGGGCAAGATATCACCTTCTAGTGTAGCCAATTGAACTACACCGCTAGTGGAAATTCTATTGATGATCATGGGTCCATATCCTCTTTTTTCCAATTTACGGGCGTGTTGTTTTAGTGTGTAAACCAACACTAGGTCTCCCTGTTTCAAGCCTTTATCTTTGATATGTGCATCAAAGTATGCCTTTTGTCTTTCCTTTGCAGCATAGATGCCTACCGCCGCGCGTAGTCTTGTCTCACCTAAGCGTTCGAGATCAAAGATCCTAGAGGATAACTCGTGTCCATTCCACTCATGCTCTTGTGCTACTTTTAAAGTTGGGATTAGGAAATCTAATGGTAGCATAGCATTCTGTCCAAAGACCATCTGAAATGGGGTGGCATTGAGTATCGCTTTATAGGCAACTCGGTAGGCCCAAACAGCGTGATGAAGCTGTTTATCCCAATCAGAGCGCTTATTATTTACCAATTTTGTCAATACATTACATAAAATCTTGTTTGTGCTCTCAGCTTGTCCGTTAGCGTGTGGATGATAAGGGGCAGACTTCTTATGTATCACCAAGAATTCTTGGAGAAGATTTTCAATGACTTCATTCAAGAAGTGTGTGCCTCTATCACTCACTAAGTCTATGGGTAGTCCATATCTCGTGAACACATTCTCAAATAAGAACTTTGCCATTGTTTGAGCATCATTCTTCGTTGTGGCTTTGACCTCTACCCACTTTGTGAGATAATCTGTGGCCACAATAATGTACTCTGCATGGGAGTTTCTAGTTGGGGGGTTGATAGGACCTACAAAGTCTATGCCCCACTTCGAGAATGCACGTCCTCCCATCATTGGCCTCAAAGGCATATCATCTTTTCTAATTGGGTACTGGGCACGTTGGCATGTGTCAGATTTCTTCACATAGGTATGTGCATCCATATGAAGAGTGGGCCACCAAAGTCCTGAGAATAGAATAGTCTTAATTACTCAGTCAGGACCAAAATGTCCGCCTGCAACACTACTATGGGCAATTTCTAAGATTTTCAAATAGTCTGATTCATGAACGCACAATCTTAAGTAACCATCTTTGCCCGTTCGGTATAGGTTATCGCATATGAGGGTGTAGTCTAGACTAGCCTCTCTAGGTAGTGTCCTCATCTCATAAATTCTACCAATGGAGCACTCCAATCTGGAATTAGCGACATGTGATAAAGGGTGGCATTCTCCACTGGGGGTTTCTCCTTGCACGTTCGACAATTCTTAATCCACTCATGAAGTTCTTTGTCCATACTAGGCCAATACACTCCTAAACATTTTAGATTTTGCAGTGTTCGTTGTTTAGAATAGTGATTCCCTAGAAATCCTTCATGGGCTTGTTGCAACCAACTACTATGTTCATCGTCCTCGACACAACAAGCTAGAACACCTTCTGTATCTTGTTTATACATGCTTCCTGCCAATACTTGATAGCTTTGTGACTGTACAATTTCATCCTTGTTCGTCTTCACCTCCTTATTTGCAGGTCCAAAGGTTAGGACTGGTACCAACTTATTTGCCCATTTAGGAACAACTTCTAGATTGAACAGATAAGCATCGGGCAATTCATCAGACACTCCTTGCGGTGGCTCTCCTGAAGTGATGCGAGAAAGGTGATCCGCTCTGAGGTGGGTCTTACCTTGCCTAACAACCACTTCAAAGTCATATTTCATTAGTAAGAGGAACCATCTTACTAAATGTCCTGTATTGCAAGGTTTATTGACCAAGTATAATAAAGCTTGATGATCGGTGAAAATTTTGAACTTGTTGGCCAATAGATAGTGTCTAAACTTCTTCACCATGTATACCAGGCCTAAACCTTCTCTTTCGGTTGTGGTGTAGTTCCGTTCAGCAGCATTCAATTGCCTATTAGCATATGCTATCGGCAAATCTAGGTTTCCTTCACTTGTGGGTTGTGATAGAACACATCCTATTGCATAATTGGAAGCATCCACGTGTACATGGAATGGCTTATTCCAATCAGGAGTGCTCAGTATTGGTGCTGTGCACAAGCGTTTCTTCAGCTCATTGAAGGACTTCTCGCATTCATCGTTCCACTCAAACTTTGTCAATAAGGCATAAAGAGGCTTAGCTATAATTGCATACATGTGAATAAACCTACGATAATATCCACACTGGCCCATAAAGGCTTGTACCTCTTTAACATTCCTTGGCCTCGGCAATTCTGCTATGGCTTTTACTTTGTCCTCATCTATTAATATTCCGTTCTTAGAAACAATATGACCTAAGATTTTACCTTGACGTACCATGAACACACACTTTTCTGGGTTCAGACACACTCGATATTGTCTACACTTGTTGAAGATCTGTCTGAGTTCAGGAATGTGATGTCTCCTTTCTTGGGAATGAGCACATAAATCGTCCACATATACTTCTAAGCTCTTTCGCAAGAACTCTTTGAAGACATGACACATGAGCCTTTGGAATGTTGTCGGTGCATTGGTGAGCCCAAATGGCATCACACGAAATGCAAAGACTCCCCACTCTGTTGCAAAAGCTGTTTTGTGTTGATCTTCTGTGGCAATGGCTACTTGGTTGTAGCCTGAGAATCTATCAAGGAGTCTATACACTTCCTTGCCCGCAACACGCTCCAATAAATGATCAGTGATTGGAAGCGGATAACTATCCCTTATCGTGACAGCATTAACTTTTTTAAGGTTAATACACACACATAACTCCCCGTTCTTCTTGGGCACCACTACAACGGGGGACACCCATTCAGTATGCTCAATTTCATAGATGAATCCGGCTTTAATCAATCTATCGATTTCCTCTTTTACTTTAGCTGCATAGGTGTCATTATATGTGTAGGGCTTCTGTTTGGTGGGCTTGGCATCTGCTACCATGGGGATCATATGAGAACAAATCTTCGCATCTACTACCTTCAAGTCTTTATAGTGCCATGCAAACACGTCCCTATATTCCCTTAATAAAGCTACCAACTCTACTTCCTCTTCTTTACTTAGGTCATCTCCTATGTACGTACATCTCTCTTCGTTCTCTTCGATGGTGACTACGATTTTTTTTGTCTTTTCTTTGTTATCATATGCTTCTCCTGTGGTTGCCTCTCTCTTCTATTTTTGTTTTTGCATCTTTCAAGCTTTCTTCTAGTTGAGATAACTTTTTGGTCCACTTACAATTGGCTTTCTCCCTAGTATCCTTCCATGGTCTTGTTTTTCTCTTACTAGGCTCTCCTGATTCACTTGGCTCTGATTGCTCAGCTGGTTTAGTTTGTTGTAACGATTGTGCCCTAGTAACTGCATGTATAGGAGCCACATTATCACTATTGGAACTTGAATCCCCTACTAGGCCTACCACATTAACGGGTGTAACCTTTGGAGCACTAGAGGGATGTCCGAAACAATCTCTTGGGAGCTGTTCTTTGCCACACTCAAGACAAACGACTTGTATTGTGACATTTTGTCCTTGTGTCGGAGCCGGTGGGTGGGATGGTTGTTGTCCTGGTATAGGTTGAGGTTGGCTATATCCTCCATGTTCATACGGTCTAGTTGCTCCTCGTGGTCTTGGACAAGGGTTATACCTAGGAACTTCTCTGCCTTGTTCTCTAGGAGGGTATTCATATGGTCTACATTGGGGTGGTACAAATGGTCGCGGTTGTCTATTCATTGGATAGTTTTCAGTGTTGTAGTTGGGGTACTTTTGCTCACTATAAGAGTACATGTTAGGCTCTTGAGTTGATTGTCTATTGTAGGGGTAAGGTTGTGATAACCCTAATCCTTCTCTTGTGCAGACATGAGATGGATGATCTCCACCACAAAGTGTGCAACTTCCTAACATTGGCACTCTCAAGGGGAAGTTCTGGTAGTTCCTTTGTCCTTGTACTCCTAATTTCTTGGCCACTAACGATGCCACTTCCTCCACATAACTCAAACTAGCAGTCTCATCACTCCTTGTATCCTCTGTTTTGGTAGGTTCTCGTGTGATTTTGAGATCCTCAGCTAAGTTGTCTTCCAAATCTATGCATCCTTGAAGACACTCACTGAGAGTTTGCAACCGTTTTACGTATACTAACATTCTCAATGTTCCATTGGTTAGACCTTCTAAAAGTAGGGATATCATTTTTTGCTGAGAAGGTCTCTCTGTCACAGGGCATCGGGTGACGTATTGATTAAATCTTCGTGCTGCATTTTTTATTGTCTCATTAGGAGCTTGCTTGAAACTATGTAGTAAGGATGACGAATTGTGCTTGATCCCTCGCTTAGTGAATTCCCAAATAAATTCTTGGAAGAATTGTTCGATATTGCCAAAGGAATTTGGATCCAAGGATTGAAACCAAGTTAAGGCTATTCCCGTGAGGGTTAGCCCAAACGATTCATATTGCACGAAAAAATCATCTACTTGCTCCGCACGCAACACCTGCTTGAATTCTCCAATGTGGTCATAGGGCTCTTCTGTGCCATCGTAACGATTTCGCATACATTTGGCCAATTGGATAGGTCTCAATCTTATGTCGGGCTTTGGGGATCGAATTACGATGGGGACACCTTGTGGCGGTTCTGTCCTAAAGGTAGGTCTATTCATATTTCCCATTCTCTAGCTAGTGTGGCCATGGGGTTTAATTCTTGGCATGGTGAATTGCTCATGTGGTCTATTGGGTATACTACCTTAGCTCGTTTGTCCTAACATCACATTTTCTGTTCGTTGCTGGGTCTCGAATGGGTTTTGCGAGGTAGTTGCGTGATCTCGAGCTAACTCTCCTCTTTCATTAATCTCGCCCATCTTGTCCATGTAGACTCCATCTTCGTACTTGAAAGCTGGTCTTGGAACTATTTCTAATTTAGTAGTGTTTCTCATTCTTGCTACTGACCTGTATAGACCGTCGAGGTAGATGGGTATTCCTTGCAGGTTAGTGGATACGTATTGAAGAGATACCCGATATTCCCCTTCCATTATAGACATGAAATCTTCCCTAGGTACTGAACTATGCATGTCTTCAGAAGCCAAGAGTCTCTCCCAGTTGAATGACATTTCCGACTCACTCGTCTGTGGACTCAACACATAGTGTTAACCACTGAGTTGTGAGTCCCTAACTTGGCTATGTGGTTGACCCTAGGTTCAAGTGATTTGGTACTTTATCTATCTCTTCCTAAGTATCAACTTGAGCTTAGGTTCATAAGCCTTGTCTACAAGTCCAAAATTGTCCTTTGAATTGCTCAAAATCTTGTGGAACCCCTTACTTCCTAGTCCAACCTGAGGGTCAACTTCAAAATACCCTATCTAATAATCCTCGTATTAATTTTACCTCAGGACAGGCGATAGATACCAGATTTTCCACACAATACCACCTTAGATGATATGATACCACTCCCTAGACGATACCACCAAGTCCACGATATGATACCAACCTCACGATACGATACCAGAACTCACACGATACGATACCAAGTCAGTGGACGATACGATACCAGATTTCTCACGTGCGATACGATACTGCTCGGTTGACGATACGATACCAGGTGGACTGCGATACGATACCACCGGGATGACCACGATCGTGATACCAGCACTTGACGATATGATACCAGAATGGTATCGCGATACCTCAAGTGAGCATGCACGATACTATACCAAAACAGGAGGCGATACGATACCGAGTTGGGGATACGATACCAACTTTGCACGCGATACGATACTTATGCAAGTGGCGATATGTAACCACTGTCATGCGCGATACGATACCGCTCGGTCCATAATACGATACCACAAGGTGCACGATACGATACCATTGGGGCGACCGCGATCGAGATACCAACACTTGACAATACGATACCAGAATGGTATCACGATACCTCAAGTGGGCATGCACGATACGATACCTCGACAAGTATCGCGATACTCGGGAATTTTGGTACCGCGATACCAAAACTCAATCTGACACAATACTTGGAGATTTTTAAGCCCAAATTCAAAAATTTTTGTAGACATGTGTACCTTATGTTCTCCTTGTCACTCCTATCAGCTGTAGATGCAAAATCTATCTCCAATCTCACGATATGACCCTCGCGATACCAAACACTGTTCCTCTCACACCACGATATTGTTGCCCAATTTTTTGATGTTTTAGAGGTAAAAATATCTATATTTCAACCGCGCTTAGGCTCTGAACTCTCTCTGAACTCCTTGCACAGCCAAGAATGAAGAAGAAGAGGCGAAAAATCGGGAATGTATAGGCAAAAAAGCGAAAAAAATAGAAAATGTGAAGGTGAGAGAGAGATGGTGGTGATGATGATGAAGATGGAGAAAACTCAGAAACTGGACTGAAAATGGTGATTCTTTTACCTTCCAATGTCGCCACTCTACATCTTACCGTCACACGCTCGTCCTCCAAGCTCTCTCCCTGGCAACGGCGCCAAATTTGGTGTCACTCTGGCACAATGGCAAGTACCAATGTGAGGAGCTTCACCTCATAAATGTCAATCCGTGGAGACGTGAGGACCGGTATGGAGACCAAGAGCAAGTGACGGCACAAGTGCGTGAGTGAGAGCACACAAGCATGCACACACATACACACTCACACGCACACAAGGTAAGAGCAAAGAGTGGAACAATGGAAGGACTTCAATTATAAAAGAGCTCTCTTACAAAGCTGAAATCTACAACAAGCTAACCCCTCAAATGAGCTCTCCAGCCCTTTTTATAGTTTTTTGAGTGGTTTTGGCCCTGTCCAGCCTAGTGTCCGGCCTAGTTAAAAATTAGGTTCCAAGGCTTATTTGGGGACTCAAACGGAATCTAAAAATTATGAAAATTGGTAGGATGATACTTCTAATACTCCTCAAGCTCGAGGACTCCTCGGCTTGAACAAAATGGAGTTGTAAAAATGTAAAATGGTATTTACAATGGTTTTTAGTGATAAAAATCACTAGTTTTATAGGGATTTCTTATGAAAATTTGACATGTGCTTCTTGGAGCTCCCTACATGCTCCTTCTTCTTGTGTGTCCACTTCATTGATGCACTTCATTGCTTGTGTGTGACCTTGACTGTCAACAGAGGTCTTGTTCACTTGTCTATTAAAGAGTGATATAAATTTGAGATCGTTTTAGGTCAATTAAGGGCATCCAAAGCAGGGTGAGACACGAGGTAAAGCAATGCTTGAGAAGCACGTCTTCCTGGGCATACGAGCAATCAACAAGGCATCTGACTTGAGGTTGGAAGAACTCTCAACCCCCTCAATCAATTGCTAGTTCAGCGTAAGTGCGAGTAGCATCATTGATTAATTACGGTCATGCTAGGAATGATTGCGCAATCATATCAACCATTAGTCCTTCAAAAGAATCATTAAAACTTTAATTTGATCCTTAGAGGAAAAGAAAACTTCAATGGTGCGATAATTAAAACACACAATGAAAAATGATACCCGACATAGATAAGTGGACAAGACAAAAATTAAAGAGCAACAATGAACCAAGTGACTAAGAACAAAGAATTTGAGTGATAACTAAGCACATCGAGTGCCTGAGGGAAACAAATTCATGAACCTCAGATTCGGGAAGCACATAGGAAAGACTGATCGACATAGTTTTAGGTCATCTGAAGCAAGTGTTAGAACCACAACACAATATTGGGCTCAACAACTTAGTGGTTACCCTTACAAACTGAGCTCAAAGACCAGCGAGTCGGAGATGTCTTATAACATGGAGAGACCAGAGGGGAGAACAGGCTTAGCTTACCTAGAAAGACCGAAGGACCTTATAGAACTCAGTTAGAATACATCCGAACCAGCCACTTAGGTGCTCACATCTATGAGGATGGTTTGAGGAGATTGGTTGTTCAATTGAAAAACCCAGATCAACTCATGGGATTGGAACATCATGTTGTTAAGCTTGAGAAAGATTCATATATTGACAAGGAGGGAACAATGTACATACTCTCTCATCAACCTTACCTTGTCAATGAATTTGGAATAATAAGTCCTGACATGGAGAGAGGCAACTTAGAATAAGAACTGTTAGGTGGTGAACCTAGAACTTCTAGAGGGAAATCAGTGTGACCAGAATGTTCAACCTAGAATGGATCCCTTAAGATAGCAAAAGTATTGAGTTATTTATAAATAGGGATATTGATGAGGCATTCTAGAGATATAGGTCTGAGCAGCCAAGAAGAATAGGAATAGTCATGATCTATGAGCTCAAGGACCTTGAGATACCTAGAAAATTGGTATATTTAGACAACACATCAGAATGAGTGTTCATAGTAATTGAACATGGGAGACATGCCTATACATGGAGGGGCAAATTGGTTTTTTTCCCACTTCAAGCTAATGTTGCCTTTGGACACCTAGGGGCACAAACATCCATGTCTCATGGTTCCCAAAGAGAAAAAGGCAAGGAGAGGCATGAAGTGAGCTTTGCTCATATGATAGGAAGAGACGTATCAGTAGTAGAAATAGATAGGATGGAGAGTCCAAGAGAACGAAGACCAAAAAGTCGAATTCCTCTACCTAAACCTTGGGAGCATCCAAGAATATTGAGACCCACGTAGTTAGTGAAATTGATGAAAAATTATTTCAATGTGATAGGAGTTCCCTATGACCATGTGGCTAAGTGAAGCAAGTGCTATGAGCTGAACAAGTGGATGACATGTTCACTCAATACAATGCATTTGGGCTCACATTGAAAAACACTATATTAACATGGTTCTACCCTTTGCAGCAAAGGCAATTTAGGGACATTCATCACTTATTAGAATCATTCACCATTGAGTTCTCTAAAAGTGGGATCAAGCACAACACCTCTTCTTTGATTCGTAGCTTCAAACAAATCCCCTAGGAGATAGTCAAACTAGTGGGACATACATTTAGACAGTACATCCAGAGATGCCCTATGCCAGAGTTACCCACTCAAGTCAAACAAGTAACCTTGTTTTCGGATGGGCTATTGAGCTCCTATGTATACCTGATGGAACCTAGAACACTAAACGAATTGTGTAAGAAATTGTATAGACTTTGAGGAAAACTTAGGAGATGAGCTGTAACTCTCCAAGGTCTACAAGGACACAGATGGTTCTACTCATTCCTCCTCAAAACATTCTAGCTCCATAGAAGACCTAGCTGAGAAGGTAGCCTAGAAGCTAGGAGTCTCAAGCAAACAAATACCCAAGATAACTTCAGCCAAATGTTGTTACACTTGTGGTGATGACCATATGGCAAACACGTATCCAAATGCGACACAACTTCAAGGTAACCATAGTAGTTAGTACTACACGATAGAAAGGCAAAACAGTAACCACAACACAAGATTGTTCGTACAACAAGTGGTTAGACAGAACTATCCCTAGACCTATCAACAACCAAATAGATATACAAGACAATACAACACTCAGCCTCATTACTATAGGCCCCAACAAAACTACTAGGTACCCTACTAGACACAACCTGGACCCCAACTAGTGCTAGGCCAGCAACCACCACCCCCTGCAAATGTAATCTTTGTCAAATATGTTGTTGTACAAGAGAATCTCAATAGAGCACTAGTACCCTCATCTCCACTAATCACAGAAAATGATCCTAACTCCAATAGCTTTGATTCTACCCATGTAGATAGCCCACCCACATACTACACCGAGTTGCTAGAGCATATGGAAACATACCAATATGAGAGCCCACCTATGAACCTAGCTAGGAGCCAAATTATGCTAATGTCATGTACACCAATCCCAACCAATGGCATCAATTGAGATAGACAATGTCACAAGGAAGGAAATAAGGAAGAGAGCTCACACACACACTCTCATAATCAAAGAGAAGCACACACTCATATTGAGGAAAGGAAGAATAATCATCTTCTTCTTCTTCTTCTTCTATTACATAAAAAGGAATGTACAAGAATGACCTAAAAACAAGAATACAACAAGTGCAATATATAAAGACCAGTACATAAGGAAAAACCTAATGTCCGCAAATGAGTGACCTGGCAAGAAACAAATGTGCCATCACTCTCAGTAGATAAATCTAGTACAGGTCAATGAAGTATCCCTGATATATACCGGTGTGACCACTATACATGTCAGAGAAACGAAAAACTAATACGTGTCATCCTGGATCATCACATGTTGAGCTTGATATCTCAACACTTCCCCTCAAGCTCAACGTCATGTCCTCTAATCCAAGCATCTTCCCAAACTTCTTCAGCTTCTCTGGTCCAAGTGCTTTAGTGAAGATATCAGCAACCTCCTCATCTGTTCTCACATAAACAAGATCAATATCACTTGCTAATACCTTCTCTCTGATGAAGTAATGTACCTTGATATGCTTTGTTCTAGCATGAAAAATAGGGTCCATGCTAGTTGTATGTTGCTCAGATTATCACAATAGATGGTGATAGGCTTTTGCACTTCCACACCTAAATCTACAAGTAGCATCTCCAGCCATGATGCCTCACATGCTACCATTGTAGCACCTCTATAATTAGCCTCTATACTTGACAAATCAACACTGGGTTGCTTCTTACTGCTCCATGTAATAGCTTCACTCCCAAGTGAGAATAGAAAGCTACTAGTTGATCTTCTATCTAGAATACTACCGGCCCAATCTGCATCGGTGTATCCATGAACCTCCAAATCTACACGAGCCTCATAAAACAATGCATAATCCAAATTAGCACTCACATAACGTAGAGTGCACCTCAAAGCATCCAAATGTGGCTTCCTGGGAACCTGCATAAACTGACTTTCAAGTCCAATAGTGTAGCTAACATCAGGCCTCGTAATTGTGAGATATATCAAACTTCCCACAATTTTCCTGTACATAGTGGCATTTTCCAATAGTTCACATTATGTAGTATCTAACTTCAAATTCTGATCTAATGGCATAGAATTGGCTTACAATCAGCCATACCATACTTTTGTAGCATATTCAAGGCATATTGCCTTTGCGACATCCATATACCTGTTTTTGTATGTATAAACTCAATGCCCAAGAAATAGCACAACACACCAAGATCTTTCATGTCAAATTCCTCCATAAGAAGTTGCTTTACCTCTTTGATGCTTCCTTCATTATCACCACCTACAATCAAGTCATCAACATAAATAGCCACAATTTTGATGTCATCATCACTCTTCCTTGCATATAGTGAATGATCTGCATTACATATAGATTACCCAATGGTGGTTAAGTAATCAGCAATCCTTGCATGCCATGCACAAGGAGCTTGCTTCAGCCCATACAAAGCCTTTTGCAACCTGCAAACATATTCTGGATGCTTTGAATCTTCATATCCTTGTGGCCGGTCCATGTATACTTCTTCCTGTAACTCACCATGTAAGAAAGCATTTCTTCACATCCATCTGATGCAACGTCCATCCTTTTGTTATAGCTAATGCAACAAGTGTTCTGATAGTAGACATTTTAGCTACAAGGCTGAATGTTTCCTCATAATCAATGCCATATGTTTGTGCATATCCTTTTGCTACCAAACCTGCTTTATTCCTACTTATGCTTCCATCAGCATTGTGCTTTACCTTGTAAACCCACTTGCAGCCTATGGGTTTCTTTCCTTGTGGCAATGAAACTAGCTTCCATGTATCATTTCCATAAATTGCAGCCATCTCCTCATCCATAGCATTTTCCCAATCTGCATTTCCAATTGCATCTTTAAAACAAGAAGGTTCAACATCTTGTATTACCTTTGTCATGTAGGAACAATGATGAGCCATGTAACTATCATATGTCAATTGTTGCATTGAATTATGCATCCTCACAGATCTTCTTGGTCCTGGGTCACTTCTCCTTGTATCATCTGCATGTGCCTTTCTTACTCCTGGAGTCTTCATAGAGGGCAATCCAAGTTCCTCATCAAGACTCTTTTCTGAACCACTTGAATCTCCATCAACATCTTCAAAACCTGCACATGTTTTATGACTAGCAGAAAGATTTTCTTTACCTTTCTTGGATGTATTTGATGAATTTTCTGGACTGAAATTTCCATGCAATCTTCCACTCCATGGATTTGAGTTGGAACTATTGCTTGGTGATGCATCTAGTCCACTCAAAACTTGAGATTTTGCACTTGATTTTTTAGCATTTTCTTTGTCATTTGGTTCAAGATTCAGTTCTTCTTTGGCATCTGCATAGAAGCTTGACATTTCATCAAATACCACATCTCTACGCACCTTCACTTATCGTGTGAGTGGGTTATAACATTTATATCCCTTTTGCTCAAGGGAGTATCCAATGAAGTCACATTTTTCTGCTTTTGGATGAAGCTTCATCCTCAATTCATGTGGAACATGTACATATGCAATATAGCCAAAAACTTAGAGATGTGATAAGTTTGTTTTTTTACCTGTAAACTTCTCTTCAGGTGTAACTGATGTACACCAACAACCGGAGTTCTGTTCATGATGTATACAGCAGTATGAATAGCTTCTGCCCAATAACAATGAGGTATATTCTTCTCAGCCATCAAGGCTCTTGTTATTTCCACAATATGTCTATTTTTGCATTCAGTAATGCCATTCTATTGTGGTGTGTACTTGCATGAAAACTAACGTCAAATTCCATGACTTTTTAGAAAATTGCTTAACTCATTTGACATGTATTCACTTCCTCCATTAGATCTTAATGTCTTAATATACTTCCCTGTCTCCTTTTCCACCATAGCTTTAAAATTTTGAAAGTGAGTGAATACCTCACTCTTCTCTTTCATGAAATATACCCACACTTTCCGTGTATGGTCGTCAATGAAAGTAACATAAAACCTGCAACCACCCATAGATGTGCTCTTTGCAGGACCCCAAACATCTCTATGTGCTATTTCTAGCACATTCTCACTAACATGCTTATCATGCAAAAATGATGATCTTGATTGTTTACCAAATTGACATGCTGCACATACCTTTTGGATCTCTGCAACCTTGAAATTTGGTAGTCCATGGACAATCTCCTTTGACTGCATCGATTTCAGCCTCTTCAAGTTTGCATATCCAATCTGTTTGTGCCAGATCTCTATATCAGCAATAACTCCTGTAGCTTTTGCAAACATGGCTGCATTCATTTCAAGAATTTTCACATTTAAGGTGAACATCCTACTCACTTTGTTTCCTTTGGCAATCAATCTTCCATCCTGTTTGTATTCTTCTCCATATAACCCATCAGCATTGAACCTGACTTGTAATCCTTGGTCAACCATTTGTCCAACAGAAACCAGATTCTTTCTTATATTTGGAACATGCAGCACATCAGCAATGTATTTTACCTTCCCATCCTCCATAGACAGTGCCATATTTACTATATGCTCAATAGGGTGTGATGTGTCATCACCTATTTCAACATATCCAAGAACTGGTAATTTTTCCAAAGTACTAAACCATTCAGCGTGACTGGTCATGTGATTTGAAGCACATAAATCAACATATCAGACATTATCATTCGATTTGGAAACACCTGCAGACATCGTATTCATCATGTGATGTTGAACCATGAACAGCTTCTCAAAATCATCTACACTTGTGGATGCATAGTTGTTTTGCTGCCTTTTGTTATTTTGATTCTTCAACCTGCAATCATGTTCAAAGTGTCTAGGTTTACCACAATTCCAACATCCTTTACTATCATTACCAAAATCATTTCTTTGGAAATTTTTGCAACCTCTTTGGCTCCCCCTACCTCGAAATTGTCCTCTTCCTCCTACATGATTTTGTTGTTGACTTTGGTCTTGGTTATTGTTTCCTCTTCCACTTCTGAAACCACTACCTCTACCTCTTCCTCTGCCATAGTTGCTACTTATTGAAGAAAAGAATCTTGGTGAGGATTCAAACTCTCAAGGAAAATCTACTTATGAGCATGGATTCTACTATGGCAGAGGAAGAGGTAGAGGTAGAGGTTTCGGAAATGGAAGAGGAAACAATAACCAAGACCAAAATCAACGACAAAATCATGTAGGAGGAAGAGGACAATTTCGAGGCAGGGGGAGCCAAAGAGGTTGCAAAAATTTCCAAAGAAATGATTTAGGTAATGATAGTAAAGGATGTTGGAATTGTGGTAAACCTGGACACTTTGAACATGATTGCAGGTTGAAGAATCAAAATAACAAAAGGCAGCAAAACAACTATGCATCCACAAGTGTAGATGATTTTGAGAAGCTATTCATGGTTCAACATCACATGATGAATACGATGTCTGCTGGTGTTTCAAAATCAAATGATAATGTCTGATATGTTGATTTATGTGCTTCAAATCACATGACCAGTCACGCTGAATGGTTTAGTACTTTGCAAAAATTACCAGTTCTTGGATATGTTGAAATAGGTGATGACACATCACACCCTATTGAGCATATAGTAAATATGGCACTGTCTATGGAGGATGGGAAGGTAAAACACCTTGCTGATGTGCTGCATGTTCCAAATATAAGAAAGAATCTGGTTTCTGTTGGACAAATGGTTGACCAAGGATTACAAGTCAGGTTCAATGCTGATGGGTTATATGGAGAAGAATACAAACAGGATGGAAGATTGATTCCCAAAGGAAACAAAGTGAGTAGGATGTTCACCTTAAATGTGAAAATTCATGAAATGAATGCAGCCATGTTTGCAAAAGGTGCAGGAGTTATTGCTCATATAGAGATCCGGCACAAACAGATTGGATATGCAAACTTCTAGAGGTTGAACTTGATGCAATCAAAGGAGATTGTCCATGGACTACCAAATTTCAAGGTTGTAGAGATCCAAAAGGTATGTGCAGCATGTCAATTTGGTAAACAGTCAAGATCATCATTTTCACATGATAAGCATGTTAGTGAGAATGTGCTAGAAACAGTACATAGAGATGTTTGGGGTCCTGCAAAGAGCACATCTATGGGTGGTTGCAGGTGTTATGTTACTTTCATTGATGACCATACACAGAAAGTGTGGGTATATTTCATGAAAGAGAAGAGTGAGGTATTCACTCACTTTCAAAATTTTAAAGCTATGGTGGAAAAGGAGACAGGGAAGTATATTAAGACATTAAGATCTGATGGAGGAAGTGAATACATGTCAAATGAGTTCAACAATTTTCTAAAAATTCATGGAATTCGACGTCAGTTTTCATGCAGGTACACACCACAATAGAATGGCATCACTGAATGCAAAAATAGACATATTGTGGAAATAACAAGAGCCTTGATGGCTAAGAAGAATATACCTCATTGTTATTGGGCAGAAGTTGTTCATACTGCTGTATACATCATGAACAGAACTCCGGTTGTTGGTGTACATCAGCTTACACCTGAAGAAGAGTTTTCATGTAAAAAACCAAACTTATCACATCTCTAAGTTTTTGGCTGTATTGCATATGTACATGTTCCACATGATTTGAGGATGAAGTTTGATCCAAAAGCAGAAAAATGTGTCTTCATTGGATACTCCCTTGAGCAAAAGGGATATAAATGTTGTAACCCACTCACACGATAAGTGAAGGTGAGCACAAATGTGGTATTTGATGAAATGTCAAGCTTCTATGTAGATGCCAAAGAAGGATTGAATCTTGAACCAAATGACAAAGAAAATGCATCACCAAGCAATAGTTCCAACTCAAATCCATGGAGTGGAAGATTGCGTGGAAATTTCAGTCCATAAAATTCATCAAATACATCCAAGAAAGGTAAAGAAAATCTTTCTGCTAGTCATAAAACATGTGCAGGTTTTGAAGACGTTGATGGACATTCAAGTGGTTCAGAAAAGAGTCTTGATGAGGAACTTGGATTGCCCTCTGTGAAGACTCTAGGAGTAAGAAAGGCACATGCGGATGATACAAGGAGAAGTGACCCAGGACCAAGAAGATCTAGGAGGATGCATAATTCAGTGCAACAATTGACATATGATAGTTACATGGCTCATCATTGTGCCTACATGACAAAGGTAATACAAGATGTTGAACCTTCTTGTTTTGAAGATGCAATTGGAAATGCAGATTGGGAAAATGCTATGGATGAGGAGATGGCTGCAATTTATGGAAATGATACATGGAAGCTAGTTCCGTTGCCACAAGGAAAGAAACCCATAGGCTGCAAGTGGGGTTTACAAGGTAAAGCACAATGTTGATGGTAGCATAAGTAGGTATAAAGCACGTTTGGTAGCAAAAGGATATGCACAAACATATGGCATTGATTATGAGGAAAAATTCAATGTCTACTATCAGAACACTTGTTGCATTAGCTATAACAAAAGGATGGATGTTGCATCAGATGGATGTGAAGAAATGCTTTCTTACATGGTGAGTTAAAGGAACAAGTATACATGGACCAGCCACAAGGATATGAAGATTCAAAGCATCCAAAATATGTTTGCAGGTTGCAAAAGGCTTTGTATGGGCTGAAGCAAGCTCCTTGTGCATGGCATGCAAGGATTGTTGATTACTTAACCACCATTCGGTTATCTATGTGTGATGCAGATCATTCACTATATGCAAGGAAGAGTGATGATGACATCAAAATTATGGCTATTTATGTTGATGACTTGATTGTAGGTGGTGATAATGAAGGAAGCATCAAAGAGGTAAAGCAACTTCTTATGGAGGAATTTGACATGAAAGATCTTGGTGTGTTGTGCTATTTCTTGGGCATTGAGTTTACACATACAAAAATAGGTATATGGATGTCGCAAAGGCAATATGCCTTGAATATGCTACAAAAGTATGGTATGGCTGATTGTAAGCCAATTCTATGCCATTAGATCAGAATTTGAAGTTAGACACTACATCAGGTGCACTATTGGAAAATGCCACTATGTATAGGAAAATTGTGGGAAGTTTGATATATCTCACAATTACGAGGCCTTATCTTAGCTACACTATTGGACTTGAAAGTCAATTTATGCAGGCTCCCAGGAAGCCACATTTGGATGCTTTGAGGTGCACTCTACGTTATGTGAGTGCTAATTTGGATTATGCATTGTTTTATGAGGCTGGTGTAGATTTGCACGTTCATGTTTACACCGATGCAAATTGGGCCGGTAGTATTCTAGATAGAAGATCTACTAGTAGCTTTCTATTCTCACTTGGGAGTGCAGCTATTACATGGAGCAACAAGAAGCAACCCACTATTGCTTTGTCGAGTATAGAGGCTAATTATAGAGGTGCTACAATGGCAGCATGTGAGGCATCATGGCTGGAGATGCTACTTGCAGATTTAGGTGTGGAAGTGCAAAAGCCTATCACCATCTATTGTGACAATCTGAGCAGCATACAACTAGCATGGACCCTGTTTTTCATGCGAGAACAAAGCATATCGAGGTACATTACTTCATCAGAGAGAAGGTATTAGCAAGTGATATTGATCTTGTTTATGTGAGAACAGATGAAGAGGTTGCTGATATCTTAAATAAAGCACTTGGATCAGAGAAGCTGAAGAAGTTTCGGAAGATGCTTGGATTAGAGGACATGACGTTGAGCTTGAGGGGAAGTGTTGAGATATCAAGCTCAACATGTGATGATCCAGGATGACACGTATTAGTTTTTCGTTGCTCTGACATGTATAGTGGTCACACCGCTATATGTCAGCGATACTTCATTGAGCTGTACTAGATTTATCTACTGAGAGTGCTGGCACATTTGTTTCTTGCCAGCTCACTCATTTGCGGACATTATGTTTTTCCTTATGTACTGGTCTTTATATATTGCACTTGTTGTATTCTTGTTTTTAGGACATTCTTGTACATTCCTTTTTATGTAATAGAAGAAGAAGAAGAAGAAGATTATTCTTCCTTGCCTCAATATGAGTGTGGGCTTCTCTTTGATTATGAACATGTGTGTGTGAGCTCTCTTCCTTATCTCCTTCCTCGTGACATTGTCTGTCTCAATTGAGGCCATGGGTTGGGATTGGTGTACATCACCATTAGCATAGTTTGGCTCCTAGCTAGGTTCATAGGTGGGCTCTCATATTGGTATGTTTCCATATGCTCTATCAACTCGGTGTAGTATGCGGGTGGGCTATCTACATGGGTTATTGTTGAAATAGGTAGGTCAATGCTAAATGAAAAAAGGTTACCAAATTATTTGTGGGCAGAGAGTGTATAAACTGCCACTTATGTTATTAATAGGTTGCCATCCAAATCACTTGATGGAATGGGCCCATATGAAGCATGGCATGGTAGAAGGCCATCACTTGATCATTGCCAAAACTAAGGCAGAGAAGTGTATCTTCATAGGGTATGATTTAAATCAGAATCCATCCAACAAAGGGTTTATGGTCAATAGAGATGCTGTGTTTGATGAGAATGACTCTTGGTTTGAAAGTGAATGCAAGAAGGTTAAATTGCCTTATGACTTGGAAGAGGAGTTTCCAAGCCTCACCAAGGAGGAGCCAAGCCAAATTGAAGACATCAAATCAGATGATGAGGACATCATCAACCTTGAAGAATTCAAAGCATGTAAATCAAAGGGCAAGGCCAAATGAAGAGGTTGGAAGACTTACCTGAATCATCCAACCAAGCTCTAAGGAGATCACAAAGGGAACGCAAGAAGCCAATCGGATATGGGTATGACACTTCTTTAGTTACTAAGCATTCCATTTATCTTGCTAAGGATTCACCAAGGCAGAATGGAAGTAAGCTATGGATGAAGAAATAGAAGCACTCAAGGAGAATAATACTTAGGAGCTAGTACCAAAGAAGGAATCTGTGAAGGTAATTGGTTCTAGATGGATTTACAAAATCAAGAGAAACTCATATGGATCCATAAATAGGTATAAAGCTAGACTTGTGGCTAAGGGTTTTGCACAAACCCAAGGTATTTATTATGAAGAGACTTTCTCACATGTAGCCAAAATGCCAACCATTAGGGTATTGGTAAGTGTGGCTGCATCAAGGAATTGGAATATGTACCAATTGGATGTAAAATATGCTTTTCTTAATGGCTGGATTTTTAGAGGAGGTTTACATGGCTCAACCTCCTAGTTATGAAGACCCAAGCAAGGTAAATTATGTGTGCAAACTGAACAAAGCTCTTTATGGATTGAAGCAGGCACCTAGGGCATGGAATCAAGGGTTAACTACCTATCTTCAAGATCAAGGATTCATCATTAGCAAAGTAGATACTTCCTTGTTTGTCAAGATAAGTAATTCAAAGGTGATATACCTATGTGTGTATGTTGACAATATCATATTTACAGGTAGTGATGCCAATGGCATCAAGCAGATTAAGAACCAAATGATGCAAGAGTTCAAAACCAGTGATCTAGGGTCACTAAAGTACTTTCCTGGACTTGAATTAGTCTATAGAAATTCTGGAATTTATATTACTCAAAGAAAGTATGTACAGGACGTTGAAGAAGTTCCACTTGGAGAATTCCAAGATAGCTAGAACCCCTATGGAGGTAAATAAAAAATTAAGTGCTCATGAAGGTGATGTGATTGAAGATATTGCAGAATACCAAAGCATAGTTGGAAGTCTAAACTATGCAACTTTGACAAGGATTGATATTGCTTATGGAGTAAGTTTTCTAAGTCAATTCATGCATAAACCTAGAGCACCTCACTTGGAAGCTACCAAAAGGATTTTGAAGTATCTCAAGGGTACTCAAAATCAAGGATTATACTTTCCATATACTTCAGATTTGGACATCAAACTATACTGAGATGTAGATTGGGCAGGTTGTAAGGATGACAGGAGGACTACCTTAGGTTATCTCTCTTTTGAAGGTGATAATCCCATTTCATGGTCTTCCAAGAAGCAACCTACTGTTGCTTTATCTTCAACAGAGGCTAAATACAGGGGATTAGCCAATGCTACACAAGAACCCATATGGATTAGGGTACTATATTCAGATTTGGGACTACATTCTAACTCACTAATGATTTTTGGTGACAATACTAGTTCTTTACATCTTGCAGCAAATCCTATCTATCATGCTAGGACCAAGCATATTTCTGCTACCCCATTTTGCTCAGGGATATACCTTGTAGTAATTTCCCTTTTGATTCCTCTATCCTACAAGAATGCATCAAATTCACTGGAGAAGTACTCACCTCCTCCATCTGACCTCAATCTCTTTAGACTTCTTCCTGTTTGGTTTTCCACAAGTGCAAGATACTTCTTAAAGCAATTGAACACTTCATCTTTGTGCTTCATAAAATATAAGATAGTCCATCTACTGAAATCATCAATGAAAGATGCATAGTACCTTGAGCTAGAAATTGAAGGGTCTTTGCTTGGTCCCCACTCATCTGTGTGGACAAGTTCCAAGTAGTCCTCATGCATGTAGCCTTTCTTTGAGAAGGGTAACCTGTGTGATTTACCAAACTGACATGCACCACAGTTATAGATCATGTGTTGCTTGGATGCATTAGGTATCCCAAGCACACATTGATCTCTACATATTTGCTTTAAGGTTCTGTTGAGCCCATAAAAGTCATGTTGGTCAAATTCAACTACAGTCAAAGTCAACTAGTCAAAGTCAACAAGGTCAAGGTCAAAGTCAACAGGTGCAAAGTCAAAGTGCTAAAGTGCAGGTGTCAAAGTGCACAGGTAGTGCACAATTAATGGTCCACAAAGGGTAAATTGGAGAAAGTGGGTTGCAGGTTGCAGAGGTATTTTCTCTAATTTCCCTAAGGTTCAAAGTGTGTTTTAAAGTGTTTTGAAAAGTTCAGGTGAACCCCCTCTTATGTGCAAGAGTGAAGACTTAAAAGGAAAATGTGAAGGTATGTGAAGCGGCAACGTATGCACATGTGAAAGTATGGCCCCCCATTAAAATTTTTTTGGTTTTAGTCTAAAGTCACTACAGGATAAAACAATGAGTCGTTGGCTGCCACTTGTGAAGACAATCTTGGGACATCAAAGTGAGCACCAAGATACTATTGCAGTTAGGAGCGTACGTGATCGACACACTCAAATCAAGGCAAGGACTATTCTTGGACCAATTCTAGAGTAAGCAAGAGAAGCATAGTCTAAGTGAAGCAAGAGAGGGAAGTGCAAGAGTCACCAGTGTGCGACGCAGAGAAGTGGAGTTGAAGGAGTGCATAGAGAGTAACTAAGGGATTGTGCAGAGAGTGCTAAGCTAGTCCCCCAAGGATCTCAAGGTCTCTTTGCAGTGTGCGCGTGCCAATAGAAGGTATTCATTCCTCCCCTTAGTGGAAGCTTGGTGCAAGGTGTGCACAAGGATAAGCTTGAAGCAGGTGGAGGTCTGGTGCAGAGGAGGCCGGCGGCAAGAAGACTTTGGGATATTTGGTATTTTGTAATTGAGCACTCTGTGTGATTGTGCACAGAAGTATTGGCTTGTATTGTGCTTCAAACATTGTAATTGTCTTACTGTAATCAATCGACAGAAGCTTCCAAGGTGTATTTTCTCTTCTTGTCTCTTCCCTTTTCTCCTACAAACCCTCAAACTCCTTCTTGTCCAAGAATCCCCCAACAAAAATTGGCACACCCGGTAGGACCTCCAAGGAGATTTGAGCTTAGGAGAAACCAAGTGCAAAGTATAGCAAAGGTCACAGGTCACGTGTCTACAGTGCTACTACAGTGTTACTTCATCAACCAAAAGGTAAATATTCTTGTCAAGTGTCTCATATTAAGTGGGCTATGAGCTGCTCATGACCGCAACCCGGTCCCAAACATTGAGAGTCACCTGCAAGCAGACAAGAAGGAAGTTTGTTAGAAGGTCCTCCAGTCCACTATCTTCAACTTCATCAGTAAAGAGCATGGCGGGTCAGGTAGACTTGGAAACTTTACTCTCTAGATTAAATATAAAGTTTCCTTCTTTCAAAGGCCTAGCTCAGGAGGATCCGGATGAACACATTAGAAGGTTTTTGGCACTATGTAAGACTAGAGGCTTAATGGGTAGGGAGGATGCCTTTTTTATTCTCTTCCCTGCCACATTAGAGGGATTAGTAGATAAGTGGTTCAGCCAGTTTGCTGAAAACCATTTTACCACTTGGGATGTGATGAAAGATGCATTTAAAAATCAGTTCCAGCATGGCAACACTGCGGAGATTATCATAGAAGAACTAGAAAATTTGAGATTGGGTCCAGGAGAAAAGTTCCCAGAGTTTGTGACTAGGGCCAAAGCACTAATGGCTAAATTGCCAGATCCACCACACGATTTTTTTGTTAAGAAGTGGTTAGCTAAGCCCCTACCAGTGGCCACCCAATGCAAAATAAAGGAATTAGTGTTACCTACAGACTCCATAGAGGAGTTCATCAACACAGCCACACGCTTGGAGCAAATAAGGCACCAGTATGGAGCAACTTCTTCCCAATCAACATATGGTACAGAAATGGAGGATCCAGGGATCCAGCTAAGGAAGGAGCTGGAGGGCTTAAAAAGGAATAAGCCCTACAAAGAGGAGGAGATTGTTGTTGCTCAGTTGAGGAGGGAGATTGAAGCACTAAAGCTCCAAAAGGAGGAGGAGGCCCAAGCAGAGGAATTGGCTCAGTTGCGACAGGAGCTGCAGAAACTCAAAGGGAGTGGCATCAAGAGTGCACTTTGGTGTTCCATGTGCAACAAGCAAGGGCATATAGTAAGTGAATGTCCTATGTTGAGTGTGACTTGCCAATTATGCAGGAAGGTTGGTCATGAGGCCCATGAATGCTAATCAAGGGGAATGCCTGCAACAACATACTGGACACAAGGAGGACCCCTACCACCAGCAAATGTGATGGAAGCTGCGCCCAATCAAGGTAACACTTATAACCCTAGACAGAGGGATAATTTTGGAAATGGGCCTAGAAGGCCAATTATTTGTTTCAGATGTGGAGACTGTGGGCACTATCAAAGTAGGTGCACTCTCCCAGAAAATGCCCCTCCTTAGAGAAACTGCCCAGAGGCCAGAGACCACTATACAAATTGTTGTCCTAAGAATCAAGCCTCTTCATCCGGGCCCCATATTCAAATGATTTCTGTACACAAAGAAGAAGTGTTAGATCAGGTCAATGTGCCATCTCCATCTACCAGGGTGGTGCATTTAGAAGAAATTGAATCTTTTACGCTGCAGATAAGAAACAAGGGGAAGGCTCAAGTGGAAATAGGTCAAGAATCAATGATTAATGGATTAAACAGAGACAAAGGTGTGTCTGAAGACAAAGCCACCACAAGTGCAGATACAAGGCAAAAAGAAAATTTCACAGGTACCAGTGATGCCATTGAATATGCATTCAACAGGGCTCATGAGGAGTTTGATAAGTCAAATGCAGCCCATGCTCGTAAGGAATCAGAAGCTTCCAGACTGCTCAAGTCCATGAAAAAGGAGGTTAGTATTTTTTATTTAATAAAAATGGATGGGAAGTTCAGGTCAGAACTCTTGCAGATAATTGATGAAATGTCCACAACAAGTTTAGTGGCAAAGGCTACTATTATGCATAAAGATAAAAGTTTAGGGGAGGCACCTCTTACAAATTACAAGAGCCCTCGGCTAACAGTCTCTATTAAAGGTCATGAGTTTCAAGGAGTTATTGTGGATGGTGGTTCTGGCATTAACTTGATGCTTGAATATACCATGAAAAAGATTGGACTATACCCTTCAAGACCTTCCAACTTCACTATAACAATGGCAGACCAAAGCATAGTAAGGCCTATGGGAGTGGTCCCTGGAGTTCCAGTCAAAATACTAGGTACTATCTTTAACTTGGACTTTGTTGTCTTAAGGCTGCCACAGGTAGAAGGAAGTTTCCCCCTGTTAATTGGGAGACCTTGGTTAAGGCATGCCAATGTGCTGCATGACTGGAGCAAGGACACAATGTGGGTAAAGCAAGAGGGAAAAGAGTTGCAGCAGATAATTTTAGAAGAAGGACCAGACAATCAGAGAAATACTAGTATGATGCAGACTATTGGTAATTGTATGGAAGAAGAAGTGGTGGACAACCCAGAAGCAGATCTATTTGAAGGAGCATATTTATATGAAGATGAAAACATGTTGGCTTGGCTCCATGCAGAAGACCCATCTTCCTGCTATGGAATTTTCCCAAACTCAAGTAGAGAAGAAGCATATGAAGAAAAAGAGGAAATCACTCAGGTTGAAACAGTCTCAGTCAAAGGCAATGGAAAAGAGAAGAAAAGCAAAGTCCTTAAGTGCAGCCGTGATGAAGATGCTTCAAATCATATGTCAATGGCCACTGTTTTATGGATCCTGGTATGGATATCATCTATTGTGTCAATTTTCATGATAGTAAGTGCAAGGCTTTACAATGATGTGGACAGAGTACCTACATGTCTTTGGAAACAAAAGATGCAGTATGGAGGAGATAATATTGTACTGAAGGATTTAAGGTGGGTCTATCAAAGCGTCAGCATGCCCAAAAAGAAGATAAAACAAATGAAATGCAATACAATTGGAGATTATGGAGGAGTTTCTCGGGGTCAATATATAAAGATCATGGCTAAAGGCCTATCATCAAGCCAACTGAAGAATTATGGATCACCTAGAACCTACAAAATTTGTTCAGGTTGTAGATAGTCTTTTCTCGTCATTTTTACTTAAGTTTTAGTAGTTTTCTTTATCCGTTTCATGCTTGTTTCTTGAGTATTTAGCAAATTTAGCAGCCATTTCATCAACTTTGCAAAGGTATAAGTTCTTGGTGATTGTAGGTACATAAAGAAACTTGCTCAACAGATTTCTATTCCCATCTTAAGTTTTAAGATTTCCTACTTTGACCATTGAATGCTTGGTTTCATCACCTGTTTGGACTTGGTGCTTTCCCTTGGGTTCCTCAAGATCAGAGAGAAGAGCTACATTGTCTGCCACATGGTTTGAGCATCCTAAGTCAATATAGAAGAGGTGTTCATCACTCATACCTTGCTTTGAAGTCATGTTCATAATCAAAAGGGAATCCTCTTGATCCTCAATGTAATTGTTGTAGTCTTTCCTTGATTTGTAACCTCCTTGGTAGTTATTGTTGTAATTGTTGTTGTAGTTGTTGTTCTAGCTTT
This sequence comes from Ceratopteris richardii, assembly GCA_020310875.1. Classification (NCBI taxonomy): domain Eukaryota; kingdom Viridiplantae; phylum Streptophyta; class Polypodiopsida; order Polypodiales; family Pteridaceae; genus Ceratopteris; species Ceratopteris richardii. The sequence continues at coordinate 49,837,368 of CM035426.1, read as the reverse complement.
GAGTATGATTGAATCTTCCTCTTGATTGTGAGTAGCCACCTCTTTGATATCCTCTTCCTCTCTGATTCTTGTAGTTCCTATAGCACTCATATGTAGTGTGATTAGACAATCCACATATATTGCATGGGGAAGAGTTGAAGTGTCTCCCCCTGCCTTGCTTACCTCCTCTACCCCTACCTCTTGAATTCGTACCTCTTCTTGCATAGTTAGCTTGAGAAGTAGTACCTTCATCTTCAATCTTTTTGCTTTTCCCTTTCTCTTTAGTCTTGCCTTTATCTGTGTATAGGGCAGAAGAGTTATTACCTCTTGATGGTTCTCCATTTTTTTTTTAGCTTGGCTTCATGGGTAAAGAGTTGCCCCATGAGTGTGGTAAGATCTGGAATCTGCATGTCCATGTATATGTCCATGGCAGTTGTGAAGCTTTCCCATTTGTCATCTTCCTTGATGCCATTGATTACTTGCCTCACTATTTGCTCCTCTTTGATCTCCTCTCCTATGCTTGCCAATTGGTCAGCTACATCTTTGACTTTGGTCACATACTCTGACACACTTTGTTTGGGCTGCTTCCTTTGAGTGGTAAACTCAATCCACAATTGATTCTTTCTTGCTCTTGTATTAGAAGAAAAGTATGAAGACAATGTGTCCCAAGTCTCTTGAGATGTTTTAAGTTACTAATGTGTGGAAGAAGGAAGTTAGAGATAGAATTAAGTAAATATGACCTTGCTAATGCATCTTTGGCACACCATGAGTTGAGTCTTTCAAGCTCCTTTCTTGTAGGTTGTCCTTTGCTTTTAAAAATGGGCATCTCCTCATCTCCTGATATGTATCCATAGAGACTCCTTCCTTGTAAGTATGTCTTCATCCTCAAGTACCATGCTTGGTAGTTGTTCCTGTCCAATTTATCAATAAAAGAAGGGAAACCATCTCCCATTTTACCTCACTTTGCTCTAATACCACTATTGGGAAAGATGGATGGACACCTCAAGAAATGAGTTGGTACTGCTAATCCTTGCTTTGTAACTGCCCTCTTTTCCTTCAGAGTTGTGTTCTAGGCCCCTTTAGCTTTCCAATGACACTAAATAAGTGCCTATGTACTTTGGATATGATGCTTCAAACCATTTAATCAAAACAGATAAGTTTGCAACTAGCTGTATACCGAAAACTTACTATTTTGATCTTGACACCTACTGAATGTTTTGCTCAGTACTCACAGTATAGTAGGAATTAGAAAAATTCCTTCTAAGGGTATCTAATTAGCTTAGAGATATAATGTTTCCAAGTTAAACCACGTAAAATGATGGACTACACATAGAGCAATGTCTTTAGCAAGTAGAAGCTTACCCCTGACTTTTTAGGAGATGTGCAAAGAATGACCAATGACCACTTCGAGGCAATTTTCTCCCAAATGGCTGAACAAAACTTCTTCAAACTTTGCTAGCTTGTAATAGACATTGAGTTGATTCCAACATGATATAGATCATTGAAAATGAATAACAACTCATTGAGATATGGTCATCACAAGTACACTTGTAGACATAGCAGAGATGAAGACTAATCAACAATGTAATGTATTATGTAACAATGTTATACATGATCATTGGCATAAATATGATGCCCAATGATGGTGATAAGAGTAGGCTATAGTTTAAGCCTCTCAACTACATCAAGTGATCAACAATATGCTCAGTAATGGGGGCTCATTTGGCCACAAGATTACAAGTCTCTTTTATAGTCACTTTTCCAAGTTTGAATTTTGAAATTCAAATAGATGCTCTACCTAAAAGTACTCCTCTAAGTTAGAAGTGACTTTAACAAGTGAGATTTGTATCTTTTAGCTCTCCAAACTCCACACAGTACGTGGACTTACAATATTCCCTCAAGTCAAATGATTTTTACAAAAGTTAATGGTGAAAACCATAAGCCATGGTTCATGTGGTTCTTCAAAAGATTGCACATAGTTTCTTCAATGCCTAGCCAAGTGTGAAGGCTTGGCATTTGCACCAGCATTATATACAAGCCAATGAAAAAAAACTTCCTAAAGAGGGAAAAAAGTTCCTTGACAATCCTAAGTGTGTTCACACACATCACTACCAAAATATATCAACAATAATGGCATGAAAAATAAGCATAATGTAATCTTATGATGCAACTAGTGTTTTTAGATCTTGAAGTCACTCATGCAGAGAGATGTTGGAGTTTGATGTCTATGAAAGCACACAAATGGCACAAGGAAGAAGAAGAAGCTTGGAGCACAACACAACACTAAAACTAATTACCAAGTGAATGAACATAGATAAGTAACTTGTTAGGGTTATAGGTGTATATACAATCTGAGGAAAACAAACCTCCTAAAGAGGGAAAAAAGTGCCTCGAGAGTCATAAGTGTGTTCATACACATCACCACCGAAATATATGAACAAATCCCCCCTAGGAGTGATGTAGTGAACAAGGAGCTTGCACTCATGTATAAGGAAGTGCCAAGCTATGTGGAAAGATATCAATCCACAAAAGGAAGTAAGCCCAAACCTTTAAGGAAAGCTTCAAACTTCTCTCTAGTGGAGCCTTTCTGAAAAGGCCTACAACATTATCTTGTGTGGGTACATATGCCAAATTGATCTATCTAGTAGAGAACCTCTCCCTAACATAATGATAGTGCACCTCAATGTGCTTTGTGCAAGCATGGAACACAGGTTTCCTCGCAATTGTCAATGCACTCTAACTATCAATGAAGATGGTGGTGGTGAAAAGACTGACCAACAGCCAAATCAACCAAGACACATCTGAGCCACACACTCCATAATCATTGTGGAAGATGCCCTATACTCAATATCACAACTAGGAGTGGCCATAGTAGAAATGTCCACGGTATGCTGCTTCTTTCTCAACCAAGATATGGATAAGGCACCAAGCACAAAGCAAAAACCAATGGTGGACACACAAGTGTAATAGCACCAGCCCATTTTGAGTGAGAAAAAGCATTTAAATCTAGCGGTAATGATCCCCCCTTGGGATAATACAATCCAAGTAGTCGGGTACTACTCAAGTAGTGAAAGATGCACTTAACCACCTTCCAATGCTTGACACCTAGGCAATACATAAACTTGTTCATCTAAGAGATGACAAACTAAATATGAGGCCAATTTAGGCATAAATAAATCAAGCATCCAATAGCCTAGTGATGAAGAACAACATCAAATGCATCTCTAGCATCATGAAGACTCAACCATAAACCTATTTCAATAGGAGTGGAAATAGGTTTATAATCTTCAAAGCCAAAATGTTGCAATAATGTGTCAATGTATTTTGTTTGACACAAAGTTGTTCCCCCATAAACTTGCATAAATTCAGAGTCCAAATAATGATGCAAATGCCTCAAATTGGGCATCTCAAAAGAGGCATGCAAATCAGCCTTAAATTCAGCAATATGCTTCTCATTAGGACCAATGAGCAGCATGTCATCAACATACACAACAATGATCAGAACTACATCATTGACATGCTTAACATATAAGGTGCTCTCAGTTGGACTATTGTCAAAACCATGTACAATCAAGTAGGCATGTATCTTTTCATACCAAGCATGTGGTGCTTGTTAAATCACCATTCAAAAATGTATTTTTTATGTCCAATTGATGTACATTCCAAACATAATGAGTTGCAAGTGCACAAATGCTATGAACAGTGGTCATTTGACAAGCAGGTGTGAAGGTCTCATCAAAATCAATGCCTCTCTCTTGAGCATAACCTTTTACAACAAGCCTAGCCTCGTACCTATCAACTGTTCCATCACGCTTATGTTTTAGCTTGTATACCCATTTAGTGCCAATGGCCTTTTTGCTCGAAGACAAATCACATAAAGACTAGGTACCATTCTTCATAATAGCATCATATTTTGATTGCATAGCAACCATCTAATTTTATGAATTTTGTGCTTCATCAAAAGAAATAGGCTCACTCTCATCACAAAGACTAGAGATAGTCATTGCATAGTGATCTCAAGCAAAGGAAGCACTATTAGAGCCTAAATGAGTATTTAATTTCTCAATCTGGGAAGTATACTAAGACCATAGCCCCTTCTTGGTCAATGGTGTCCAAGATTTATCAAAAAAATCAGCTTCAATAGAGAATTCATGAAATGTTTATGTAAAATACTAGGGTTTTGTATATCTTGAGTTAGAAATAAGCTTTTAAGATGAATCTTGTGCATAAATCATGCATTTTTCATGTAGATTAAGAATATGGAATCAAAAGTTAATTTCAATACCTATATCATCAAGATGAGACAATCACAATTTTGTTAGAAAGCACACAGTCAATGTTTTCAGCAAATATATTGGTATTGAAGATAGAAAATGAAAGAATGAACCTCTATTCTCATGAAATACTCAGGAAACAGCTGATTAACAAGATAAATCCAAGGTAAACACTTGAAAATTTATAAAAAATTCACCATAGAAAATTAAGTGTTCTAGACTTGTAAAGTCACTTCTCTATACATTTTGAGAGCTCTAATAATTTATCCAAAAAGTACATTATTCAATCCTTCTAAAATACATTAATCTAATTTTACAATTCATCTTTTTAGTCCAAAAAAGGATCTTCTAACATCCTTCCCCTCCTAAACTTTTGTCATCCTTGACAAAATTTCCATGATGGTTCTCACTGCTTCTTCTTTCTCTGTTATACATGTGCAACTAAATCATGACTCTTTCTTTCTGTAATATTCATATCATTGACCATTTCAAAGAGTATTTTTCTCCATTGCACGACTGCCATGGGTTTGTCATCATATCCTTCTTTATGTATTCTATGTAGGTTGCTTCAATACTAATAACCTGGAAGTCATGACAAGGGATAATTTCCCAAAAATCTCTGATTCCCTTTATGATTGCCCATAAACATGACTCTACTATAATAAGCCATTAGGCATATCCGATATGGGGTTTCACTTCAATAAAAAACAAGTGCATCTGACGGTGAATTGAATCCTATATAATTAAGGGTTCTTATATCAGTATCAATAAAGTTTTCTATACCAGTAATGATGAGTCTCAAAATTTTGCTTAGTAATATACAAGTTGGGTCATTGACATCCTTCAAATTCTCTATCAAAGCTTTGGTAGTGGTAAGCATATAATTTTTTATTGGCCAAGCTCTTTTTTTTGGTCTTGCAATCTTAGGAAAATTCAGCCATCTTGCCGGAACCTAACCTTCATTCCTTATTTCCAAAACATTGTCCATTCCCTTCTTCTTGTTATTGGACAATAGGCTGGATTTATTTTTAGTTGTACTCGTGCTTCTTTCCATATTTTTCTGCATTCCGTATTCTTATCCAACCATTTATTCCTCCATGCTTGATTGGACTTCTCAAATAATTCTCTTGCGATAACCAAATCTTCATTGTATTCAAAATGCTCATTTGGTGGTATTCCTATTCTGGCAATCTGACAATTTTTTATACTTTCTAATATCATGCAAAAGGGTATCCCTAATCCATCTGCTGCCCAATGATGTTGATCAGGACTGAATCCATTTTCTAAAGCAAATTTGACAATCTGGTATTCATACTGATATGCATCTTGATATATCTCATTCTGGCTTCCTTATTAGTGAGCAACTATTGTACAAACTCATCTGACTCTTCATCCATCTGCTCCATAGAGTTTAAATGTCCTTCACCTACTTCATGCATAGAAGAAGGTATCCTTGTTGTATCTTGTATTCCTTCTTGTAAATCTTCTTGTATAGAAACTTCTTTGACTTGTATCTTTGCCTTATTCTTCCATTCTTCAATTTCTATCATTAACTTGTTCTTCTGTTCTTCCCATGCTGCCTTTTCCTTTTCTACCTTTTCATTGAGGTTGTTATATCCTCTCATAGCAGTGGTTGCATGTGCATTCGCTTGTCTTTCTAACTCCTTTGCATCTTTTAATTCTTCTTTGATTTGTTCCAATTGCAACTTTAATTGCTCCAATTCTTCCTGCTTAGCACTTGAATCATGTACCTCTATTTTCATCTGCCCTTCTTCCATGAGGAGTGTATTAATTTCCTCATTGACCTTGGTAAGAACCTGACATGAAGTTTGTAATATTTTGATTTTGGACTCTAATCTTCTAATATCCTCCCCCATTTTATTGATGGTCTCATTTTTTTTAGTGCATTTCTCTTCCAAAAATCCTATTCTGTTTTTGTTTTGCACTACTTTTGTCTCTAGTGCAATTGCTCTCTCTAAATATTTCTCACTTCTCAATTGTTGTTCTTTGATATCTTCCTCCAATTGATGCTTCTCTTTTTTATATTTTTCTATGACTTTATGACCTTTAATGAATTCTGACTCTGCAGCAATTCTTGACATAATGATTCCAAGCTTACTTCAAACTGATGATTATTTTGAAAGTCTTCTTTATATTCTTTTGACTCCAAATCTTCCTTCTCAACTCCCTTTACTTCCTTTATCTATTTAAATCCTTCTTAAGACCCTTCTTCTTTCTAGTCAGCTTTTGAATTTGCTTCTTCCTTGTCAATTTCTGGTTCTTCTTCTCAAGTATGTACCTCCCTCATTTCTACATCCATGTCTAAATATACTTCTCCCTTATGGATATCATCAAGAATTTCTTGAATTTATGTCTTATTATCACTCGTACTTTTCTGAGTTTGATTCCTCCTCTTGTGTCTTTGCTTCATCAATCTTGAACTCCAGTTCTTTGGATTCGGGTACTCCCTACATGATATTGTTGAGATATCAAGCTCAACATGTGATGATCCAGGTGGACACATACCAGTTTTTTGTTTCTCTGACATGTATAGTGGTCACGCTAGTATATGTCAGGGATACTTCATTGAGCTTTATTAGATTTATCTATCGAGAGTGATGGCACATTTGTTCCTTGCCAGCTCACTCATGTGGACATTAGGTTTTTCCTTATGTACTGATCTTTATATATTGCACTTGTTGTATTCTTGTTTTTAGGTCATTCTTGTACATTCCTTTTTATGTATAAGAAGAAGAAGAAGAAGATCATTCTTCCTTGCCTCAATCTGTGTGTGTGCTTCTCCTTGAGAGTGAGAGTGTGTGTGAGCCCTCTTCCTTATCTCCTTCCTCATGACATGGTATCAGAGCCAGCATGGCTATAGAGGGCTCATGGAGAAGGCGATGGTGAAGAGTACACAGCAAGGCGTGGAGAAAATGCTATTCACAAACGACCTCCGTTTGCTGCGAAAATCGGTGTGAAGGTAGAAGACCTCAAAATATTTTCGAGAGTCACCCCTTTAGGATCACTTGTTTTTGTCAGATCAAAGTTTCGGAGCCATCTCGACCTTCGTTTCGAGCCTACAAGGTGGGGCCCACAGAAAAATGAGGTCAGTTTCAAAAACTGTAACCTACATTGTGTTTGACAACACTCATATATTCTAGATGCAGAATTTCAAGCGATTCCGTTACTGTTGATATATGAAAACTATGTTTTTCTGAGATCGAACTGTCACGTCATAGTGCGACAGTGTTCAAGCAGAAGTGCTACTTGTAGCGCTTTGCAGTGTTGTGAATTGCTGCAAAAATGGCAAACATAGATGGAATGAGTTAGCTTATGAGCGATAAGCTGGACAAGAACAACTTCCATGCTTGGAGATTCAGAATGATGAATTTCCTAATGGGAAAAGGCTACTAGAAGTACATCGAAGGAGAGAATGAAAATGCTCTGCAATTACCAGAAAGGAATCGGACTGCAAATCAGGTAAGAGCATATGAGGAATGGAATCAAGGAGCACGAAAGGTAATGTATTGGCTATCTGTTAGCATACAGGATAGCATGATTGGACACATACAGGATGCCAAGACTCCAAAAGAGGCTTGGAATAGTTTGGTCACATTGTATGAGACCAATACAAAGGCACGGAAATTGCAACTCAAGAATGAGTTGCATACATTAGAGAAGAAGAGCATGTTGGTAAGTGACTACACCTCGAAAATCAAAAGCGTATGTGAGTCACTTGCATCTATTGGTGTGAATGTAGATGATGATGATAAGGTGGAAGTGTGTCTTCGTGGTTTAGGAGCTACATACAAGCGGTTCAGAACTTCTATACACACCAGGGAAAATATTTCGAATTTTGCTGATCTGATATCTATGCTTATTATTGAAGAAAAGAATCTTGGTGAGGATTCAAACTCCCAAGGAAAATCTAGTTTTGAGCAGGTATTCTACTCTAGTAGAGGAAGAGGCAGAGGTAGAGGTATTGGAAGTGGAAGAGGAAATAGTAACCAAGACCAAAGTCAACAACAGAATCATGCAGGAGGAAGAGGACAGTTTCGAGGCAGGGGGAGCCAAAGAGGCCACAAAAATTTCCAAAGAAATTATTCAGGTAATGACAGTAAAGGATGTTGGAATTGTGGTAAACCTGGGCACTTTGAACGTGATTGTAGGTTGAAGAATCAAAATAACATAAGGCAGCAAAATAACTATGCATCCACAAGTGCAGATGATTATGAGAAGCCGTTCATGGTTCAACATCACATGATGAATACGATGTCTGCTGGTGTTTCAAAATCAAATGATAATGTCTGGTATGTTGATTCAAGTGCTTCAAATCACATGACCAGTCATGCAGAATGGTTTAGTACTTTGCAGAAATTGCCAGTTCCTGGATATGTTGAATCAAGTGATGACACATCACATTCTATTGAGCATACAAGAAACATAGCACTATCGATGGAGGATGGAAAGGTAAAACATCTTGCTGATGTGCTGCATGTTCCAAATATAACAAAGAATCTGGTTTCTGTTGGACAAATGGTTGACTAGGGATTACAAGTCATGTTCAATGCTGATGGATTATATGTAGAAGAGTACAAGCAAGATGGACAATTGGTTGCCAAAGGAAACAAAGTGGGTAGGATGTTCACCTTAAATGTGAAGATTCCTGAAATGAATGTAGCCATGTTTGCAACATGCAAGAGTTATTGCAGATATAGAGATGTGGCACAAACAGATTGGAGATGCAAACTTGCAAAGGCTGAAATTGATGCAGTCAAAGGAGATTGTCCATGGACTACCGATTTCAAAGTTGCAGAAATGCAAAAGGTATGTGCAGCATTTCAATTTGGTAAACAGTCAAGAGCATCATTTCCACATGACAAGCATGTTAGTGAGAATGTACTAGAAGTAGTACATACAGATGTTTGGGGTCCAGCAAAGACCACATCTATGGACGGTTGCAGGTTTTATGTTACTTTCATTGATGACCATACACGCAAGTATGGGTATATTTCATGAAAGAGAAGAGCGAGGTGTTCACTCACTTCTAGAATTTTAAAGCTATGGTGGAAAAGCGGATAGGGAAGTACATTCAGACATTAAGATCTGATGGAGGAGGTGAATACATGTCAAATGAGTTCAGCAGTTTTCTAAAAAATCATGGAATTTGACGTCAGTTTTCATGCAGGTACACACCACAACAGAATGTCGTTGCTGAACACAAAAATAGACATATTGTAGAAATAGCAAGAGCCTTGACGGCTAAGAAGAATATGCCTCATTGTTATTGGGCAGAAGCTGTGCATACTGCTATATACATCATGAATAGAACTCCGACTGCTGTTGTACATCAAGTTACACCTAAAGAGAAGTTTACAAGAAAAAAGCCAGACTTATCACATCTGAAAGTTTTTTGTTGTATTGCATATGTACCTGTCCCAGATGAATTGAGGACGAACCTTGATCCAAAAGTAGAAAAGTGTGTCTTCATTGGATACTCCCTTGAGCAAAAAGGATATAAATGTTATAACCCACTCACACGATAGGTAAAGGTGAGCAGAGATGTGGTATTTGATGAAATGTCAAGCTTCTATGCAGATGCCAAAGAAGGGCTGAATCTTGAACCAAATGACAAAGAAAATGCTGAAAAATCAAGTGCAGTATCTCAAGTTTTGAGTGGACCGGATGCATCACCAAGCAATAGTTACAACTCAAATCCATGGACTCAAAGATTCTGTGGAAATTTCAGTCCAGCAAATTCATCAAATACATCCAAGAGAGGTAAAGAAAAGCTTTCTGCACGTCACAAAACATGTGCAAGTTTTGAAGACATTGATGGAGATTCAAGCAGTTCAAAAAAGAGTCTTGATGAGGAACTTGAACTGCCCTCTATGAAGACTCCAGGAGTAAGAAGGGCACATGCAGATGATACAAGGAGAAGTGACCTAGGACCAAGAAGATCTGGGAGGATGCGGAATTCAGTGCAACGATTGACGTGTGATAGTTATATGGCTCGTCATTGTGCATACATGACAAAGGTAATACAAGATGTTGAAGATTCTTGCTTTGAAGATGCGATTGGAATTGCAGATTGGGAAAAAGCTATGGATGAGGAGATGGCTGCACTTTATGGAAATGATACATGGAAGCTGGTTCCATTGCCTCAAGGAAAGAAACCCATAGGCTGCGAATGGGTTTACAAGGTAAAGCATAATGTTGATGGTAGCATAAGCAGATATAAAGCACAATTGGTAGCTAAAGGATATGCACAAACATATGGCATTGATTATGATGAAACATTCAGCCCTATAGCTAAAATGTCGACTATCAGAACACTTGTTGCATTAGCTACAGCAAAAGGATGGACTTTGCATCAGATGGATGTGAAGAAGGCTTTCCTACATGGTAAGTTACAGGAAGAAGTATATATGGACCAGCCACAAGGATATGAAGATTCAAAGCATCCAAAATATGTTTGCAGGTTGCAAAAGGCTTTGTATGGGCTGAAGCAAGTCCCTCGTGCATGGAATGCAAGGATTGTTGATTACTTAATTAGCATTGGGTTTTCTCTGTGTGATGTAGATCACTCACTATATGCAAGGAAGGCTGATGATGGCGTCACTATTGTGGCCATTTATGTTGATGACATAATTTTAGGTGGTGATAATGAAGGAAGCATCAAAGAGGTAAATCAACTTCTTATGCAGGAATTTGACATGAAAGATCTTGGTGTGTTGCGCTATTTCTTGGGCATTGATTTTATACATACAGAAACAGGTATATGGATGTTGCAAAGGCAATATGCCTTGAATATGATGCAAATGTATGATATGGCTGATTGTAAGCCAATTTCTATGCCATTAGATCAGAATTTGAAGTTGGATACTACATCAAGAGAAGCATTGGAAAATGCTACTATGTACAGGAAAATTGTGGGAAGTCTTATATATCTCACAATTACAAGGCCTGATCTAAGTTATACTATTGGACTTGAAAGTCAATTTATGCAGGTTCCCAGGAAGCCAAATTTGGATGCTCTGAGATGCACTCTACGTTATGTGAGTGCTACTTTGGATTATGCATTGTTTTATGCGGCTCGTGTAGATTTGCAGGTTTATGGATACACCGATGCAGATTGGGCTGGTAGCATTCCAGATAGAAGATCTACTAGTGGTCTTTTATTCTCACTTGGGAGTGCAACTATTACATGGAGCAGTAAGAAGCAACTGTTGCTTTGTCGAGTACAGAGGCTGATTATAGAGGTGCTACAATGGCAGCATGTGAGGCATCATGGTTAGAAATGCTGAATAAATCAATTACAGGGTTCTTGGGATGGTCAAGGAAACATTCAAAGAAAACATTCATTACGCAGAGTTTACTCATCACTTTACTCTGACTCTCCACCAACAAACTTGCAATTAATAATTTCACCACCAGACCTTCTAACAGCAGTATGTCACTGCGATAAAGTTATGATATTCATTAACGTAGAATAACATTGATTCTTCACTAGTGAATTATACGCAACCACAGTTAAATTCATATCTTCATCAATAAAGTATCATGCAGACAAGATCACCGAAATAACTTAAATACACAGATCAATAAGAATTCAATACACCAATTTAATTAAAAACTTGCTCTAAAGCATCCCAGAGGTGCACTGCACATACCCACAGTCTGGTGTCTTTCTCCCTGCACATCTGCTTTCGCACTTTTTCATTATTCCAAAAAGATACAAGTGTTACGCTACATCCTTTCGATGTGTGTCCTTTCCAATTACATTTTCACCAACAAACTTTGCATTACAATTACATTCCGACGGCCTAACACTCCTCACTTTACTCATTAATGCTTTGAACACCTGTGCTTCAGGAGATAGCTTCAGCTTATCCTCCATACCTAGAACATGGTAAATTATTTTGGTGAATAATTGAGCTCCATTCATAAACTTTTTTGTCTCCCAATGTTTAGCAACTTCCCTCAACTAATCATGGATATAGGGCATCATATCCACCACACCATAAGGTTTTCTTTTATTCTTAATATTCATCATTACCAGAGACATTGGTCTTTGTGGTTTGGTGTATCTAGGCAACCTTGGAAAACACAATAGCTGAAGAAATATTCTGATTGCTAGCTCTTCATTAACTCTATCTTTAAAGTCTAAAAACTTTGTGAATCTAGTATAGGTAGCTGAATTCTTCTTTACAAAGATTACATCAACCTTTGTGCCCATTGGGTGGAAGTTCAAAGCAGCCTTGATATGCTCTGAATTAATCAATATCTCAACCACTTCATTTTCCCTATTTTTTACTTTGCACATGAAATAAGCTTTTGTACTTCTTCTAACTTCTTGAAGGGTTGACATAGCCTACTCACGTCTCTCAAAATCAATAAAAAACATGGGTCCCTCCAAAAGTTTGTGTAACCCTACTGCCTTCCACCTTTTATACGCAGTAACTGATCTTTGAAAGTTGTAAAATTCTTGACATAACATAGTATACTTGTTCTTTCCTTTTATCACAGTGAAGATGTGCTTGTTGACTATCTTGAGGAAATCCTTGAGTTCTTTTTCTATTTGTTCTTTCTCAAGAATGCTCTCTTGTTCTGATTCCAACTCCTCTACTTTTGCATCTGTGTCAAGAAACCAATGCCCTCTTGATAAGGACACTGCGTGATGAGTTGGTTACTACACATCATTGATTGCAAACAATATTTTTATCATTTTATTATTTATTTTCATCTGAATCAACATTTGATCAAAGTCAATTGATACTTTATTATCTTTCACCCATGAATGTCCTAACACTAATTTTTCAGGCATCAAATTTTTAGGCCACTCTTCACATTCTACTACAGATTCTTCTTGTCCTATTTTTAGGGTAATTTTTTGGGTTGACATTGTTGGAAGTATTTTTCCCTCTATGGTCTTAATGAAAGTAGAACTTGTTTTTCTTTTGTTTTGGAGTTGATTAAGTATTGTAGAACTAATTAATTTTACCTGAGATCCAGAGTCCAATAATACCTTGATTTGATTTTCTTTGAATTTCATGTGAATAACTCGTAAATTCATTTTTTGTTTTCCAATGATTTTTTTACATACCAATACTTCTTGTACTGCTTCATATTTCCCCATTTTCATTTTAGCCTCTTCGTGAGCCTCTTTTCTAATTCTCTCTTCTTCTTGCCTTCTCTTATGTGATTGTTGTATTCTTCTCCATTCCTCTGTTGTTAAAGACATCTTATACCTTTGGATTCTACAACCACTTATATAGTTTGGCATGATTTCATCATCTAGGTTTGCTAATTGTACATCTCCACTAGAACTAATTTGATGAATAATGTATGGTCCATGTCCTTTTTTCTCCAGTTTCCTTGTATACTCCCTAGTTGTATATGCCAACACTAGATCTCCTTTCTTCATATCTTTTCCCCTGATGTGTATGTCATGATAGGCTTTTTGTATCTTTTATCTGCATAAATACTCATGACTGCTTATATTCTGGAGGTTCCAAATTTTTCTAATTCCACAATTCTCTCAGATAATTCATGACCTGTCCGTTGCATTTTATTGCCTATTCTTAAAGTTGGTATCAAAAATTCCATGGGCAAAACTATTTTGACCATACACCATATTGAATGGAGTTTTCCCAATAGCAGTTTTGTAGGCTACTCTATATGCCCATAGCACATGATGTAATTATAAATCCCAATCTGTTCTTTTTATAGTTACTAACTTTGAAAGTATTGTGCACAATACTTTATTAGTACTTTCCGCAAGACCATTGGCTTGAAGATGATATGGTACTTCTTTCCTATGTATGATCATAAATTGTGAAGTCAATTCCTCAATCACTTGATTTATGAAATGAGTTCTCCTATCACTTACCAATTCAATTTGTAAGCCATACCTAGTAATAATAAACTCATATATGAATTTGGCAGTTGTATGAGCATCATTTTCTCTAGTAGCCTTGGCTTAAACCCATTTTGTTAAATAATCAGTAGCCATTATTATAATTCTACATGTGAATTTTTAGTAGGAGGGTTTACAAGTCCTACAAAATCCATCCCCCATTTACTAAAAGCTCTAGCAGATATTAAAGGTTTCAAGGGCATTTCATCATTTCTCCCAATTTGTCTTGTTCTTTGACAAATATCACAACTTTGTGCAAACAATCTAGCATCTCGAAATAGATTTGGCCACCAGAATCTTGAATATAAACTCAATTTAGTTGTTCTCTCTCCTCAAAAGTGTCCTCTTGATATTCTTGAATGAGCCATCTCTAGCATTTCCAAACATTTATCTTCAAGAACACATATTCTCAAGTAGCCCATCCATACCCTTTTCATATAATTGATCCTTTATTAACACAAAATCTTTACTTAATTCTTGTATGTATCTTAATTCATAATTTTTCAAATTTGCTTTCTGATCATCTCCTTGCTTTAATTTTTCAATTATATGTGTACTCCACAAAGGATTTCCTTGGAACCAAAACAGAGTACTTACATCACTTAGGTTTTGCGAATGACATTTTTGACATTGAGCTATGTGCCTTTCTACATCTTTTTCCTTTGTTGGTCAATGTACTCCCATTTTTGCTAAATTATTTAATATGAAAATCTTAGAAGAATGATAACAAGGATTCCATAGATGTGCTTTCTCTAAATAATTTGCATATTCTTCCTCTAGAGCACAATATTCTAATATTCTAGTCTGACTCATATGATATAAATGACTAGCAAGTAAAACAAAGTTTTTACTTTGCAAAATCCTATGTGTTTGGTTGTCATTTGCTTTGTTTGGCCCAATAATCAAAACTAGAATCAAAGATTTTGCCCATTCAGGGACATTTTCTATGTTGAAAAGATACGTATCTGGCAATTCATCATCTATAGGCTCTGGATTATCTTTTGTTAAGATTCTTGATAAATGATCTACCCTAAGATGGGTTTTTCCTTGTCTTACTACCACGTCAAACTCAAACTCCATGAGTTAAAAAAACCATCTTCATATTCTTCATGTATGACAAGGTTTATTTACTAAATAAATTAATGCTTGATGATCCACAAAAAACTTAAATTTGTTAGCCAATAAATAGTGTCTATATTCTTTTTACTACCAAGACCATGCCTAGACCCTCTCTCTCCATTGTTGTGTAATTTCTTTCAGCTTGATTCAGTTGTCTGCTTGCATAGGCAATAGGGAAATCCATCTTGCTTCCTTCAATAGGTTGTGCTAGTACACATCCTAAAGCAAAGTTTGAAGCATCATCATGTACATGAAATATTACATCCCATTGTGGTGTCTTTAGAATTGGTGCAGTAACTAAACAAGTTTTCAATGTCTCAAAGGCTTCCTCACATTCTTTGGTCCACTCAAAGTTGGTAATTAATGCATAAAGGGGCTCGGCAATTTTTGCAAATTTATACACAAATTTTCTATAATATCCACAATGACCCATTAATGTTTGTAACTCTTTTATAGTTGTGGGTTTTTTCATCTTTACTATGGTTTTTATCTTATCTTCATCAATTGATATTCCATTTTTGGAAATTATGTGTCCTAACATTCTCTCTTGTCTAACAAAAAAGACACATTTTTCTGGATTAAGACACACTCTGTAAGTTCTACATTTTATAAATATATTCTCAAGATCATGTAGATGATCCTTCCTTTGATTTGAAAAAGTGCATAAGTCATCCACATAGATTTCCATTATACTTTTGAGGAAATCTTTGAACACATGACACATCAATCTTTGGAATGTAGCAAGTGCATTTGTTAAACCAAAGGGCATAACTCTAAATGCATAGATACCCCATTCAGTAGTCAAAGCAGTCTTGTGTTGATCCTCTACTCCAATTGGTACTTGGTTGTATCTTGAGAATCCATCCAAGAAATTGTAAACTTCTTTTCCAGTTACCCTTTCTAATAGATGATCTATTATTGGTAGTGGATAGCTATCCCTAATAGTTGCAACATTAACTCTTTTAAGGTTAATGCAAACCCTAAGTTTACCATTCTTTTTAGGAACTATAAGTATTGGAGATGTCCATTCTGTATACTCAATTTCATAAATGAAATTAGCTACTAATAACTTATCTATTTCTTCCTTGATCTTAGCAGAGTACTTATCATTATACGTATAATATCTTTGCTTACTTGCAAATTGAGGTATTGGGATCTATTCCTTTCAACTCATTATGATTGTAAGCAAAAACATCCCTAAATTCTCTGATTAATTTTATAAGTTTTTCTTCTTCATCTTTTTCCACATCATCTACTATTGTTATTTGTCTATCTTCTCCTTCTTCTCTTGATATTACAATATTTTTTGTTTCTTCTTCATTATCATATGACTGTCCTTTCTTCTTTTCTCTTTTGGGTTTTATCTTCAGCAACAATATGTTTTCAACTTCATATTTTTTAAAATTAGATGGAACATCAAAACTTCCTTCTTCCTTTTTTTTTGTATTTTCTCTAAAGATTTTTGTTTTCTTAGTTCTTTTTGTTTCCAATCTTCTTTGTGTACATACTTATTATACTTGCCTGAGATCTCATCCTTGATTACATATGTAGCCTGTACTTCTTCCAAATATCTCTTTTTATTTAGGATTTCCTAAGTGCTTGCCTTTTCTTGAGTGGCATCTTCTTCCTTTGTTGTTCTAATCATTCTTAATCCCACATAAAAGATATCATAGCCTTCCTCATTTTGAAATTTTATTCCCACATGTTCATCATTTGCCATATCTAATGTTGACAAAATCTAACTCTATCCATATGGTTCAAATTCTTCATCATTAAAGTTTTGAGGAGTGTACCTATTATCTTCCATGATTCTTTCATTTATGCAATCTTCCTTCCTTGATAAAAATATTCTTGGCTTTTTTGTTTGTGGAAATACAAGTCCAAAGTGGTGCTTCATTATTTCCACTATCATCAGACTCAATTATATTATTATGTTCATGATGTATTTTATATCATTCTTGTGGAGGTACACCATTCCTGAGATTAACTTTGGTAATATTTCCCTTATTCTATAAATATAAACAGTCTTTTCCCCAATTTTGAACCACTTGCATCTGTCTCATAAAAGGTCTTCCCAATTCCCAATATTATCTCATATGAAGTGAGTTGTGGAAACTCAACTATTGCAAAAGTGTGTTCTAATTCAAGTCCACAAATCTCTATTATCACTTTCTCCCATAATCCTATTTGTGTTTCAATGTGCCCATCTGCCAATTGAAGTTTCATTTTGGTGGAGTGAAGTGTTTCAGCTCCCCATTCCTCCCAAGTTCTTCTAGTCATTATGGCTACACCTGCTCCACTATCCAAAATGGCCTTTGTATGCCTATTACCAAAATGAACTGAAAGTACACTATTTCCTTCTTCTCCTTCACAATATCCTCCTATTTTATTTATTGGCACTTGTAGATTTGGTTCATTTTGTCATTGATCATCTAGAATTTCTGATGTTTTTGTGATGAAATTTTGTAAATCAAGATTTTCTTGAATCAATTCCTCCAATGCCCAATGACATTGCAAACTGCAATGATTTCACAATTTGACTTGCATTTTCAACATTAATTCTTTCCTACTTAGATGTCCTTTCATTCCCTTTTCTTTCTGCTCCGAAAGTATTTTGGAAATTTCTTTCATTTTTTCACTTAATATTTCCTCCCATACTTTCTCTTGTAATGCACCTCAATATGTTTGGTCCATGCATGAAACACTGGGTTTTGTGCAACAGCCAAAGCACTCTGACTATCAGTGAGAATATGCGTAGCAACATCAATCTCCATGCAAAGATCCATCAATAGGCATCTCAACCATATACACTCCACTATAGCTATGAAAACTACCCTGTACTCAGCTTCACAACTCGATGTTGCCACTGTAGGTTGCTTCTTCCTCAACCAAGATATGCATGAGTCTCCAAGGAAAAAGCAATTACCACTAGTGGACACGTGAGTATCATAACAACCAGCCCAATCACTATCTATAAAAGCATGCAAGCATGGCTGAATATCTCTACCACAAAAGAGACCTAAGCTCAAAGTGCCTCGGAGATATCTAAACACACGTTTCACCGCTTGCCAATGCTTAGTGCTAGGGCTATGCATGAATCGACTCAACTGGGAAACTGCATACTGTATATCTGGCCTTATGTTGCATGCATATATAAGACATCCCATAGCTTGCTGATAAAGAGAAGTGTCAAATGCATCAGTGGAATCCTCAACTGAGAACCTGAATCCTGTCTCAACTGGTGTGGAAACTGGCTTGCAATCCTCAAAGTCAAAACGTTGAAGTAGTTTTTCAACATACTTTGCTTGATGCATAACAATTCCCCGGTCAATGGATACAAATTGGATGCCAAGATAGTAGCTCAAAAGACCAAGATAAGTGACATCAAAAGTATGCTGCAAATCAGCCATAAGAATGTCAAGTTTTGCATCACATGAACCAGTCAAGAGTATGTCATCGACATAAAGAACAAGCACTATAAGATTAGCCCCATTTTTGCGTACATAGAGTGTGCTTTCAATTGAACTACATGTGAAGCCAAGAGCAGCCAAGTGCTTATGTATTTTGTCATACCATGCACGTGAAGCTTGCTTGAGATCATACAAGGCTTTATGCAAGAGACAAACCATATGCTCTTTCCCTTTCATAGCAAATCCAGGAGGTTGCTTCACATAAACCTCTTCTTGCAAATCACCATTCAAGAAGGCTATTTTTATCTCCAACTGATGCACTTTCCAACCTCGATGGGCAGCCAATGCAACCACGGTATGAATGGTAGTCATGCGTGAAGTAGGTGCAAAAGTTTCCTCATAGTCAATGCCATATTGTTGCGCATATCCTTTGGCAACCAATCGAGCTTTGTAGCGATCAATGCTACCATCAGATTTTCTCTTAATCTTGTAAACCCACTTTGTATCAATGACATTCTTTCCTTTTGGCAATTCACATAACTCCCAAGTACCATTCCTATGTATGGAATCCATTTCTGATTGCATAGCACTCATCCATTGTGGATCATCACATGCATCTTCAAAAGAAAGTGGCTCTTCATTACATGTTGTAGCAATAAGAGAATAATCCACAAAATTACTTGATGCATGATGAGAGCTTGATCTTGTTCTACCAAGTAAAGGTGCACTCAATTTGCTGTCCTGCAAAGTTTGTTTCAGCCACTTTGGCATAGATTGTGCACTTTTGATAGACATGCATTCATTATGTAATACATCTTCAACATGTACATCATGCGTGGGCTGAATTTCATGCTCATTTTCAGCCATATTTTGATGCAAATGTTCAACCATATGTGGCTGGAAATTTCCAATAGTTTTGATAATTTTTTGCTGAAATTTTTTAGCCATGTTTGGCTGGAAATTCTCTGCATTTTCAACCCTATTTGGCTGGAATTTTTCAGCCCTTTGAGCCTCAGTTGGCTAGTCTACATGGCCATAGTCAAGCACACCATTTTGGAACAAAGGCATGAGTGTATCAAACACATCTTGTGAGCTAACTGTTGGCTGTTCTTTGCATTTGAGTAGAGGGAAAACGGAATTTTCAGAAAATACCATATCTCGACTCACAATGATTGTGTCCGTCAATGGATGGTACAAATGATATCCCTTACTTTCAGCACTATAACCAACAAATAAACATTTCTTTGCCTTGTCATCAAGTTTGTGACATTATTGTGATGGCATAAGAGCATATGCCAAACAACCAAACACACGCATATGACTAACCATAGGCTTATGACCATTCCAAGCCTCATAAGGAGTGATGACTCTCAATGCTTTTGTAGGGTAGTGATTCAACACATAATTTGCACACATGACCGCTTCCATCCAGAACTTATCAGGAAAATGCTTTCCTTTAACCATACATCGTGTCATTTCAAGTAGAGTTCTATTTTTATGCTAGGCAACACCATTTTGCTGAGGTGTATATGGCACCGTACATTGGTGTGAAATATCTCTTTCATGAAGAAAAGCATTAAACTCATATGACATGTATTCACCACCACGATCCATGCGTAGAGTTAAAAGCTTTTGTGAAGAAAAATTTTCAGCCATAGCCAAAAATGCTTTGAAGCAAGAAAATACCTCATTCTTTGCTTTCATAGGATACACCCATGTATGGCAAGTAGCATCATCAATGAAGGTAACAAAATATACATGCTTCCCAAAAGATGGAGTCTTGATGGGACCACATACATCACTATGAACAAGCTGCAATTTTCTTGTAGTGTGTGTGACTATCTTTTGGAAAAGAAGCACGATGCATTTTTCCAAGAATGCAACCTTCACATGCATGCTTTTCAATGGACTCAAGTGTAGGCATGCCCATAACCATGTCCTTCTTTTGCAAGTAAAGCAAACTATTGAAGTTCAAGTGACCAAAATGAGCATGTCAAAGCTCCATTTCAGCCATGGAAGAAGTATGAGCAACTAAGGCATTCGAGGCAGCCCTATTGTATGTATCCATGCAATACAAACCATTACATAATGTACCGGACATCACGATGACATCGTCATTGCTGAAATCATGAACCATACACTTATCATCAACAAAGTGTACATGAAGTCTAGCTTTGGCAATCAATGGAACTGAAATTAAGTTCTTCTTGATACCGGGCACATACATGCATTTTTCAAGAGAATCACACCTCCATTTGCAGTCGTAAGCTCAATTTCTTCTACTCAAATGATAGGATAAGAGGCATTGTTTGCACACACTACATGTCCTCCTTTGGGTGCATCTTTCAAAGAGGCAAAAAATCTTTTGCATGATGTTATGTGCTTTGAAGCACCACTATCAAAGAACCAATCCGAATCAGCGTCACTCACAACCATACATTTAGAATGCAAAGAAGCATCATAATGACATGTAACAACACATGCCCAAAAATCTTGAGCCATGTTAGCTTCATCATTCTTTACATTTGCTGAATTTTCAGCAATAGACATGCCGGATTCCTTCTTCTTTTCATTGTGCTTAGCAAGCTTCTACACTCATCAATACTATGACCGGCCTTTCGACAATATTTGCATATCTTTTTCTTTTGCAAATCAGCATCATTAGAGGAATGAGTGGAAGAGGAAGATTGAGGCTTTGGTTTTGATGAACCCAAAGCTGAACCATACTTGCTTTTCCCCTCTTGTGAGATAGCAAATGCTTGCGTTCCCTCAATCATACCACTCCTATTCACTCTAGATTGCTCTTCTTGCAAAAGAAGGGACACAACCTCATCAAATGCATACATATTAAGATTTCCTTTTGCAACCAAATGGAGTGTAGTAGCAAAGCTTTGAAAAGATTCTGGTAATCTTTTCAACTATGTAGAAATGAGTGATGCATCCAGAATGATCTCATCTATGTTTGCCAATTGCTCTTTCAAGTCCTTGATGCATGTCACATACACATCCACGGACTCATTTTCAGCCATACATACATCCTCAAGTTGCTTCCTCAAGTATGCAACATGTGCTTCATTATGCACGGCATACAAAGAAGCAAGAGTGTCACATGCATGTCTCGATGTAGAACATGACCGAATGTGTGGAACTATATGACGCTTCACAGAAAGCACAATCAAAGCATGATCTTGAGCATCCTTTCCATCCCATCTAAGCTGCTTCTGTGTAGATGGAGAAGGAGAAACCACTGTACTCGAAGAAGAAGCTCCATCTATGATAGTAGACTGTAAAGTAGAAGAACCTGCGGGTCTTCGATCTACATCTACCACTATGTTCCAAAGTTGTTTAGCAACAAGAACATGCTTCATCATGTAAGACCACATCGGATAGTTGGTCCCATCAAGCTTATCTTCAGCTTGAAGCATGCCAAACAAGTCATTGCTGCCCGCCATTTCACAAAAGAACAAGAATGTGACAAAATCTTCACTTCGACAAAAACTGAAATGAATGCTGAAATTTCAGCTCACAAACCATCACTCTGGGAAATTTTGACTGCACGAATAGCTTTGAAATGGGGGTAAAACCCCAACGGACCTCCAAGGCACTGGGTGGAAATGTCTCTTGGCTGCTGAAATTCACAGTTCTATGCTCCGAAGTCGATTTGCACTGTGAAAAGTGCACGCGTCCCACGATGCAAAAAACCAAAACTTGAGAAGGAGTTGAACCTGCTCTGATACCACTATTAGGTGTGTGTAGAAGTGCGAGAGACATACAAGAAGCATACACAAGGAGCACAAACGCAGCAAAGACACACGGAGAAGACGATGGCTGGAATAGCTCTCTCTATTGATGATGAACTGAACTAAAGTAAGAGCTGAATAATATCCCTAAGTACAAAGTACCACCACATATGAGAGTATCAAGTATGTGGTAACATGGGGAAAAAACCTCTAGCCAGCACTAGAGTAAAAAGTGCCCATGTATAGGGAAAAGGTTCACACCAAAGCTACTCGAGGAACACATAAGTGTAACAATTACTTGTATGGGAATTGTCTCATTTTGCTCCTTTTTCATGTTCTCAAGAATTCTACTGATTTCAAAGGAATATCGGAATTAGGGGTTTGTTTTGGAGGATTTCTAAGGTAGTCTTTGATTAATTGATCCCTACCACAATCTTTACAGTAGGCTTCTTCTACCTTTAATGTAGGTGGTTGAGTACAATCTCTCACAAAATGATCTCTTCCACACCTATAACATGTTAACTTTTGAGTAGTCTTGAATTGGGGTTTTGTATTCAACATGTAGTTGTTGGTTATATACATAAAGGTTGTTGCATCCATTTCAATTCTCCCATTACCCAAATCCAATGCTTGTAATTGTGGTTCATTATTATGATTATAATCCCAATCATATAATTCAGAATAATCCTCATAATGACCAAGATGTTCTTCTAAATAATCTTTGGATGTTCCCATTGTCTGTTCTAACTTTTCCTCTACTAAAGTATATTTCATTGGGACTACCTTAGTAGGTACAGGTGGTTGTTGTCCCAAAACTGGTCTAGGCTTTTCCCCATAATATCTATCTATCATTAGATTAGTGTGAGCTTGGTAATCCCTTTCCCTCACTGGTTGATTGTTGTAGAAACATTCATCCCTTGTATGGTTTGTCCATTTTTTTTCTAAAGTGCAATACTTAGAAGTTTTCCTATCCTATAAATGTTGTGGTTTTTGATAGGAACACATGTGTATAAGATGACTTTCTCCACAAATATAGCACTTCCTATTTGGTGTCAGTCTTGAACTGGGTATGTCAGATCTAGTTGCTGATCTTAGGGCTTTTGCTATAGCATAGGCTAATTCTTCTGTTGGGGGTAACATTGGTTCAATGTGTTTTTGATGTTCAAACATCTAAAGATACTCATTTCCCCTGTTGTCTTCTAGATCAATAGCTTCTTTTACACATGAATCTAGATCTTGACATCTTCTACAATAGACCATAGTTCTTAACTGTGCGTTTGTTAATCCTTCTATGAATAGAGACATTGTTTTAAGCATTGATGGCTTCTCTCCAAGACATCTATCTAGATATTGCTTGAATCTTCTTGCTTCTTCCCTTACACTTTCATTCTTATTTTGTCTAAATGTGTGAATTAATGTAGCGATAGTGCATTTAATTCCTGTCTTGGAGAATTCCCCTATGAATCCTTCCAAAAATTTTGTTATGTCTCTGAACATTTCCTTTTTAAGTGGTAGAAACCAGGTCAGAGCTAGTCTAGATAAATTTAATCCAAAGGCTTCAAATTGAGTTTTATAATCTTGGGTTCCTTCTGCTCTCAAGATCTATTTAGATTCGGCCACATGATCATGAGGGTCTACTGATCCATCATACTGGATTTTCATGAATTTAGCTACTTGATAAGGTCTCATTATTCTCCCAGTGTTATTCCATTGTTGTCTTCTTCTTACAAGAAAGTCTTGCATGGTTACTCCTCTGATGAAAGGGTTAGGAGATGTTTGTTGTCTTCTTTCTCTCTGTGACTTTAAAGGAGTATGATTCTTGTCTGTTCCAGGAATATCAGATTGTTCTAAGTTTTGTTCCCAAGTTCCTTTATCATTGTCTTGCCCTAGATCATTTGTATTATCGGGGTCATTTGTAAAGACATAAGTACATCCTTGTCTATCCTCATACTTACCATCTTTAAATTGAGCCACAGACATCAAATTTATAGGTATTTCTAAGTTCCTCAATCTAATGCTTATGCAACCCATTTTGATATACATAGGCTCCAAACCTATTTGTATGTATATATAGTTGAAGATATTCCTATAGTCCCCTCTATCAGAAGGTTCAGCCTCTTGATTTATGTTTTCCATACTCAAATGTATGATACAGGAGTAGTTTTGATGTTTATCACTGTCTTATTTTTCCCAAGTTTTGCTAGCTTCTCAATGATGGTCCACTATAACTCCTGATCTTAATTTCATTCACTTTATTTCTCTTACCCAACTAACCCTAATTGTTTTAAGAAACACAAAATTTGGTCTTTTGTTGGTAATTTTTTGTTTGATTTTAGTGTTCAATAGTTTAGTAATCAAGATCCTGACCCAAGTTGGTTAGATTTTGGTCAAAATCATGATTTTGTGATTTTATGTGCGAAAATTGTGTGTTTCACGATCCTGACTCAAAATCATGAGATTTTAGTCAAAATCACGATTGGGTGAAATTGTGTTTGAGAATGTTATTTTTTTCCATGATCCTAACTCAAAATCATGAGATTTTGGTCAAATAGTAATTTTGTGAAAGTTTGTGTGAAGATCATGTTTTTCACGATCCTAACTCAAAATCATGAGATTTGGGTCAGAGTCGCGATTTTGTGAAAGTTTGTAAGAAGATCGTGTTTTTCATGATCCGGACTCAAAATCGTGAGATTTGGGTCAGAATCGCGATTTTGTGAAAGTTTGTGTGAAGATCGTGTTTTTCACAATCCTGGCTCAAATTCATGAGATTTAGGTCAGAATCGCAATTTTCTGAAAGTTTGTGAGAAGATCGTGTTTTTCATGATCCTAACTCAAAATCGTGAAATTTTGGTCAAAATCACGATTTTGTGAAAGTTTGTGTGAAGATCGTGTTTTTCACGATCCTGACTCAAAATTGTGAGATCTTGGTCAGAATCACGATTCTGTGAAAGTTTGTGTGAAGATCGTGTCCTCCAAGCCAAAGGATGTCTTCTGCTGAAGATCGTGATTTTTTGCTCTTCTTTTCTCTCTCTCACTCAACAAATGGTTAAAAATTTCTAAGTCCTCCTTTTATACTTTCTACTCAGAATCGTGATTTTCCCATTTTCTTCAAAATCTTCCAAATTTCCCTATGAATTTATTTCTCTTCTTCACTCCTCAGTACTCACTAATTTTTGTTCTTTGCACAATTTTTCTTAAGTTCTATCCCTTCTCTGAGAATCGCGATTTTCTGCAGAGAATCGTGTTTTCTAAAATCTCATCAAAATTTACATTTTTTTTATTGTTTCAAATCCAAATAAAAAGTAAACAAATTATTTAGGGTTTCTTTGAATGTGCCTACAAACTAATGGTAATGGTTGGAAATTGAGCAACTTGAACTTAAAGAACAACATGCAACTCTTTACTTCTCAGTCCAAATAAAGTGAATGAAGTAATCTTTTAACAAAAGACAACACACTCACCTTTATACACTTGCACACATGATGATTCACAATGAATTTGAATAGATGTTTGTTATCATCAACTTGGAAGATACAGCAAAGGTCCAAATCTCCAATGACTAAAAGCTTTGCTTACTTCCTGGCAATGATGCCAAAAGATGTTTATTGTCCTTTGGAGTTGTCCTCTCCAATCATCATAGCATAAAAGATTAGCAACTTAAACACCTTTAATTTTTCAATCTGGGAAGTATACTAAGAGCTTAACCCCTTCTTGCAATGGTGTCTAAGATTTATCAACAGAATCAGCTTCAATAGAGAATTCATGAAAAGTTTATGTGAAATACTAGGGTTTTGTATATCTTGAGTTAGAAATAAGCTTTTAAGATTATTCTTGTGCGTAAATCATGCCATTTTTCATGTAGATTAACAATATGAAATCAAAAGTTAATTTCAATACTTGTATCATCAAGATGAGAAAATCAAAATTCTGATGGAAAGCACATAGCCACCTTTTCTAGCAATATATTGGTATTGAAGATAGAAAATGAAAGAATGAACCTCTATTCTCATGAAATACTTAGGAAACAGCTGATTAACAAGATAAATCCAAGGTAAAAGCTTTAAAATTAATCAAAAATTCACCATATAAATTAAGTGATGAGATGAGAAAAGGAAGGATAAGAGCTCTCAATTTCTCATTCAAGTATTCTTCATACAAAATGAATCATCCCAAAAATAATTCATAAATTGACTTATATACTTTTTCAAGTGTCCTACTTTTCACTTGAAAATTAAGTGTCCTAGGTCACTTCTCTATACATTTTGAGAGCTCTAATAATTTATCCAAAAACTACATCATTCAATCCTTCTAAAATACATAAATCTAATTTTATAATTCATCTTTTTAGTCCAAAAAAGCATCTTCTAATAGAGGTGCATCTAATTTGTTATTTCTTAAAGTTTGCACCAGCCATTTAGGCATAGTTTTTGCCTCCTCTATATAAGCACACTCAAAAAGTATCATACACGTCTCTAGAGCTAACTGAAGTCTCCTTGGTACATAAAAGTAATGGCTGAATTGCATCTTTCATAGAAACAACATCACAGCTAACCAAAATGTGTTTAATCTGCGGATGGTACATATGACAGCCTTTGCTTTCAGAATTGTACCCAACAAAAATACATTTCAATTCTTTATCATCCAATTTCTTACATTGTTGTTTAGACACTAATGCATATGCCATACAACCAAAGACATAAAAATGAGCAATAGATGGCTTGGGACCATGCCAAGCCTCATATGGAGTGATGGATTGCAATGCTTTGGTGGGACACCTATTAAGTACATATGTTTCACACATAACAACCTCAAGCCAGAAGCTATGTGGTAAAGCCTGACTTTTGACCATACACCATGCCATTTCCATGAGAGACATGCTCTTTCTTTCAACAACTCCATTTTATTGATATGTCTACGACGTTGTACATTGTTATTTTATCCCATGCTCAGCCAAAAATACATCAAAATCAAAAGACATGCATTCACCCTCTCGATCAGAATGGAGGGTGCCCAATTTACATGCTGACATATTTTCAGCTATAGTGAGAAATTATTTGAAGAGATAAACATTTCATATTTTTCTTTCAGTGGATACACCCATGTATGCATGGAGAAATCTTCAATAAAAGTCACAAAGTAAAGGTAGTTCCCAAAAGAAGGTGTCTACAGAGGAACATAGACATCACTATGAACAAGCTTCAATTTATGAGAAGTTCAAACTAAACCATCTTTTGGGAAGGATGAGTATTGCATTTTGCCCAAAATACAACTTTCATAGACGTGTACTGAGTGCCTCAAGTTTGGGCAAAGAGGACACCATTCCATATTTCTGCAGGTGTAGCAAACTAGCCAAATTTAGATGGCCAAAACATGAATGCCAAATCTTTGCATCTAAGATAGCTTGAGAATCTTGAACTGCACATGTTGAATCATTCACAAATTTTGCATAGTCTATGAGCTTAGACAACCCATGACATAAAAAGTCAAAAGCAATAATAACATCTCCATTTGAGAGAACATGAAGTGCACATCTATCATCAACAAATTTGACAACCAAGCCAATCTTAGATAATGTTGAAACTGATAATATATAGTTTTTTCATCCTTGGTACATGCAAAGCATTTGACAACATGAAAGAACTACCATCATTAGTAGTTAGAATGATCTTACAAATTCCCGTTACAGAGAGTTGTTAGTGCATGTGATAGTATTCCTTATAGGAGCAGGCTCAAGTGAACTGAAGAAACCACACTGCGAGGTAATATGTTTGGTTGCCCTAGCATCAATGTACAAAACATTTGATTCTACTATAGACATACACTGCTCATAAGAAGATGGGTCATAGTTGCATATAGTATAAATGCCCCTTCTTCATTCTGAACAAGATTAGCATACTTTGTTTTAGGGGCAGAGGCTCTGCAACAACCATTCTAACCTCTGTCTTCTTTGATCTTTTGTAGCCAATTTTGGACAACTCTTTATGACATAATCATTTCCCTTATAATATTTACAAAACATTTTTTG
Organism: Ceratopteris richardii; assembly: GCA_020310875.1. Lineage (NCBI taxonomy): Eukaryota > Viridiplantae > Streptophyta > Polypodiopsida > Polypodiales > Pteridaceae > Ceratopteris > Ceratopteris richardii. The sequence continues at coordinate 49,808,902 of CM035426.1, read as the reverse complement.
CTTTTGTGTTTTCTTGTCATTTGTCTTCCTTCTTCGACTATGAAGCATTAGCAGATTTTTGCTTACTAGTAGATGAGCTCCATAGCTAGGAAAGCTTGATCTGCAACACACATAATGGACTTGTTCTGTCTGGACTGTTCTTCTTACAACAAAGTAGAGAATAACTCCTCAAATGTTAAGTCATTAGGATTGCCTTGCATCATCAATGGAAGAGTAGAAGCAAAACTTTGATATGAATCTGGAAGACAGTTAAGAATAGTCTGCACAAGTGAACTATCTAGCAACTAAAATCAATAGCTCTTTCAAATCTTTGTCAAAGATTTGAAGGAGTAGTAGAAATCAACTACTCCTTCAAATCTTTGATCTTTGTCAAAAAACTATCCATAGATCTCCTTCATTCATATGCTCACTCTCTAACTATTTTTGGAGGTAAGAAACACAAGCCTCATTTTTTTCTTGGTATAAAGTGTATCCCAAGCATCCTTTGCTACTTTTCAAGAGCGAATGTGAGGGATAATGGCACATTTGGCAGACAAATCTATCAATGAATGTGTCTGAGCATCTCTTTTGCTCTAGAATATGTGCAACAGAAGCCATAGCATGAGCACGAATTTGAACCAAAACCTGTATATACGTTAGGTGCAAACGAACAAAATAGTGTGCACAAGCTCTACAATAATGCGTTCGGAGGTTGAAAGAAACTCAGATCAAAATTTTGATGCCATAGAGCAAAGCAATTTTGAACTCCTAATTGCCCTGACTATGCTCACCATTTTTCATGTGATTCTGAGATTGTGACCAGAGGAGTGTTAACGATGCCCTAAACAAAGCGAAGACCTGCTTTAATACCAATTGTTGGACCTTGATGTTTGTAGAAGCACACGAACAACACAAGGAAGAACAAGAACCTTGGAGCACAACACAACACTCAAATGAATTACCAAGTGAATGTACAAAGATAAGTAACTCGTTAGGGTTATAGGCATGTATACAATCAAGGGGAAAAAAAACCTCCTAAAGAGGGACAAAAGTGCCCCAGTAGTCATAAATATGTCCATACATATCACTACTGAAATATATATGTTGGGGTTAGACGTCTGCTGAAGCACGTGAATAGCACAAGGAAGAAGAAGAAGCTTGGAGCACAACACACAATACTGGATGTATTACCACTAGAATGTTCAAAAATAAGTAGCCCATTAGGGTAATAAACGTATATACAAGCCGGGGGAAAAACCTCTTAAAGAGGGAAAAAAGTGCCCTAGCGGTCCTAGAGTGTTCACACACATCACTACCTAAATATATCAACAAATCCCCCCTGGGAGTGATGCAGTGAACAAGTAGCTGGCACTCATGTATAAGGAAGTGTCAAGCTATGTGGAAATCACTCCACAAAAGGAAGTAAGCCCAAAGCTTTGCGAAAAGCTTCAAACTTCTCCCTAGGCAAAGCCTTCGTGAAAAGGTCTGCTATGTTCTCCTGGGTGGGCACATATGCCAAGCTGATCTCCCCAGAAGAGAATCTCTCCCTGACACAATGATAATGCACCTCAATGTGCTTAGTGCGAGCATGGAACACAGGGTTCCTCGCAACTGCCAATGCGCTATGACTGTCAGTGAAGATGGTGGTGGCAGAAGAATGACCAACACCCAAATCAGCCATAAGGTGTCTGAGCCACACACACTCACTAGTCCCTGTGAAAGCTACCCTATACTCAGCCTCACAACAGGAAGTGGCCATAGTAGGTTGCTTCTTGCTCAACCAAGATATACATGAGCTACCAAGCATGAAGCAAAAGCCACTAGTGGATACATGAGTGTCATAGCAACTAGCCCGATCAGAGTCAGAAAACGCATGCAAATCTGGCGGTAGTGATCCCCCCTTGGGATAAAACAAACCAAGTAGCCGGATACCACTCAAGTAGCAAAAGATGCACTTAACCGCCTGCCAATGCTTGACTCCTGGGCAATGCATAAACCTGCTCATCTCTGAGCCAGCAAACTGAATATCTAGACGAGTAATGCATAAGTAAATCAAGCATCCAACAGCCTGCTAATAGAGGACAACGTCAAATGCATCTCCAATATCATGAAGACTCAATCGTAAACCTATCTCCATAGGAGTGGCAATAGGCTTACAGTCTTCAAGGCCAAAATGCTGCAATAATGTGTCAATGTATTTCATTTGACACAAAGCCATTCCACCATCAACTTGCATAAACTGAATGCCCAAATACTGATGCAAATGCCCCAAATCAAACATCTCAAATGAGGCATGCAAATCAACCTTAAAATCAACAATATGCTTCTCAATAGGACTAGTGAGCAGCATGTTGTCAACATAGACAACAATGATCAGAAGCACATCATTAGCACGCTTAACATATAAGGTGCTTTCAGTTTGACTGTTCTCAAAAACATTGTAATCAGATAGGCATTATCTTCTCATACCAAGCATGTGGTGCTTGCTTTAAACCATATAATGCCTTGTTTAACCTACACACCAGGTTTTCATGCCCTTTTTGCACAAAGCCACGGGGCTGAAAAACATACACTTCTTCATGCAAGTCACCATTCAGAAATGTCGTTTTAATGTCCAACGGATCTATATTCCAACCATGACGGGCCGCAAGTGCACAGATGCTCCAAACAGTAGTCATACGGCATGTAGGTGCAAAGGTCTCATCAAAATCAATGCCTCTTTCATGTGCATAACCCTTTGCAACAAGCCTAGCCTTATACTTGTCAATTGTTCCATCAGGCTTACGCTTCAGCTTGTAAACCCACTTAGTGCCAATGGCCTTCTTGTCAGGAGGAAAATCACATAAAGACCAAGTATCGTTCTTCATTATAGCATCATATTCAGATTGCATAACAGCCATCCAATTTTCTGAATTTTGTGCTTCATCAAATGAAACAGGCTCATTCTCATCACAAAGACTAGATGCAACAATAGCATAGAAATCTGATGCAAAAGAGGCACTATGAGAGCCTCATCGAGTACGATATGATAGAGGTGCATCTAATTTGCTATCATGCAAAGTCTGCACCAGCCATTTTGGCATAGTTTTTGCCTCCTCAATGTCCGCTCTCTCATCAACAAGTGCATCATGTAAATCTGCATCAGAAATGGGATGATCTGCATCATCACATGAAACCTTCAAAGGCTGAGAAGTTGCCTCATTAGGACCAGCACTAGACTGTCCACCTGTAAAAAGAGGCAGCAAAGTATCATACATGTCTTTGGATCTAACAGATGTCTCCTTAGTACATGAAAGCAATGGCTCAATAGCATCTTCCACAAAAACAACATCACAGCTAACCAGAATGCGTTTAGTCTGTGGATGATACAGATGATAGCCTTTACTTTCAGAACTATACCCAACAAAAATACATTTTACTGCTTTATCATCCAATTTTATGTGATGCTGTTCAGGCACTAATGCATATGCCAGACAACCAAAAACACGTAGATGAGCAACAGATGGCTTGTGATCATGCCAAGCCTCATAAGGAGTGATAGAGTGCAGTGCTATAGTGGGACACCCATTAAGTACATATGTTGCACACATGACAACCTCAAGCCAGAAACTATGTGGTAAAGCCTGACTCTTGACCATACACCTCGCCATCTCCATGAGTGACCTGTTCTTTCGTTCAGCAACTCCACTCTATTGAGGTGTATACGGCACTGTACTCTGGTGTTTTATCCCACATTCAGCTAGAAATGCATTAAAATCAGAAGACATATATTCCCCCCCTCGATCAGAACAGAGGGTGCCCATTTTACATGCTGATAAATTTTCAGCCAAAACCAAAAACTGTTTGAAGCACATGAACACTTCGGACTTTGCCTTCAATGGATATACCCATGCATGCCTGGAAAAATCATCAATGAAATTCACGAAGTAAAGATAATTTCCAAAAGAAGGTGTTTGCATAGGACCACAGACATCACTATGTACAAGCTGCAATTTCTTAGTAGCCCAAACTGAACCATCTTTTGGAAATGAGGAACACTGCATTTTGCCCAAAATACAGCCTTCATAAACATGTTTTCTAGGTGCCTCAAGTTTGGGCAAAGAGGATACCATTGCAGATTTCTACAGGCATAGCAAACTAGCAAAATTCAGATGACCAAAGCATGCATGCCAAAGCTTTGCATCTGACATAGCCTTAGAATCATGTACTGCACATGTCGAATCATTCACAGATCTTTCAGAGTCTATGAGCTTATATAGCCCACGACATAAAATTCCAAAAGCAATAATCACATCACCATTTGATAGATCATAAACTGTACATCTGTCATCAAAAAATTTCACAACCAAGCCAATCTTGGCTAATGCAGAAACTGATAACAGATTTTTCTTGATCCCTGTCACAAACAAAGCATCTGACAAAGTGAAAGAACTACCATCAGCAGTAGTCAAAATGATCTTACCAACTCCCATAACAGGATAAGAGGAGTTGTTGGTGCATGTAACAGTATTCCCTGTAGGGGCAGGCTCGAGTGAAGAGAAGAAACTACGCTGCGAGGTAGTATGTTTGGTTGCCCCACTGTCAAAGTACCAAACATCTGAGTCTACTACAGACATGCATGACTCATGAGAAGATGGGTCAAAACTACAAAAGTAGTAAACGCCCATTCTTCTTCCTGCACAAGATTAGCAGACTCTATTTTTGGTGTAGAGGCTTCTGCAACTACCATTCCAGCCTCTTTCTTCTTTGCCTCTTTAGCAGCCAGTCTTGGACAGTTCTTTATAATATGATCATTTCCTTTACAGTACTTGCAAAACAATTTCTGCTTTTCCGATTTCTTTTCATCTTTGTCTTCCCTCTTCGATTGTGTAGAATTAGCAGATTTTTGCTTATTAATTGAAGAGCTCTATTTTCCTTTGCCCTTCTGACTAGCCAAGAAAGCTTGATTTGCAACACGCATAATTGACTTGTTCTACCTGGACTGATCTTCTTGCAACAGAACAGAGACTAACTCCTCAAATGACAAGGCATTTGGATTGCCTTTCATCATCAACTGAAGAGTAGAAGCAAAACTCTGATATGAATCAGGAAGACCATTCAGAATGGTCTGCACAAGTGAGCTATCTGGTATAACCTCATCAGCAGAAATCAATTGTTCCTTCAAGTCTTTGATCTTTGTTAGGAAACTGTCCATAGAATCACCTTCATTCATGTACTCACTCTCCAACTATTTTTGGAGGTAAGCAACACGAGCCACATTCCTAGCTTGGTAAAATGTTGTAAGTGTATCCCAAGCATCCTTAGCTATTCTGCAAGAGTGAATGTGAGGAATAATGGCATGTTTGACAGACAAAGCTATCAATGCATGTGCTTGAGCATCTCTGCCATCCCAACGAATCTGTTGTGCAGTAGGTGTAGCAGAAATCAAAGCATGAACACGAATATGCAGAATATCATCATCTTCGACACATTCTACATCAGCTTCAGTACCTGTAGTTGTAACAGTTGCAGGTGTGATAGTACCTTTTTCAACACCCTGCACAATGTTCCACAATCCTTTTGCAACCAATACATGTCGCATCATATAAGCCCACAACGAGTAGTTGGTACCATCGAACTTATCCTCAACAACCAACATACGAAGTACATCACTGCTTTCAGCCATGGCCGGTGACTAAAATACCTTGATGCAAAAAATTGACTGTATCTCAAAAAGTTGAACAGAACTACCCAGATGAGTTCTATGAAACTTGTAGCAGACTTCGAGACGCTTATGTTGGTGAACCAAAACAGGTATATACCTTTGGCACAAAAAGATGAAATAGCCTGCACAAGCGCTATGATAGTGTGTTTAGAGGCCGAAACGAGCTCTAAAACACCTTGAGTATGCTCACCAAATTGCACGAGAATCCGAGATTGCAACTGGAGAGGTGTCGACGAAGCCCTAGATAAAGGGATGACCTGCTCTGATACCAATTGTTGGAGTTAGATGTCTAGGGAAGCACGCGAACAACACAAGGAAGAAGAAGAAGCTTGGAGCACAACACACAATACTGAATGTATTACCACTAGAATGTACAAAGATAAGTAGCCCATTAGGGCAATAGGCGTATATACAAGCCAGGGGAAAAAAACCTCCTAAAGAGGGGAAAAAGTGCCTCGGTGGTCCTAGAGTGTTCTTACACATCACTACCTAAATATATCAACAATATAAACAAGAGACAATACGAAATCTAAAACACAGAGGAAGCATACTACACAAAATAGTACACAATATTGGGTACAATCTCCCTCCATACACTCTATTGGATGAGTCTCCAGAGTGCATGTATTTATAGCTTTTCATGAATTTCAAAGATAAAAGCTACAATGAGGGTGATTGCTTTGAAAAGCAAGTGTGTGAGTAAAAAGTTGATCACTTATATGGTGAGCCTTAGCTTTTATTTACAAAATTCATGATCTAGAGTGACAGAAAAATGACCAACACTCAAATTAGCCATAAGGCATCTGAGCCACACACACTCAACAATCGCTTTGAAAGCTACCCTATAGTCAACCTCACAACTAGAAGTGGCCACAATAGGCTGCTTCTTGCTCAACCAAGATATGCATGAGCTACCAAGCATGAAGCAAAAACCATTGGTGGACACATCACAACCAGCCCAATCAGAGTTAGAAAAAGCATGTAAATCTAGTGATAGTGATCCCCCCTTGGGAAAAAACAATCCAAGTAGTCGGGTACCACTCAAGTAGCAAAAAATGCCCTAGACATGGATGGCCAATCATATGTCCCATCATTGAACAAAACTAAGCATGTTTCATGTAAAAACACATGCATGGAAATGTGTAATTAGCTAGAAAATTAATTTGATTTGATCATGAATGATATTTAGAGCGTAATGTTGGAAACAATGTCCCATTGGTCCATCTTGCTCAGTAACTATATCATATGTAGCTATTGATTTAGTAGTTTGTACAACCAAAGGTGTTGGGCACCGTGGATAAGACACTTGAGTTCCATCAAACTGACAAGGGTTCAATCCCCGATCGACGTAGCGCGAAGAAGTTTTTGGATCTTTTTTCATAAATCGGATTGCGAATATGGCGACGCGTTTTCGTTTTTGTAAATAACAATCGCTAGTGCTTTATGGATCGTAGTGCTTTTGGAGGGACAATCTAAAACTATATAAGACAAGCTTTGCTTATTGTCTTGCATCCATCACCTAGTTTCAACACCAAGTTTGGAGCTTTGGTACCTCAATAGAGGTGATGCTTCTAGCACATGGGGCAGCCATGGTGCTATGTTGAAGCATGTTGAGGAGCGGCTATGGAGTTCTTCTTGGAGAAGAAGAGTGTGCTCACACTCTTGCTTATGGAGAGGATATTAGCAGTGTGGATCGGCCATTCACATGATGTATTTGAAGATTGTCTTCTACATGAAGATTTCCGGTTACTTCAAAGACATTGGATGGTGGTTAACATAAGATTTACATCTTATCTTAAGAATTCAGGTACATAATCTCTTTATGCACACAGGTACTACTTGAAGTTTATGGAGACAGTAACATCCATATCAGGAGAAGTCCTATTCGGCATATGTACAAGAGAATCAATACATATATGCTTTATGCATATTTGGATGAGGTGTTCGAGAAGGTATGGTCATATGAGTTTGAGGATTTCTGGCAGCAAGCTTGTTAGCATTCTTTGCTACTTTTGTAAATATTGGATCTTTTCACACACGTGTCTAACTTAGGGTCTTCCATAACCTAAGCTTAGATGAGGGTTTGTTGATGATCAATTTTAGACCGATCCTTCCTCTTTCTGTCACTCATATTCACTCTTCTACAACCTATTAGGTCACACATCTCATATATATTCAGATTTCTGTCCATACATCTGAATATGTTTAGTACATTTGTAAATTCACTCATCCATCTATTTCTGTTCACATAGAGTGGTTGAGAGTTTTGCTCCCACATTGTACATTGTACATTGAACATTGGTATATATGATAGTATGAGTAAGCAGTGGCTTATGTAACACTTTACACATGTTGTCTAATCTTTCTCTATCTTTGTCTCATCATTTGTATGATTAAATGTGGTATGTTCATGTTTTGCCAATATTGGAAGATAGCTAGATTCTATGTTGTATATGTTGGACATATGGAACCTTAGACTTGTGATATGAGCTATGGGCCTACCTCATTTCCAAAATTTGGTATCAGAGCTCTAAGGTTTTGGTATCAAAGCTTTAGGGTTTTGATATCAGAGCTCATTCAGGCTCTCAGATTCCCAGGTTCCCAGACTTTCAGGTTTACAACATATTATTTAAGGACATCTTCTAATATTTGACATTTGACATACACACTTAATCTAGATGAGTAGAGAAAGACTACTTCAAATTCAAGGAAGAACAATGGTTTAGAGACGATGAAGGAATCAGATCAACATCAAATCACAGGTATCAGTTTTTCCTATCAGATTATCATTTGCAGGTCATATCTTAGAAGAGCAATTATGAAGAGATTTGAAGGATTCACGGAGTGCTTTTATACACTTTCATTAATTGAAAGTTAAAGGCTACATCGAAACAGGTATCTAGAGGTTTATCTAGAGATTTTTGAGAGATCTCTTTCATGGCAAGAAAGCTCATCTAAGAAGACAAATTTGAAGATGGGATGAGTTTTGTGTTCAGCCAAATTTCTGCTATTAAGTTGGTTGGATATCCATGAACAGAATTTGATCTAGAGAAGTAACTCTAGAAAGGTAATTCATCATTCAGCCAAAAGGTTGGTGAATCTAGTCATATCAGTCACATTTGAAGCAAAGTTTTGATTCAGAGACATGAGGAGATGGTAAAACATGATTCTATATTCACTTCCATTTGTATACCATGTTTGTTTTGTCTCTTACTCTTAGCATTATAGGAAGAGAAAAGTTCATTTGAAGAAGTTAAGAGTGCTTGCTACTTCAAGATGAAGAGAACAAAAGGTATGGAAGAGAAGTTTGAAGATGTCAACATTATCATCAGGTAGAAGAAAGATGCAGAAGAAGAAAGTCCATCATTTCAAAAAGAAAAGTAAGACTTCCTTTTATTTTCCATATACTTTTCCTACTTTTATCCTCTACATCAAAGACAAGTCTACGAGAACATCTTGTGTGAAGATAGTCTAAAGAAGAAGCAATGTCTTGTTTGCATTACACTTGGTCATGATTTAGTAGATTTGACAAAGAATTGCATTGAGAAAAGCAGCAGATTTCGAAGACGATTTCGAAGACAACTTGTATGTTTTGACTCATATGTATGAGTTATATATAAGTTAAAGATTTTAAGCAGGCAGTTGATATGTTCCCTCAAAGAATTCTTGGAGTGTCAATTTAGAGCTACTTGGTATATGACAAGTTGCAGAGAAGTATATTTCTTCTTTATCTAACTCTTGAGGTAAAAGAGTTTTTTGTAGCAAATGTTGAAGACTTGGGTTGAGGTTTTATGTATGGAAAGGTTACCTCATATTCAGTATTTTCAAAAAACTTCAAAAAATTCAGTTTTCTGATGTACCAGTAAGTTGAAGAATCTACTTTCTATGATTGTCTTGTTTTTTGGATACATGCTTGTATTCAAAAAGGTGTTCCATTAAATCCTAACACCTAATTGAGAAGTGGAGTTAGCCAAAAAAAATCAAGCAGATACTATCACATTTCACCCGGGTAGAATATGAAGATATGAAGTATCAACTTGCAGCTTTTGGAGTTCTCAAGGTGAGAAGTTTGTTCACTTATGTTTCAAGTAGGAAGGATTTGTTTGAAGAAAAGTTTTACAACTTTGTAAGAAGCATGAACACTTAGAGACATTCAGGTAGCAAATCAAACATTCAGTCCGGAAGGTTTGATGAGAGCAGATTCTACATAGGTATTTTGTTTGAGAGATCATTGATCTTGAATGATCTTATATGCTCTTGAATGATCTTGAGATCTTGAGTATTTATGAGTCAGTTGTCTATCCTTCGTTTGAGAAGGTTCTTAACATTGGAAGAAGTAAGTCAAAGATTCAGATTCTATCAGATTTGTATTGCAGAGAGATAGAAGAAGATACTTGTTATGTTGCAAAAGGTTATGAATCCTAAAATTCTTTTAGCAAGGTTTTTATGATAGATCAACTAACCTTATTCTAGATTTTGGGAAGCTGAGGAATGAAAAGGAAAGCTATTGGCATATGTACAGTGCTAATAAAAAGGGTTCAGAGATTTTGTTTCAGATACAGGTATTGATCGCTAAAGATCAGATTTATGAAGGAAGACGTTCCAGATTTCATAAAGTCTGACATATTTGAAGAATTCTGGATACTAGTGTTAAGTCATCTAGGGGGGTGATGAAACATGAAGACTTATTTTCAACCATATATGAAAGAATGCAGATTCATACTTACAAGTATTCCTATTTCAGGTATTCCTATATTTCCTTTGTCAGTTTCTCTTTATGTTCCAGCTTTGAAAGAAGAAGGAAGAAGAAGAATGTTTGGAGAAAGTTCCTATTAGGATGTTCCTATTCAGGAGAAGGTTCCAGAGTTCTATTGAAGAGAAGCTTGATATTTCAGAGAGGTATGTTTTAAAAGTACGCACATACATGTTTATACCAGATTCTGAAGGAAAGAGGTATGAAGGAGTTACAGTTAGAACAAGGATGAAGACATGATGACATCATAAATATTTTGATGAGACTCATGAGTTGAGTTGAGTTGACTTGAAGTACAGTCAGAAATGAACCAACAATGTTCATAATACACTAAGTTGTGAGTTGTCAGTCACAGGCTCCAGGATTCAGTTCTTGATTTTGTTTAGTGTATTTACATGATGCAGCAGAGTACGTTGAGACTCTTTTCATAAGGTAAATGCAAATATGTGGATCCTAGTGTATGTTTTCAGGTTTGAGAAGACAAGAGATAGCAGGTTCAGAGACAATTCTTGCTATATTTGTTGTCAAGCAAATGATTGCTTGATGTGTACAATATTGGATATCTAGATTGCATATTTTCTCAAGTATTATGGTTCATATTTAGCAAGTTCAAGATTTTTGAAGAAATTCAGTTTTGAAGAAGACAAGACTTTTGAAGAAAAGGATTGAAGGTCAATTCGGGAGTACAAGTTTGAAGCTTATGACAGTCTGCAAATCCAGTTTAGTTTATACCAATATGACATTGCAAGGGGGATTGTTGGAAACAATGTCCCATTGGTCCATCTTGCTCAGTAACTATAGCATATGTAGCTGCTGATTTAGTAGTTTGTACAACCAAAGGCGTTGGGCACCGTGGATAAGACACTTGGGTTCCATCAAACTGACGAGGGTTCAATCCCTAATCGGCGTAGCGCGAAGAAGTTTTTGGATCTTTTTTCATAAATCGGATTGCGAATATGGCGACGCGTTTCCATTTTTGTAAATAACGATCGCTAGTGCTTTATGGATCGTAGTGCTTTTGGAGGGACAATGAATGTGAAATGGTTTGTTCCAATTAGGTACTTGAAGGATTGGTGTTGAACTCAATCGACTCTTTAATTCGTTAAAGGCCTTTTCACATTCTTCTGTCCAATTAAACTGAGACAATAAAGCACAAAGAGCTCTAGCAATTATGGCATACATGTGTATAAATCTTCGGTAGTATCCACAATGTCCCATAAATGCTTGCACTTCTTTAGCAGTCTTAGGTCTTGGCAAATCTAGAATCACTTTGATTTTGTCTTCATCAGTGGAAATTCCATTTTTAGAGACAATGTGTCTTAATATCTTTCCTTGTCGAACCATGAAGACGCACTTTTCTGGATTGAGGCATACTCTTTATTGTCGTCATTTGGCAAAAATCTTTCCTAATTCAGGGATATGCTCTGATCGTATAGCTGAAAAAGTGCATAAATCATCAACATATACCTCCATGCTCTTTCTCAGGAACTCCTTGAATACATGGCACATCAATCTTTGGAAAGTGGCTGGGGTGTTGGTTAGAGCAAAAGGCATAACCCTAAAGGCGTACACTCCCCATTCAGTTGCAAAGGCTGTTTTATGTTCGTCCTCAGGAGCAATGGCTACCTGATTATACCATGAAAAGCCATCGAGAAAACTATAAACTTCCTTCCCTACCTCTCTTTCCAAAAGATGATCCGTTATGGGCAATGGGTAACTATCCCTTATGGTTGCAGCATTTACTTTTTTCAAACTAATGCATACCCTTAACTTGCCATTCTTTTTCGGCATGACCACCAATGGTGACACCCATTCTGTGTGTTCGATCTCATAAATGAACCCAGCATCTAACAACTTATCTATCTCCTCCTTGATTTTTGCTGAGTAAACATCGTTATATGTGTATGGACTTTGTTTGGAAGGTTTGGCTTCAGATGTCATAGGGATTCTATGAGCACAAATAGAAGGATCCACTCCTTTCAAATCCTTATATGTCCAAGCAAAGACATCCCTATATTCTCTTATGAGTCGTATTAACTCTTGCTCTTCTTCCATTGAGACATCTTGTCATATAAAAGTACATCGTTCTTCTCCATCTTCTAATGTTACAACTATTTTCTTGGTTTGTTCTTTGTTGTCATATGCTATTACTGGCTGTGCTTCTCGTTTTGGCATCTGAATAGCAATTTTCCTTTCTTCTACTTCATATTTTTTGAAGTGGACAGGCACTTCAAATTGATCTTGAGGCTTGTTTTCTCCGTCATCTTTTTCTTTATCTAATCCAAGCTCTTCTTCCTGTATCATTTCATGATTTATTTCATTAGCTATGATACCTTCTTCTTGATTTCCACTCTCTATTTCCATGTGCTCTTGCTCCATTTCAATGCTCTCATAACTACCACATATAGACTAACGTCATATCCTCCCTCGTCAATGCATTCATTCATGGTTATCACTTCTTCGTTTACACACACATCTAGAGTAGCTAAAATCTCCATCCAACCATGAGGTTCGAATTCTTCATCGAGGAATATTTGAGGCATGTAAGCTGGATCTTGTACAGACCTAGCAACTCCTTGCCTTTACTGCCATCCTTTCCTTCTATCCTCTTCCTTTTTCGCAGTTTGGCATATCCATAGATGAGTTTCTTCATTCATCCACGATTGGTCACTTGAACCTATACTGTGAATAGATTGATTATCTTCCTCTTTATGAATCAGATTCCATTGCAATGGGGGAACATCTTGATATGTGTATGTGTGGAGATTTATTCTTGTTGTGGTTCCTTCATGTTGTAAGTATACCGCGTCTTTTCCCCAATCTTGCACGACCTTTAGCTGTCTCATGAAGGGTCTTCCAAGTATCATCTCATAATTGCTAGCCCTCTCAAATTGACAGATTGCTAAGGTGTGCTCGAATTCAACTCCGCAGGTAGTAAAAGTTACTCTTTCCAATAATCCCAAGGGTCGTTCAGTGTGTCCATCTGCCATTTGTATCTTCATGTGTGTGGGTCTTAAAGGTGGTTTTCCCCATTTCTCCCAGATTTCCTTAGTGGCGATTCCTACTCCAGCTCCCGAATCTAAGATAGCTTTAGTGGTGTAACCCTTATAAGTAATTGGAAGGCATGTGTTTCCTTCATCTCCCTCACTGAAATTTCCAACCTTATCGACTAGGATTTTGGCTGTGGTCACTTCATCAGGCATCTCCCTCTCTTCTGACTTGGTCTCCAAATGACTGGTTAACTTTTCCTTCAAATGTGGTTTTATCTTCAGAAGTTCTTCCAATGTCAGAGTACAAGGGATTTTTACCTTTCTAAGGTGTTGTATGATGTCCGATGTTTGAATTGATGGGTTCTGTTCTTTTTTTCTCATTGAGCGAATGCAGTATAATTCCGAATTGTGTTCGTATTCTCCTGTGTAATTTGGCAAAACTCTCATTGTCATTCTCCTTGTCTCTCTTGTGAAATTGTACTAATCCTTCTGAATTCAGTTCAGGTATTGAGTCTTCCAGTTCACCTTCTGCTTCTAACTCCTCAAAGGGTGGTTCAATTCCTTCCACTTTCTTCCATCTGTCTTCTTGGACTCTTGCCCACAAGTCTTTAGGCCATTCCCCATCTACTTCGGGGACAACAGATCCTTCTTTTTTATCCTCGCAGTAATTTCCATTACATGTCTCAACTTCCTTTCCTTTCTCGGGATCATTAGGGATGACACACTCTTGGAATAGTACCATTCTTCATTATTGCATCATATTCAGATTGCATAGCAGCCATCCGATTTTCTAAATTTTGTGCTTCATCAAACGAAACAGGCTCATTCTCATCACAAAGACTAGATGGAGCCATAGCATAGCAATCTGATGCAAAAGAGGCACTATGAGAGCCTGATCGAGTACGATATGACAGAGGTGCATCTAATTTGCTATCACGCAAGGTCTGCACCAGCCATTTTGGCATAGTTCTTGCCTGCTCAATATCAGCTCTCTCATCAATAAGTGCATCATGTACATCTGCATCAGAAATGGAATTATCTGCATCATCACATGAAACCTGCAAAGGCTGAGAAGTTGCCTCATTAGGACCAGCACTAGACTGTCCACCTGTAAAAAGAGGTAGCAAAGTATCATACATGTCTTTGGAGCTAACAGATATCTCCTTAGTACATGAAAGCAATGGCTAAATAGCATCTTCCACAAAAACAACATCATGGCTAACCAGAATGTGTTTAGTATGTGGATGATACAGATGATAGCCTTTACTTTCAGAACTGTACCCAACAAAAATACATTTTACTTCTTTATCATCCAATTTTTTGCGATGTTGTTTAGGCACTAATGCATATGCGAAACAACCAAAAACACGCAGATGAGCAACAGATGGCTTGCGGTCATGCCAAGCCTCATATAGAGTGATAGACTGCAGCGCTTTAGTGGGACACCTGTTCAATACATATGCTACACACATGACAACCTTAAGCCAAAAACTATGTGGTAAAGCCTGACTCTTGACCATACACCTCACCATCTCTATGAGTGACTTGTTCTTTCGTTTAGCAACTCCATTCTTTTGAGGTGTATATGGCATTGTACACTGGTATTTTATCCCATGTTTAGCCAGAAATGTATTAAAATCACAAGACATATACTCCCCCCCTCGATCAGAACTGAGGGTGCCCATTTTACATGCTGACAGATTTTCAGCCAAAACCAAAAACTGTTTGAAGCACATGAACACTTCGGACTTTGCCTTCAATGGATATACCCATGCATGCCTAGAAAAATCATTGATGAAAGTCACGAAGTAAATATAATTCCCAAAAGACGGTGTCTACATAGAACCACAGACATCATGTATAAGCTGCAATTTCTGAGTAGCCCGAACTGAACCATCTTTTGGAAAGGACGAACACTGTATTTTGCCTAATATACAGCCTTCACAAACATGTTTTCCAGGTGCCTCAAGTTCGGGCAAGGAGGACACCATTTCAGATTTCTGCAGGCGTAGCAAACTAGCAAAATTCAGATGACCAAAGCGTGCATGCCAAAGCTTTGCATCTGACATAGCCTGATAATCATTTACTGCACATGCCAAATCATTTATAGATCTTTTATAGTCTATGAGCTTATATAGCCCACGACATAAAATGGCAGAAGCAATAATCACATCGCCATTTGACAGATCATGAACTGTACACCTGTCATCAACAAATTTCACAACCAAACCAATCTTGGTTAATGCAGAAACTGATAATAGGTTCTTCTTGATCCCTAGCACAAATAAAGCATCTGACAAAGTGAAAGAACTACCATCAGCAGTAGTCAAAATGATCTTACCAACTCCCATAACAGGATAAGAGGAGTTGTTGGTGCATGTAACAGTATTCCCTGTAGGGGCAGGCTCGAGTGAAGAGAAGAAACTGCGCTGCGATGTAGTATGTTTGGTCGCCCTACTGTCAAAATACCAAACATCTGAGTCTACTGCAGACATGTGCTGCTCATGAGAAGATGGGTCAAAACTGTAGACAGTAGTAAACGCCCATTCTTCTTCCTGCACAAGATTAGCAGACTCTGTTTTTGGTGTAGAGGCCTCTGCATCAACCATTCCAGCCTCTTTTTTCTTTGCCTCTTTAGCAGCGAGTTTTGGACAGTTCTTTATGATATGATCATTCCCTTTATAGTACTTACAAAACAATTTCTGCTTTTCTGATTTCTTCTCATCTTTATCTTCCTTCTTGGAATATGCAAAATTAGCAGATTTCTGCTTACTAGTTGAAGAGCTCCACTTTCCTTTGCCCTTCTGACTAGCCAAGAAAGCTTGATCTGCAACTCGCATAATGGACCTGTTCTGCCTGGACTGATCTTCCTGCAACAGAACAGAGACTAACTCCTCAAATGATAAGGCATTTGGATTGCCTTTCATCATCAACCGAAGAGTAGAAGCAAAACTCTGATATGAATCAGGAAGACCATTCAGAAAGGTCTGCACAAGTGAGCTATCTGGTATAACCTCATCAGCAGAAATCAACTGTTCCTTCAAGTCTTTGATCTTCGTTAGGAAACTGTCCATAGAATCACCTTAATTCATGTGCTCACTCTCCAACTGTTTTCGGGGGTAAGCAACACGAGCCTCATGCCTAGCTTGGTACAATGTGGCAAGTGTATCCTAAGCATCCTTTGCTATTCTGCAAGAGTGAATGTGAGGAATAATGGCACGTTTGATAGACAAAGCTATCAATGCATGTGCCTGGGCATCTCTGTCATCCCAATGAATCTGCTCTGCGGTAGGTGCAGCAAAAACCACAGCACGAACAAGAATATGTAGAATATCATCATCTTCGACACCTTCTACATCAGCTTCAAGACCTACAGTTGTAACAGTTGCAGGTGTGATAGGACGTTTTTCGACACCCTGCACAATGTTCCACAGTCCTTTTGCAACCAGCACATGTCGCATCATATAAGCCCATAACGGGTAGTTGGTACCACCCAACTTATCCTCAACAGCCAACATACGAAATACATCATTGCTTTCAGCCATGGACGGTTACTAAAATACCTTGATGCAAAAAATTGACTGTATCTCAAAAAGTTGAACAGAACTGCCCAGACAAATTCTGCTAGACCTGTAGCAGACTTCGAGACGCTTATACTGGCGAACAAAAACTAGTATATACCTTTGGCATAAAAAGATGAAATAGCCTGCACAAGTGCTGCGATAGTGCGTTCGGAGGCCGAAACGAGCTCAGATCGCGATTTTGGCACCACAAAGCGAAGCCGTTTTGATCTCGGAAACATGCTGATTATGCTCACCAAAATTCGTGCGATTCTGAGACTACAACCGGAGGAGTATCAACGACGCCCTAGATGAAGCGATGACATGCTCTGATACCAATTGTTGGAGTTAGACGTCTACGGAAGCGCGGGAACAGCACAAGGAAGAAGAAGAAGCTTGGAGCACAACACACAATACTGAATGTATTACTAGAGAATGTACAAAGATAAGTAGCCCATTAGGGCAATAGGAGTATATACAAGCCGAGGGAAAAAAACCTCCTAAAGAGGGAAAAAAGTGCCCGGACGGTCCTAGAGTGTTCACACACATCACTACCTAAATATATCAACAAATAATACATGAATCGTAACCTTTTCTAAATGCACATTTTACTTGAGTATGAGTAATTAATGAAAATGGTTGGAAATCATGGTGCAGACAAAAAAATAAGTTGAACTTTAAAATCAAAATTAAATGTATGTGCATGATAGTCAATATGTGGGTTATTATGATGACAAAAAGACATACCAAGTATAACATTGTAGGAATGCAAACGGGCAATTAAAAATGTTTGTGCTTCTACAAATGAACCTATGAAAATCTTAACATCATGAACTTTGCTTATTACATTATATCGACTTCCTTGAAATGTAGCCTTAACTGTATACATGGGAGGAGAAAACTTTAGTTTTAAATCTTGCAATAAAATATGTGAAATAAAATCATGAGAACCACCATCATCATGTAGAAACTTAGCAAGCCTATTTTTAATAATACTCTACATGCATAAATAATGAATAGTAATTTCGTTACCCAATGTACTTAAATCCTTTTCCAATGCTTCCTCTATCCAGACATGATGAGCTTCTTCATGAATTGCCTCCACTTTGTGCATTTGGGTTGCGATAGGTTTCATATTGAGAGGTTTCAATCTACAGTTTGCTTTAATATGTCCAAGTTTACCACAATTCCAATTGGTAACCCGTGGCCTCTTCCATTGAACATCCATCATTGAATTTTGAAGAGAAAGGGGTTTGGTAGGTTGGTGGGATGAGGCTATGGGTGTTGTTGAAAACTTGGAATGAGGAGCTCATTTGAAAACTATGATAAGAAGAGGTAGTAAAATTGTGCTTCAAAGGAAAATTGGGCTTTTTTTTTTTTTTAAATGGAGGTTCGGCCGAGGCCTACTCCCCCTGACTTTAATTAGAGAAAGAGGAACAACTGTACAATGAAGGGCATAGTACCCATGGGACCCCCCATATCCCACAAGAGCAGGGGCAGACAAGGTGGACGGCCCGGAGGCCCATACATCGACTGGGTTTGCGCGCCCGAAGGCGGAGTACACATCGATTTGCGCGCCCGAAGGCGGATTACACGCCCGAAGGCGGATACAGGTATCCCGCAGCGCAGGGGGATCGAACCCTCGCCCCCGCCTCAAGAGGCGAGGGACTCAACCACACGCCCTGGCGTCTTGGGATAGGAAAATTGGGCTTGACGAGGGGTTGTCATTGATGTGGTTATTGAAAACAAATTGACTTAGTAATAGACTGAAACTCTTTATTTGCCTCATGAGCAAAAGAAATAGCTTCATAAAGAGTTGTAGGCCACAATGTATGGAGCTTGGCTTGGAGCCCCATCCAAACCATCTTTGTAGTTCCCCTGCAAAGTATCTTCATGACTATTTCGAGCATGTGAACAACTAATATGCATTGCCAAAATCGCTAACTGTAAGTAGAAATGGTATCACCTTCATTCCATGCAAAACTAGTCCATAAAAGATGAGCATATGGAACTAAGGAGGAAGAAATGATTCTTTGATCTTCTATTAAAATGCCTTCCATGTTGTGGGATGATCTGCACTATGCTATAAAACATTCCACCAAAGTTGAGCCTTCCCCACCAAATACTTAGTGGCAAAATTCATTTTCCCATTTTTAGAATAAGATTTGTTTGAATAAAAATCAAGATAGCCATGAAAAAATAAATTGACCATCCTTACACTCATTAAATCATGAGAATTGGAAATTCTTTGTGTGTGCCGAGCTGCAATGATTGACTTAACCACCAAACAAGGCTGCATATTTTGAAGTAAGACATCAAGTTCTTTGATCTCATTTTGAGCACTTTTGAGTTTGTGTTGCAAGAGATCTAATTGTTACTCGATCAGTATCCGAGGTAGAGGCTATGATTCACCCAAATCCTCCATGGTATGAGTAGGGTCCATGGCTTTGTAAAAGAAGAAACCCCCTTGCTAAATCTGTAAAAATATTTTGAAGAATTCTTATGGTTTTTAGGAATGTAAAAAGTAAGAAAGATGAAAGTAATGTTGAGTAAAGTTAAAAATGAATAGAGTGACAACACATGTCGATACTGCAGTGGTAAAACCATTGACTTATGAGTGGAAAATTATGGGTTCAAATATGTTTCTTGCTAAATGAGGGAGTCCTTATTCCCACTCGTTAATTAGTGTTCACACATAGCCAAGGGAGCCATGGGTGCCAAGGAAGCCAAAGATGCCAAAGTCCTATGCCTTAGTTGACGTCTTGGAGTAACCTACAAGAGTAAATGTACGAAACAAGAAACTGAAGTAGAAACAAGAATGAAAATGAAAACGAGTGTAGGAGCAAGAACATGAATCGAAATTGGAATCAAACTCCAAAATTGATGGCACCAGAATGCCTCTATAGTGATGTGGGTAGGCTCTGAGACCACTATTGCAGGATCTTGAAGTCACATATACATAGAGACAATACAAAATCTGAAACACACATGAACATATATGTGCAATAGAAGAAACAATACACAATACTGGATACAATCTCCCCCTATGCACTCGATCGGATGAGTCTCTAGAGTGCATGTATTTATATATTTTCATTACGTCCAAACATAGAAGTTACAATGAGGATTACAATGCTTCGAAAATATAGGCATGTAAGTAAAAAGTTGCTCACTTTATGGTGAGCCTTAACTTTTATTTACACAAGTCACGATCTATAGTGATCCTTATCTTCAACTACTAGTTTTTTTTAACTTTCTAGAATGAACCCTCTATGTGGGTTCTTTATTTACAAAATATATGGAAAACATGATTTCTCTATTTATGTCCAAATGAATCCGAATTGTGCCCTCATGAACCTTCACTTGCTAAATCAAAGCACAAATCACATTAAAATATCAATAAAATAAACTCCAATAATTCAACATTCTATAAGTGATAACAACTAGATGGAGCTTCATCAAGGTGAGGGTGTTCTTTGTTACCTCCTAGAGAAATATGTTCTCGTGAGGTGTCACCTATGACTAAACTAGGTGGAGCTAGAAAATAATTGATGCTTGCTACAATGCTCTAGAATGGAGGGCAATTATATACAAAGTCCCATTTTACTTATGTGGTTCCTTGAAAAGTCGACCTATTTCTAAAGGGTGGGTTGGGACGATCTATAGGAAAGGCAATTTCACTCTAGTCTAAATCTTGAGAAATTTGAAAAAGTTCAAGGAAACATTGGGACAAGTTTTGGGAAGTCTAGAGTTGCTATGGGGCTGGATGGGGTAAGTTCACGGAAATACAATGTTCTTCTAGAGTTTGGTAGGGTGAGTTTGTGAAAGTATAGGGTTTTTTTGGAGTTTGGTGGGGTGAGTTTGGGGATATAAGGGGTTTATTTGGAGTTTGGCAGGATGAGTTCTGTGAACTAGGAGTTTTTTTTTGGGAGTTTGGTAGTGTGAGTTTGGGAAAATATGAGGTTTTTGTGGAGTTTGGCAGGGCGAGTTTGGGGAAGTAGGGAGTTTGTCTAAAGCATGGCAGTACTTGGTTTGGAATATTCCAATCAATTTCAAGAATAATTTTTGCAAATTGTCAATGATCACTAGTGAAATATTTTTTGGAGTTTCTTTTTGAGTTGCTTCTTCCTAGGTCTGTAGGTTTTTCTGTTGTATGCAACAAATAAGTCAGGCTAGAATATGTCATGGAAATGCTGCAATATCCATTGGGCTCTTGCTATCCGAGTGTCCCACCTAGTCTTGCCGAATATCTTCCTATCTTCTTCTCCCTACCACTTTCTACAACTTCTTCAAAACCTTGATCGAATCATGGTCATCATTTATGTGTTGGTCAGAGTAACTTAAGGGAAATTCTACAACACCCAAGATAACTATTTGTGCTATCGAAGGGGAGCAAACAAAATAGTTGGAATTCCTAATGTGGTTAATCACATTGGAATCTTCATTGCAGGGGGGCCAAACACTTCCTAGTAAAGTGGTCATTCACCCAGAACGATTGTTCGCCTCTAGAGTGGACTACAAAACTCCCTATGTTGGATTACATAGACTAAGCAAACAACTTAGCCAAATTCAAATATATGAACGGAATTATGGTGGTTCTAATTTGGAAGAGCAACTCTTCTAGTGATCTAGTAGGTATTTAACTTATACACAAAAATAATGTGCAAGAAAAGGTACATAATTTTGGAGGATTTTACCTTTATCCTTTTACCATGTTGTGTTCAGCACTTCAAGAAAAGTATGAAACACACGCAAAGAAGAAAAGTATGAAACACACACAAAAGAAGAGGGGATGGATAGTTTACACCTTAATAAACTATTCGAACACACTTCCACACCACACAAAAGCAATACAAGGGAAATATGTAGATCAAAAGAGAAAGTGACAAAGTCCTATCTTTATAAGTAAAGTAATATTTTTACAAAGGAGAGTCACTTCAACTATACAATAACTTAGTAGGGAGTTGGCCTTTTCTATAGTTATAGGTTGGACATATCCAAAATGGCCTAATTCTAAGTAAATGAAAAAAAACTATTGGAGTAACTTTAGAGGAATCCTCTTAGATTTATTACAAGAGAGAATTACCGGATCCTAAATACAAAAGAAAAATACTACTATGGGCAAAAAAACATATTGTGTTGATGGAAACTTTTGAGAGAGCTTGGCCCAGTGTATAACTTTCATGCTTCTTTTTGTTCCTTTGGCTTCTTCTATCTTTCCTATTTTTCAACATATATCTAACACTTCTTTGCTTTCGTAAGCACTTCGCACACTAGTCTCCAAGGCATTCTTGATGTTATGATGATACCATTAGGACTATGCTCAAATGCTATCATGTCATGATGATACCACTATGACTATGTCCAAGTGGATGAGTCCAAAGGGGGAGACCTCATGACAAGTGTTTCCTAAAAATTTCCCAAATTTCCCTTCGTTTGGCATATGGTAAGGAATTCACATATGTAGATTGGTGGCCATTGAGAGAATCGAATGCCTAAGAGATAACCACAAAAAAAAAAGGTTCTTCACTTATATTGTAAAGATAAATTTGTAGCTTGGCAAGAAAATTTACATAGATTACTTTTCAAACATACATAATAAATAAATAAGCAAATAAATAAATAAATATGCACCGGGCATGTGAGGGACAAACAATTGTATTTTGTCCCAGTTCGTTGTCCTAGTGGTTGAGCCTCTCGCCTCTTGAGGCGGGGGCGAGGGTTCAACCCCTGGCAGCAACATGTAAGGGACATATGAATCTCAGAAAGCTGTTGTATGTGGCTGTTGGCCACCGTTTGTCCATCCCCGTGGTAGTAGTGACAGCTGTTTAACCCAGTCTTGTAAACCCCTGTTCTTGTGGGATAAGGGGGGTCCCATGAGTACTATGCCCTTCCTTGTACAGTTGCAATTTCAAAGTTAAAGCCCGGGGAGTAGGCCTTGGCCGAACCTCCATTTAAAAAAGAAAAAAAAAAACAATTGTATTTTCGCCGAGTACTGGTCACCAAAGCTATGTATACACTCAGTGAGAAGATGCATGTAAGATGCAGTCAATGAACGTAAGATGCAGTTCCACCACTACGCGGTTCTGCTTCTCGTCGCCTCTTTCCCTGTGTTGATTGCGCAGAAGCTCGATGAAGAGGAGTTCTCAGAGGAGCTGCTTGTCAGACCTCTTCCTGATCGCAATGTGTTTGCCCATTTCCATTTTACGCATCGGTTGCCACCGACTGTGCATTACGGCTCCCACCATGTCCTTTTTCCGAAGGCCATCTTCCAAATTGTATGTAACAAATCTCTTTTCCATGATCTCTCCTTGAAGATTCCCCAGTTTGTCTGTTTCAGTGCTTGGTAGTAGAGCTCAGGTTTTGGAAATTCCTCTAGGAATGTCAGTTCCATCATCTGTGATGCAACTGTTTGGCATTTATCAGCTAAAGAAATTCACATCTCTACAATTTTATATATGATCCTGACATTGGTTAAGTACTTACGCCTACACTTGTCCCCAAATGGCCTCTTGCTCGGTGTTCTAACTTGCATATCGGTGAAGATTTATACCATTTGGAATTTTGGCACGTCGATGTGACTGTCGCTTGTTCAGGCAGACAGCTTTCGTTCGCTCGTTGTAGCCTTCAACCCAATAACTATAATGGAATAATTGTGAAAGGCATCACATAATGTATAATTCAAAATTGATAAAAGAAATTTGCTTAAGGTTGTTGATCTCTACGTCTACAGTCTTCATATGCATGTTTTGGGCTGTATATGGAAGTTATATTGTGACGACAATTGTTCAATTGAAGTGGGAATCAGTTTAAAACATTTTTTGGTACAGTCTTGGCCAGCTCTAGTTTCAGTGCACTAATGTTCTTGCTTGACATCAGTGCCATTCAGAATGTAATCGTATATGTCAATGCCATGTGGTTTGCTACTTGTGAGTGACTGTGACATCACTTTGAGCTGTTTGACTTACATATGTTAGTCTGAAACCTCAGCCATGCAATTAGTTTTTCTGGAATTTGGCCATTTGTACAATTATTATTAATGCATTTGAATATTAGCTATTATGACATTTTTCTCAGATTTTATACAGGTCCAAAAATTTCGTATCCGAGAAATGGAACTGTCCTTCACACAGGGCAGGTGGAAGTACAACAATTGGGGTGGGGTTGATCCTCTCACGAGGCTACAGGCAAAACCTTCAGGTGTAGAACTATGGGCGGTTTTTGCAGTGCCGGATGATCAAGTCGATGCAACCTGGGGTAATTTGACCCATGCCTTATCAGGACTTTTCTGTGCATCCCTAAATTTTTTGGAATCCATGGTTATGGTAGCCAAACCCAAGAAAATGTTTGCTTCTGGTTGTGGCAAAGAGGGTATTACACCTTTGGTCTGTTCAGAGGGTTTTGCTGATCATCATGCTAGCAATCAGAGTAGATCGAAAGATCAAAACATTCTGCGAAGCCGAGTAAGGTATGGCGCATTGCCCCGAGAAGCAGTATGCACAGAAAATCTTACACCCTGGCTGAAATTGCTACCATGCAGAGACAAGGCTGGTCTTGCATCACTTCTCGACAGACCCACTATCTATAAAGGATCATATCATTCATTGCGTCTTTACATCAAGTCAAACAATTTTGAAGAGCACCAAGGGATCAATGGTGACATAGGAACATTTCTACAGCAAACATTGAGCCTTGTCATCCCAGCATCTGAAAACCCATCATCTGGTGAAGGATTAAAAGGTTTTCAACCTAATTGGTCTTTGTTTTCTCTGTTTGGTAGACATCTTATGGGGCGGTGTTTACTTGCTAAGACGAGTGCTCTTTATCTAGAATTTGAAGCGCCATTAGTTGAAAAACTGAAGCAGCTTGACTTTGGGACTAAAGACAAAGAGTATTGCTCATTAGCAGGCTCAGAAGATGAAGCTAGCCTGTTAGATTGTTCAGCAGACAGCAGTGGTGATATTGCCCCTTTTTCTTTATCGATGGTGAAAGACAATGACATTTTTATGGTGAATGGATCGCCTTCAAGTTTTTCCTTAGAAAGAGGGGCTTACGGTAATGGTGTGTTACTTTCTTTCAATATTCCCAAACATGGGAAGCAGCAGCCTCTAAATGTAGGATTGACTTGGAAATTGCCAATTACGTGGTCACCTGTTCGGGGCCCTTTTCGAGCCACACGGTTTTTGGTTGGAAGTGGCAATGCTAGGGGAGCCATTGCATTAGTTTTGAAGGCAAATAATATGCCGACCAGAGATTTGATGAACCTGCACTCACAGAGATCATTGGAAAAAGAATCTTTGGTTTCTCCTGACATGACAAGTGTGACAGTGTTTCAAGTTGTTCCGTGGTATATACACTTGTATTTCCATACTCTGCAAGTTCTGATTGATGAGCAACCGAAATCATTTCGGGAAGTAATCAAGTGGATGCAAGTTGTACCTTCAGAGGACAGAACTTCACCTGGAGTTATGGAAATAGAGCTCAAAATTCCCTACAATGCAAGTGTGATCACGCTCATTGTGGAGTTTGATAAGGTGTCCTTCCCTTTCTCTTTCTTCTCCATAAAATAGGAAAGATGCTTCCTGCAAATTTGTTCTTTTCTTCATATCCTAATGTATTTTGTCTCATTGATTTTTAAAAACCATATCATTTCAATAAGAACTATGTGGCAAATGTGTGTGCGTACAAGAATGTAGAACCAATAATATCTGAGATTTATTTCTCTCTCTCTCTCTCTCTCTCTCTCTCTCTCTCTCTTTCTTTTCCCCTCCCCATTGAGAGAATGACAGTATGCATTTTAACTTAAAAAACTGGGATAGAACCTTTCTCGGAATGGAAATGATTCCCAATGTCAAAAGCCAAAGGATCTATATGCATTCTGGTGACATGTGCTTGTTTCACAATATGCCTAATGCAAGTAAAACATGTTGGGCTGTCTGAAGTCCATTTGAGGTATTTGAAGGGGACAAAGCCTGAGTGCTTGTGTTTGGAGAAGGTTCACTTATTCACTGGGATTTTGTGACTTTGGCATTGAAGATGATGCAAAGCATTGAGGACTATGCTCAATCTAAGATGGAAGGAATGTCACGTAATCCTAGGAGGAGGTGGACGAACCACACCTTAAGAGAGATGATAAGAAAGTAATCCTAAACCATGGCTTTTGGAGCAAGTGGTTAGCCCATCATACTTTTAGTGGGGAGGTTGTGTGCCCCTTAAATGAGATAGGTAGGCATGTGTTCCCCTCATCTCTTCAAAACAAAGTCCCCTTTGGGTTTTCTAAGGTCGAGACCTTGTATACAAGGTCTCATGATTTTGCATCCGAACAATTCAAGGACTTCATGGAGGATTGAGATTTCCTTGTGAGGATTAAGACCAAATAAATGTGTAAAGTATCACATAATGCTAATAGGAGGTGGATGAACCACACCTTAAGAGGGAGGATTAGGAAGTAATCCTAAACCATGGCTTTTGGGGCAAGTGGTTAGCCCACTACTAGTTAGGAGGTTAATTCTTGACATCGGTATCAGAGCCTAGTTGAGGAACTTGGGCAACATGGAGGTAGGAAGCCTCAATTGTGGGCAGTTGGAAATAGATGAGTCTGAAACTGGCTACCAATGAAGGCGCATGGGCATTTGGGCACCAAAGGGTGGTTGGATAGGTCCAAAATAGGTCCATGTGATGGAATTCGGCTAGTGGAGGCACTCAACCTTGGGAAGGGGCCTACAGGCCACAAGTGAGCATTGAGGACTATGCTCAATCTAAGATGGAAGGAATGTCACGTAATCCTAGAAGGAGGTGGATGAACCACACCTTAAGAGAGGATAAGAAAGCAATCCTAAACCATGGCTTTTGGGCAAGTGATTAGCCCATCATACTCCTTCTTGAGTTCGATTCTCGACATAAAGGAATCACGTAAGGTAAAAAATGAGGGTTTTTCTTTTGCAACATCTAGGACCTTGCCGTAAGGCTACATTCCATTGTAGAGATTCTTTGTGAAGATTAGAAATCCTAGACAAGTCAATTTGGCAATTGTCTTCTCTAGGAGCATCTTGCTTGAGGTAAGGAATCTAGACATGAGATTGTGAACCTAGAAGAATATCAAGCTTCAATTGAAATAAAACAAACCATGGATTTCTCTTTTAGTTCTCGACCAACCAATTTGCATCCTGCTCTTTTTGTCTAGTATGAGTTGCGTGAGTTTAGCATTTTACATCTTTTACTTTCTTTTGTACATACATTCGCTTGTAGCACTTGTAGTTAATTGGAGTCATTACTATTTTTGTCCTATATCTCTATTTGTGCTCTCCTAGTGTGTATACTCGTATCTATCTAGGTTCTTATGCTAAGAGTATACACCACAATAGAATGGTGTTGCAAAGAGGGAAAACATGTCTCGCATGGAAATGGAAAGGTTTATGGTCAAACGTCAAGCTTTACCTCATACTTTTTGGTTGGAGGCCATAATGTGCATTGCATATGTACTTAATATATATCCTATAAAAGCATTATAATGTATAACTCCTTATGAAGCTTAGCTAAGCGAAAACCTTTTAGGCTTAAGTGTTTTCACTTAATCGTAAAGGTCTATAATTCCTTATGCAACTTGGCATGGTCACAAGCCATTTGTTGTTCATTTGCATGTTTTTGGTTATTTGGCATATGCATAAGTGCTTGAGAAACAACGTAGAAAATCAGATGATAAGGCTTTGAAATCTATTTTTGTTGCTAACAATTTTGAGAGCAAAGGTTATTGCTTATATCATCCACAAACTAAATGCATTTTGGCGAGTCGTGATCTGTGGAAGATACTGTGCATCCTTTACCTTGATGTATCAAGGAGACATCAATGAGCTCAGAGGATGTGTATGATATATTTTTGTCTCTTTCGTTGGGGGAACTTCTCAGGCTATGCAGGTTTCGAATGAGAGCAAACCTGATTCGGGACGGGGACGATTGACAATGGAGAGCCAAAATTTGGAGGAAAACACTTCAAAAGTTTTTGAATTTTTCCACTAATGTTTGCACCCTTTTTGGAGGGTGTCTGGCCATGAAGGTGGTTGTAACTTACCGACTCACACGGTTGGGTGACAAGTTTTTTATTTTTATTAATGACATTAATGATTAAGTGTTTCCTCGGTTTAGTGGGAGCTTAAGTTGATGATGAAAGGATAGATTGTTTATTAAAAGGAAAAAATTATGGAGCTTATTTCTATAGAGAAGGAGAAGCTTGCCTTTCTTTCAAGAATGGCTACCGGAGGGATTGTTAGTGCACCTATTAGCATGTTACTAGGGTACTGGCCTCTGAAGTAGTTTAGGAGGAGAATATTGAAGAGGAAAAGAAAGAGCTTGAAGAAGATTCCAATGAAGACATGGCATTCCATTTGCTTTATGAGAATTGTTCAATGATCTTTATTTTATAATACTCTTTTAGGTGAAATGTTCAATTCCTAAAGATGGTTATGATCTCCAAAGCTGTGAACTCTTTGCATTTATTATCCATGCATCATCATTGACTATGTGGAAGGGATGCCAATTTGTTAATATTGGTGGCTTGTAACAATTATTTAGGTTGCCATAACCCTTAGAACTTTGATGGCAATGTTGATGTATTCGTAGTTGGAAGAAGACATTGCTTTGTACATGTCCATTGTTTATACTTAAAAAACACCTTTGTTCTATGGTTTTCTTGTTATAGGTCATTTCATATGCTAACAAATTCATTCTATATGACTTCCATTGGATTCTTTTGAAAATATTAGCAATTTTTTGGTGTCGTCCCGGGGATGCGTCCTCGGGACACCCCAGGCTCCGTGCTCCGTCCCCCGTCCTGGGAACACCACTATTCTCGGGACCCGTCCCCGTCCCTTGGTGACTTTGATTTAACATTAATGTGCACAAGTGACAATGCACACTTCTTTCAACATTGTCACTTCAAAGTTCAGACTTCATGATGAAACATCCTTGGACTGTCACAAGTGATAAAATCCAAATAATAAATTATAATATAGAATATAGTATGTACTATATACAATTTCGAATCCACAATCATCAATGTTGAATGCATAATCATTCATTATGATTAAGTCATCATATTCATTCAATCAGTTAAAAATTTAGGTCACAAGTCACAACTCACTAAGCACTTTAAACTTGTTATTTTATTCACGAATCATGAATCACAATTCACATTGCATATTGCACAATCATCAATGACTCAAAAATCTAAAATCATGATCCATCAAGACTCAAAGCGTGACAAATATAATGACAAGCCAGTGAGTCACAAATCCTAAATGTCAAAGAGTCGACTCAGAATTGTCATAAATGGTAATACTAAATATCAATAATACAATCAATGTCATCTGATCAATCATCAATCATCAAACCTCAAAATCCTTTGAGTCACTATGACCACCATCATCATCATCATCATCATCATCATCATCATGTGGTGCTTGATTAGTAGATGCCTCCACCAGATTTGTGGATGGGCCTAACATAGTAGGTGTACTACGACTAGCATGAGTCCAACATGCCTTAGTATCATGCCGTGACACAATCAACTCTTGGCAAAGCATGCCATATAAATCAATCCACCAGATTTGTGGATGGGCCTAACATAGTAGGTGGACTACGACTAGCATGAGTCCAACACGCCTTAGTATCATGCTGTGACACAATCAACTCTTGGTAAAGCATGCCATATAAATCAAGACCCTTTGCCGGAATGGTAGGCTTGTCATGGAACCTCTGAATGTCTCGATCATCGTCGTTGATCAACCGCACCTCCTCTAGATGGTCACCACACTGATAGATGCAAGTTGTAGTGGCAATAGACAAGCCACTGAGCATTCCAATTGTGCTGTAGATAGTCTATCCCTCTTCTTTGTGTGGAAGAGGTCTCATGTACTCCAATTCCTTCCACAAGGATTGGCACTATGGTCTTGTGCAAGCATACGAATGGGTACGTGTCGCATAATCTGAAAGAAAAATGAGAAAGCTTTAATTAAATAAAAATTAAAGACTCAAGAGTAATAAGTCATTAGTGAGCCATGACTTACTAGCTTAAGTGTATCAACACCGTATCTCTCCTACCAAGGCATCAATTGCATGCTTCTCAAGCATGCAATGTCTCTACCAAAATGTCTAATCCTTATTTTGGAATTGAGTGAGCTAAATCTCTAGCTTTGCACATAGCTCCACATTAGGAGCTCCATACACTTGATCTGCATAATCATTCCAAGCTTTCACGAGCTCCATATCCAATGATTGTTATGTAGATTTCCATAAAGGGTGTAGCAGATTGGCCATCCCATGTATAGAGCGATGGAACCAATCCCACCTCTTCATACACCTTTTATTTCCTCTATCTTATGTATAAGAAAACAAATCAATTTAGAAGCAAAAAAATACACAATGCACATGCCACATACACACTTGTCAACAATCACATATGTCATACATACATGTCACATACACTATGCGCACATACATGACACATACACAATGCACATGCCACATACATGACACATGACACATGCCACATACACATGTCACAATGCACATAGTATATATTCATGAGTCATGACACATACAGGTAACACAATGCACACGCGTGACATGTGACATGTCATACACACATCATACATGTCACATACATATACATATTACACACATACATATTAATATTTACACACATTGTCACATGTGACATGTCTTACACACAAACATATTAATAATTACACGTGTCACATGATACTTACACACATGTCACATACACATGTGTGTATGATGATTGGTTTAGGTACTGATTTTTAGGCCAATTCCCTGTCAATGCTACCCAAAAATGAGATTCTTGCCGGATCTGAGTTTGCTACTCCAATCACTATCAAACTAGTACCTATTATGTTTAGCATCTTAGGGGCTTTTACAACGTACACACATGTCACATACACGCATGTGACATGTGACATGGGACATGAATGGTGACACATACACACGACACATATGTCATGACTCACATAGTACATACATGACCATTGTTGATTCATGAATAAAAAGAACATAAAAATTAAAATATATTTGCCTCTCCAATGTCGAATAAGGACATTTCTGAATAGACTCTCCGACACAGTTCATGAACTCATACACTAGTCCAAGCATGCAGCCCCTCTCTATCTGCTATTATTTTTCTAGAAAAATAATGTATGCTTTCACGTACGGTACGAGACCGTATTTTCTTTATTATTTTTCTAGAAAAATAATGTATGCTTTCACGTACGGTACGAGACCGTATTGGTAAATTTTGGGTCACATGTACGATACATACGATACACGTACATGTACATTGTAGTATGTACATGTACATATACATGAACATGTACATATACATGAACATGTACATGTATTGTACTCTAATTTCAAGTATCGATATTCAAATCCAATTTAAATTTCACAAAGACATTCAGGATTTAAAAAAAAAATCAGATTTTAGAGAGCATCTCATGAGTACTAGTAGACATAAGTATCAAGATTCCTATGTCACCATAATGCTCATGAGTCACTAGTGACTAAGGAGAAAACTAAGTATAAGACATAAGAAAATGTACAAAAGTGCCATATATGTTTTAAGTGGAAATTGGTCGACAGTTTTGCCATCGTATGTATCATACGAGTTCGTACTGGACTGCACTGGACAGGACAGATCGTGCGTCTTTACTCATCCGTTGGATGAGTGCAACTATGGGAGATGCTTTTAAATTAGAAGTGATGCATTGTGCTCAGTTCTGTCCTCGGAAACGAAGAGAGCTCAAAGATGAACACTGGAAAGTAGAAGAGCCTCGTACCCATTTACGTAACATCGTTTTTTCTGAATTACTTTGATTTTGGAATTGATGTCAATATTATTTTTTGAATGCAATAATGAGCTTTAGCTTGTACAGTGCTTTTTCTTTTTGCTCATAATGAGGGCTCAGATGGCTTACAACATTACACTGAATTATGGGCCAACAATTCTTTAAAGCTATTTATGCAGGCTTGAAGCTGAGACAAACACAAAAATGCAGCATCCAAGTTGTGAAGAACTATTCTTACAATGGATGACTCCAAAAATGGATTAAAATGTTCATTGTCAAACCTGTCCATATAGGTCTTTATCTGAGGTCCTCATTTTGAGCTGATTTCACTTCTGTGCAACTTTTTCCTTTAGTGAACATAATAAGCTGACTTTATCTGAATACAAAAGATTCTGTTTTATGCTTACATCCATCTTCTTGATGTCAGAAAAAGAGATTCTACATCCAACTGTAAGGCCATTTCTTGATGTCAGAATAAGAGATTTTACCTGCAAGTTTGATTTGCCATACATCTTATTATTTTTGATCTTGCAGGGTTTTCTACGAATCGATGAGCATAATCCTGATGCTAACAGGGGCTTTGATCTTCCATCAGCATTATTGTCCTTTC
Source organism: Ceratopteris richardii (assembly GCA_020310875.1). Classification (NCBI taxonomy): domain Eukaryota; kingdom Viridiplantae; phylum Streptophyta; class Polypodiopsida; order Polypodiales; family Pteridaceae; genus Ceratopteris; species Ceratopteris richardii. The sequence continues at coordinate 49,776,451 of CM035426.1, read as the reverse complement.
CCACAGAACAAAGTGAAGGAAATTATTTCCATATTGAAGCTACCAAAAGTTCTGCCCATTTTCATAACTCTGCTCTGCTTGAGGAACTCAAGGTACCTTTAAAGAAGTCATATGATACTTTTCGTTGTTAAATTTATGCCCTTTTTGCATCGTTTCTTTTACGAGAATGAAGCCTTAATGACATATTTTTTGCATAAGTTTACAAAGTGTCTGACAGATTTGCAAAATATTCCTTGCAGAGAAGAAAGTCTGTACAAGTCTATACAGAAGTGCTTCTCGTGCCTTTGGCTACTCCGGATTTCAGTATGCCCTATAATGTTATCACTTTAACATGCACAGTGCTTGCTTTGTATTTTGGGTCTCTTCTGAATGTTTTGCGCCGTCGAGTTAGTGAGGAGGAGAGATTGGCTAAAAGCAAAGGTAAAACTGTCTCATGTTTATAGATCTCTTATCTAAATAAAAGGATTCTAAGATGCTCTAGAAAAATGAACTGAATATTTATGATCTCGTGTGGACAAGGACAAAAACTCCATGATTTATGTAATCACACTTAAATTGTCTTTAAATCTGGACCTCATACATGTTTTGTAAATAAGAGGATCTAGTTCAAAGGATCAATGAATAATCTGTATAATTGATTCTCTACATGCTCATTAAGTGCTTTCTTCTTATTGCGTTGGGATGAAACAGACAGTACACCTTTATTTCTGAGAAGATTTCTGACTATGTTCCATTTCTTATTTTGCAGGGCCATCTCCTCAAGGACTGCTTGAACGGCTGCTTTCCAGGCTCTTGAGAAGACGTAGTGTAGAGTCCAGGGCGAGGATCGCCAAAGTCTTGAAACTGATGCTTGTTGCTGGCATGTTCATTGCATTGAACTATTACCTTAGTGATTCATAGTGTATACTTCGTTTTCAATTATTTTGGCTGGTTCGACTATCTCTATTGCCAGTGATTATCTCTTCACCCGTAAGGAAATCAATCATGCATGAAGCAACTGTGGTATACAGTTCTGCATGAAGCAACTGCGGTATACAGTTCCAATTTATATGCCCCAATTTTTGGCACTTTGGTGGCTATCACATTAGGAGCATAGCTCCTCAAGACTCCCCAGTCACAGAGAAACATGCAGTTATATGGATACATTGTACATAAATTGGAACTAACTGTGAAAAGAGAGAGGCTACAGGAAGGACAGGTGTTTCAAATCTCAGAATATCATTTAATATTGCATATGTGAAATTGCAACTTTTTTGTAATCGTATGAAAAGGACTTGGTAAAAGGGATGCTGTGTAGTGACACTAGAGATTCTTTATTATCCACAGGTGAAGGTTCTGGAGTCCCTTGCTCACATTGAAGGCCAACAAGGAGAAGCGCTGATGGCGAAAAAACTTGTATTCAGGCATTATGATGACTTGTATTTCGATTGCATGCAGTAGAGAGGTGATGTTCCTAGTTGACAATTGCATGATCTAGTCACATATGAAATCAACAAGCTGTTGAAGTGACTTTTCAGCAACATCTCAGCAAAGGGTGATCAGATATGGAAGCTGGCTCACGTATGAGAAACATTGTTATAAAGTAGATAAAACAGTCTTTGAACATCATCTTGGCAAAGGGTGATCAGATGTGAGTGATGTTTTTGACACGTTTTTTTTGAAACCCACATCAATTTTTTCTCATCATGATTTTCTGTGCAAATGTTGGGTAGGGGCTGTAGCCCACACTGATTCATGCCATTCATGGTTTTGATGAGTGCGTCAGGGTTTTTGTTTGGGAGGACTGTTGTCCATATTTTCTCTTGCCATTCATATGTTGTATATGTTGCTGGTTCAAGTGGGATAAGTAGATTTCTGATAGCAAAAAGAACTTCTCAAGCTTCCTACAAGGGATAGACATTGGTAAAATCTCCATTGTTTCAAAATGGAGTGCTTGAACCAAATTGCCTTTAGAAGGAAATTGATCCTAGAGGGAGACTTGATCTACGACCTCCTCTTGTGTCAAGGAGCTGTTTGGCATGATGGCAATGTTATGGGAATTGAGACAATCTCAGACTGAACTTGCATAATCCTTTGACTTGGACTGTTGAGCATATTGTGAATGTGTTTTGAGAATCCAAGCTCCATAATATAAATACGGCTCAGCTTTTGCATATTGTGAATGTGTGTTTGAGAGTCCAAGCTCCATAATGCAACATGGCGCTTGGGCACTTAAAATGCAATGTACAATGGAGGTGCAAATTGTGGCTTGTGTCATGATCAGACACTCTTATAGCATGCATTACACTTGGTAGAAAATCCTATACATGGGCTCACAATGGGCATGCAACAGTGTAGGCTTCATGATTGTGCACTCTTATAGGATGTGTTGAACTTGCTAGAAAAGCCTGCAAATTGGCTCACATTGGTTATGCAATAATCAATCAGGATCTTAAGCTATATCACATGTGTTAATGACAAATATGGAAAAATGCTTAGAAAAGTAATCAATAGCGTTGACAATTGAATCGAACACTACAGGATCATCAGTAAGCAACCAAAGAAATATGCTGCAAATATATCGTAGTTTCTCAAAGAGAGAACAATACATAATTTTGAACATTAACAATGAGAAGGAAATAATTAGACACTGAAAGATTGTGGGTAGTCTATTAACAATGCTTTATCAAAAAAATATTGGATTTGTTGGGTCTATCAACTCTTTCCAAGTAAAGATTATTATCCACAAATCAAAAGGATAATAAGTTATGTGGGCCCAAAAATTCAATTGCAAGCATGAAGACTTTGTACTTCGGCTCACAACAATCTCAAGTTGTACCAAACAGGAAGCAAAATGCACTTGTGGATATACACTTTTATGGACACATTCTTGGAGACACGTATAGATTCAAACAACAAAATATGAGGTGGTAAAGATGATTCTCTTAGAAATAAATATGCCAAAATGATTAGCTTCATGTACAAGGCTTTCACCCTATCAATACTGTGAGATAATGTGTAAATTATGTTGCATGTGGAATCCACGTATTGAATATCTTGTGAAATAGTACATGCACAAATAACAAGTCTAATACATTGTTGATAGAGGATAAGATTCAATTATTTGAATGATCATGCAAACTTAAATGTAGCAAGTAACAATAATTGATTCGTATGTAATAGTATTTCTACACATGTACAAAGTGTAGAAAACCACACCACCATTGTGGGGCAAAGATTGATATCCAAATAGTGATGCGAATGTCCATTTTTTGACATCTTAATAGAGGCATTCAACTCAACATTAAAATCTACAATGCATACTTTATTGAGATTAATCAATATTTAAACCAATGATGTTCTAACGTACTTTTTGCATAGCAGGCACTCTTTTTTGGACTATTATGAAATGATGTATAGGTGTGCATGCACATTTTGTGACCAAGTATAAGATGTCTATTTCAAGCCATATAATGCCTTTTCCAATATCTTCACTACCATTTATTTCAAAAAGATCACGTCTTATTATTTAACTGATGATGATTTCAACTCTTACATTACGTAAATGCATATTTTGTTTGAATGTTGGTTATGCAAAGATTTATCCAAAAGATCTCATTAAGATCAATGCACCTCAATTGGGTAAAAACCTTTTGCAACAAGATGATCTTTACAGTAGCCGATAGCATGATTTTGTATTGTGTTGACTTATGTATCCTCCTAATGCATGTGTTTTATCCATGTGGAAAAACATAAAAAGATTTTTTTTTTCTGCTTTATATTACATAATGAATATACTTACAACTAATTGGTTTCCATGATTTTGTGCTATAAGAAGCACCAACCAAATCAACAATTCACTTTTGAGCCTTGTAAGAAATACCTTCTTTTTCCATGTATGGTGTTATCTTTGTATTATATAATTATTGAAGTAGCTACCTTATTAATTTTCATGATTGTAGAAATACTATTGCATTAAAAAAATCTATATTATTATGGAAATACTATTAATTTTATTTTGTCCATTTGCATATATACTATTATCAATGGAACATGAACATTAATAATAGTATATATGCAAATGAACATATAATAAAATAATTGCAATTGCAAGCTCTACCTCATATAATTGTCTAACAATAAAATATACAAAACATATGTCCTTTGAAAGTATTTTGAATTTATTTCTTTTCTCCACACTTTCTCAATCATGGAGTCAATGCACATCATTTTGATATTCTTAAGCTCACGTAATCCAAAGTTTTAGAAATGTCAACAAGGATGGAGTCGATTGCTAAGAAAAAGCTCCATCATCTCTACATCGATCTCAACCAATTTGCACCATTGTAAAATAGGAATAAAAATTTAAGCTTCATATACCGAACATGAAGTTGATGAGCTCACAAGGTCTTAGAAACATGGATCTATGGTGTGAGGAAATAGTTTATTTGCCTTATCCACTAAATTCAACTATACCCTCTATGGGAAGGTTGCGTCAAGGAGGACACTTCTTGGATTTAGGCAAAGGGAACGACTATTAAAGCATCTATTTGAACTAAAGGCAAGCTATCCTAGATGCAAGAGATCGATTTAACTTATTAAGTGAGTTTAGAATCTTGATTCTGTGCCTTACTCTTTTTGAGTTGAAGGACAACCAAATGTGATGCATGATGAGGTTATTTGGGTTATTACTCTACTTGTGTTCTAGATAAAACCACCACTACATGAATGACAAAACACAATATAGTATCATTGCATGCAAATTATAATTTTACTCACTTTTAAGAGTATTATCTGATGCTTATCATTTCATATTGATATGCACATATGAAGATTTATACAATTTAAATTTATGGATATTAAAGCATGATATAGAATTACCACATGTAATTAATGGCTTTACACATATTTTGCACTTGCATGTAAATTCACATACAATATAACTTGATGGACTATAAACTTTGATATAGTATCATTGCATGCGAGTAATATCTTTACGTGATTCGAGGAATCTCACCACTGCCTCTAAATCTATACATTCACATAGACACATGAGAAAATGTGTTACATGATGATAGTATTTGAATTATCACTCCACTAGCATTTTGGTTATCCACACCAAATGATTAACCAAACATGATATTTTATCATTGCATGCAAGTAATGGATCTATTGATAGCTATAAATCCTCATATCAGATATGGGATTATATTTGTGTAAGACTATTCTCTTACCTATAAATGAAGACGATTCTTCATTTACTTTACTATATGAAAATTAGATTAAAAGCCTTATCAAAAGTAGAGATATGGATGATTAGATAGACTTTGAATATTTCTCTCAATGATAATAAAGTTGATATTTAGGTGATATAAGATGTAACGGATAGTGTAACTTTAATTAGATGAGGTTACATGCCAATTTATAAACTAGTTTTGGTCACCTCAAGGCCCAAGGAATCAAGTGAGTATTACTATTGAGCATAGTTGAAGTGTGTGGAAATCTAGAACGTTTATGAATAATCCCATTTCTGAACATGTAGGTATCTATCTTTATATATTCAAGAAGATTACAAAAGGTGGAACAATGAAATACTTATGCAACAAGTACAATAACATATTTATATATATAACTTACATCAACGTAGAATGTAGTTCTATAATATATCCATTGAAGAATGCAATAATATTTTGAAACTTGAACATCAATGTAAAGTACTGCAGATGTGAGAGATTAACTATAACCCCTCCTTTTTTACTTTCATTTTTTTTACACTTACCTACAAAATCTCTCATGTAGTGTAGTGAGTTTTTCCTATTCTATTGTAGAATATTTTTTTCTCTTTGATTCATGTTTTAGAATGTAAATTTTATACAGTTTTTATCAAAATCATATTATCTCTTCAATATAATCTCTCTTTACAACATACCCCTTTTAGGTGAAGACATGACATTCGGATTCTTATTGAAATTCCCATACTTCATGAGTTTTGTTACAAGCATATAAACTCATGGAACAAATGTTCAATCAGAGTAATTCTAGCATCTTCTGCATCTATGTGAATCTAATATGCAATGAAATTTCTCAAAAACCTTCTATTTAGAATAAATGTCCTCACATTTTGAAATAACTAAAGGAAAATTGAAAAATTTATTTATATTAAAGTAGTGATTCTTCACCTTTAATTTGTAGTGAAAAGTCAATCCATGGGGAAAGATAATTCTCTAAGAAGGGCATAAATAGATCTTTAAAAGTTGGCCATCCAAGAAGTTTTACACAGATTTGAAGAGCTTAAAAGATTGATTCATAACCAAATATGATCCTTTGAACCCCTATAATCCCTTTCTCTATGTGAAATCTCTATTTCAGTATGGTCCCAACTACCCGCTATGGGCACATGTTGATATATTTAGGTAGTGATGTGTGTGAATACTCCAGGACCGCCGTGACACTTTTTTCCCTCTTTAGGAGGTTTTTTCCCCTGGCTTGTATATACACCTATTTCCCTAACGGGCTACTTATCTTTGTACATTCTAGTGGTAATACATTTAGTATTGTGTGTTGTGCTCCAAGTTTCTTCTTCTTCCTTGTGCTGTTTGCATGCTTTCGCAGGCGTCTAACTCCAACAATTGATATCAGAGCAAGTCGCCGCTTCATCTAGGGCATCGACACCTCTCCGGTTGCAGTCTCAAAATCGCACAAATTTTGGTGAGCATACTCAAGGTGTTTTTGAGATCAAATTAGCTTTGCTGTGTGGTGCCAAAATCGCGATCTGAACTCGTTTTGGCCTCCGAATGCGCTATCGCAGTGCTTGTGCAGGCTATTTCATATTTTTGTGCCAAAAGTATACACTAGTTTCGGTTCGCCAGTATAAGCATCTCGAATTTGCTACAAGTCTAGCAGAATTGGTCTGGGCAGTTGAGATACAATCAATTTTCTGCATCAAGGTATTTTAGTCATCGGCCATGGCTGAAAGCAGTGATGTATTCTGTATGTTGGCTATTGAGGATAAGTTGGATGGTACCAACTACCCATTATGGGCTTATGTGATGCGACATGTATTGGTTGCAAAAGGACTGTGGAACATTCTGTAGGGTGTTGAAAAACCTCCTATCACACTTGCAACTATTACAACTGCAGATACTGAAGCTCATGCAGAAGGTGTCGAAGATGATGATATTCTGCATATTCATGTTCGTGTTGCATTTTCTCTCGCACCTACTGTAGAGCAAATTCATTGGGATGGAAGAGATGCCCAGACACATGAATTGATAGCTTTGTCTGTCAAACGTGCCATTATTCCTCAAATCCGCTCTTGCAGAATAGCTAAGGATGCTTGGGATACACTTACCACATTGTACCAAGAAAGGAATGAGGCTCATGTTGCTTATCTCCGAAAACAGTTGGAGAGTGAGCACATGAATGAAGGTGATTCTATGGACAATTTTCTAACAAAGATCAAAGACTTGAAGGAACAATTGATTTTTGCTGATGAAGTTATACCAGATAGCTCACTTGTGCAGACCGTTCTGAATGGTCTTCCTGATTCATATAAGATTTTTGCTTCTACTCTTTGGTTGATGATGAAACGCAATCCAAATGTCTTATCATTTGAGAAGTTAGTCTTTGTTATGTTGCAGGAAGATCAATCGAGGCAGAGCAGGTCCATTATATGTGTTGAAGATCAAGCTTTATTGGCTAGTTAGAAGGGCAAAGGAAAATTGAGCTCTTTAACTAGCAAAAAGAAATCTGCAAATGTTGCACATTCGAAGAAGGAAGACAAAGATGAGAAGAAATCAGAAAAGCAGAAATTTTTTTGCAAGTACTGTAAAGGAAATGATCATATCATAAAGAACTGTCCTAAATTGACTGCAAAAGAGGCAAAGAAAACAAAGGCTGGAATGGTTGTTGCAGAGGCCTCTACTCCAAAAACAGAGTCTACTAACCTTGTGCAGGATGAAGAATGGGCGTTTACTACTGTTTGCAGTTTTGACCCATCTTCTCATGAGCAGTGCATGTCTGCAGTAGACTCAGATGTTTGGTACTTTGATAGTGGGGCGACCAAACATATAACCTCGCAGTGCAATTTCTTCTCTTCACTCGAGCCTGCCCCTACAGGGAATACTGTTACATGCGCCAATGACTCCTCTTATCCCGTTATGGGAGTTGGTAAGATCATTCTGACTACTGCTGATGGTAGTTCATTCACCTTGTCGGATGCTTTATTTGTGCCAGGGATCAAGAAGAATCTGTTATCAGTTTCTGCATTAGCCACGATTGTCTTGGTTGTGAAATTTGTTGATGAGAGATGTACAATTCATGATGTGTCAAATGACGATGTTATTATTGCTTCTCGCATTTTATGTCATGGCTTGTATAAGCTCATATATTATGAAAAATCTGTGAATGATTTGGCATGTGCAGTACATGATTCTCAGGCTATGTCAGATGCAAAGCTTTGTCATGCACGCTTTGGTCATCTAAACTTTGCTAGTTTACTTCGCTTTCAGAAATTTGAAATAGTGTCCTCTTTGCCCAAACTTGAGGCACCTGGTAAACATGTATTTGAAGGCTGTATTTTGGGCAAAATGCAGCGTTCCTCATTTCCAAAAGATGGTTCAGTTTGGGCTACTAAAAAATTGCAGCTTGTTCATAGCAATGTCTGTGGTCCTATGCAGAGACCCTCTTTTGGAAATTATCTCTACTTCGTGACTTTCATTGACGACTTTTAGAGGCATGCATGGGTATATCCATTGAATGCAAATTCCGAAGTGTTTATGTGCTTCAAACAGTTTTTCATTCTGGTTGAAAATCTGTCAACATGTAAAATGGGCACCCTCCATTCTGATCGAGGGGGGGAATATATGTCTTTTGACTTTAATGCATTTCTGGCTAAACGTGGGATAAAACACTAGTGTACAGTGCCGTATACACCTCAACAAAATGGAGTTGTTGAACGGAAGAACATGTCACTCATGGAGATGGCGAGGTGTATGGTCAAGAGTCAGGCTTTACCACATAGTTTTTGGCTTGAGGCTATTATGTGTGCAACATATGTACTTAACAGGTGTCCCACTAAAGCGCTGCAGTCTATCACTCCATATGAGGCTTGGCATGATCAGAATCCATCTATTGCTCATCTCCGTGTCTTTGGTTGTCTTGCATATGCATTAGTGCCTGAAGAACATCGCAGAAAATTGGATGATAAAGCAGTAAAATGTATTTTTGTTGGGTATAGTTCTGAAAGTAAAGGCTATCATTTGTATCATCCACAGACTAAACACATTCTAGTTAGTTGTGATGTTGTTTTTGTGGAAGATGCTATTCAGCCATTGCTTTCATGTACTAAGGAGACATCTGTTAGCTCCAAAGACATGTATGATACTTTGTTGCCTCTTTTTACAGGTGGATAGTCTAGTGTTGGTCCTAATGAGGTAACTTCTCAGCCTTTGCAGGTTTCATGTGATGATGCCGATCATTCCATTTCTGATGAAGATTTACATGATGCACTTGTTGATGAGAGAGCTGATATTGAGTAGGCAAAAACTATGCCAAAGTGACTGGTGCAGACTTTGTGGGACAACAAATTAGATACATCTCTATCATATCGTACTCAATCAGGCTCTCATAGTGCCTCTTTTGCATTAGATTGCTATGCTATGGCTAGATCTAGTCTCTGTGATGAGGCTTAGCCTGTTTCATTTGATGAAGCACAAAATTCTGAGTATTGGATGGCTGCAATGCAATCTGAATATGATGCTATCATGCAAAATGGTACTTGTTCTTTATGTGACTTGCCTCCTAGCAAGAAGGCCATTGGCACTAAGTGGGTATACAAGTTGAAGCGTAAGGATGATGGAACAATTGACAGGTATAAGGCTAGGCTTGTTGCAAGGGTTATGAGCAGGAAAAAGGCATTGATTTTGATGAGACCTTTGCAAGTACATGTCGTATGACTACTGTTCAGAGCATCTGTGCACTTGCAGCCCATCAACATTTTTGAATGGTGACTTGCATGAAGAAGTGTATGTTTTTCAGCCTAGTGGCTTTGTGCAGAAAGGGCATGAAAATCAGGTGTGCAGGTTAAAGAAGGCATTATATGGTTTAAAGCAAGCACCACGTGCTTGATATGAGAAGATACATGCCTATGTGATTGCACATGGTTTTGAGAACAGTCCAACTGAAAGCACCTTATATGTTAAGCGTGCTAATGATGTGCTTCTGATCATTGTGGTCTATGTTGATGACATGCTGGTCACTGCTCATATTGAGAAGCATATTGTTGATTTTAAGGTTAATTTGCATGCCTCATTTGAGATGTCTGATTTGGGGCATTTGCATCATTATTTGGGCATTCAATTTATGCAGTGTGATGGTGGAATGGCTTTGTGTCAAACAAAATATATTGACACATTATTGCAGCGTTTTGGCCTTGAAGACTGTAAACCTATTGCCACTCCTATGGAGACAGGTTTACGATTGAGTCTTTATGATGCTAGAGATGTATTTGATGCTATTCTGTATCAGCAGGCTATTGGATGCCTGATTTACTTATGCATTACTCGGCCAGATATTCAGTTTGCTATCTCACAGATGAGTAGGTTTATCATTGCCCAAGTGTCAAGCATTGGTAGGCGGTTAAGCACATCTTTCGCTACTTGAGTGGTACCCGGATACTTGGGTTGTTTTATCCCAAGGGAGGATCACTACCACTAGATTTGCATGCTTTTTCAGACTCTGAATGGGCTGGTTGCTATGACACTTATGTGTCCACTAGTGGTTTTTGCTTCATGCTTGGTAGCTCATGCATATCTTGGCTGAGCAAGAAGCAGACTACTGTGGCCACTTCCAGTTGTGAGGCTGAGTATAGGGAAACTTTCACAGCGATTGTTGAGTGTGTGTGGCTCAAACACCTTATGGCTGATTTGGGTTTTGGTCAGTCTTCTGCCGCCACCATCTTCACTGACAATCAGAGCGCATTGGCAGTTGGGAGGAACCCTGTGTTCCATGCTCGCACTAAGCACATTGAGGTGCATTATCATTATGTCAAGGAGAGGTTCTCTGCTAGGAGATTAGCTTGGCATATGTGCCCACGTAGGAGAACATTGCAGACCTTTTCACGAAGGCCCTGCCTAGGGAGAAGTTTGAAGCTTTCTACAAAGCTTTGGGGTTGCTCCCTTTTGTGGAGTGATTTCCACATAGCTCAATACTTCCTTATACATGAGTGCCAGCTCCTTGTTCACCGCATCACTCCCAGGGGGGATTTGTTGATATATTTAGGTAGTGATGTGTGTGAACACTCTAAGACTGTCGGGGCACTTTTTTCCCTCTTTCGCACTGTGGTCCAACTGCTCTCTTTCTTTCTGAAGCCTTTTTGCTTTCGCACCCACTTTTGCGTTTTGTTATTCTCTTCTTCTTATCTCTTCCTTGCTGCTTCTTCTTCTAGTCTCTTCCTTGTTGCCTCTTGTTGAAGCTCAAGGTCAAGGACAAAGCATGGAAGCGCATCAAGGAAGTGGACACACAAGAAGAAGGAGCAAGTAGGGAGCTCCAAGAAGCACCTGTCAAATTTTCAGAAGAAATCCCTACAAAAATAGTGATTTTTATCACTAAAAACCATTGTAAATACCATTTTCCATTTTTGTAACTCCATTTTGTTCAAGCCGAGGAGTCCTCGAGCTTGAGGAGTATTAGGTCTACCATCCTACCAATTTTCATAATTTTTAGACTTCGTTTGAGCCCCCAAATAAGCCCTGGAACCTATTTTTTAACTAGGCCGGACACTAGGTCTGGACAGGGCCAAAACCACTCAAAAACTATAAAAAGGGCTGGAGAGCTCATTTTTGAGGCTAGCTTGTTGTAGATTTCAGCTTTGTAAGAGAGCTCTTGTATAATTGAATATCTTCCATTGTTCCACTCCTTGCTCTTACTTTGTGCGCGTGTGTGTGTATGTGTGTGCATGCTTGTGTGCTTTCACTCATGCACTTGTGCCATCACTTGCTCACGGTCTTCATACCGGTCCTCACGTCTCCACGGATTGACATTTATGAGGTGTATCTCCTCACGTTGGTACTCACCATTGTGCTAGAGTGACACCAAATTTGGCACCGTTGCCGGGGAGAGAGCTTGGAGGACGAGCGTGTGACGGTAAGACGTAGAGTAGCGACGTTGGAAGGTAAAAAAATCATCATTTTCAGTTCAGTTTTTGAATTTTCCTTCTTCTTCATCTTCACCATCATCACCATCTCCACCCACCTTCATCTTCTCAGTCTTTCTCCATTGTTTAGAGTACATTCACCTTGTTTTTACTTGTGGTTGTGAGCAAGAAGCTTAGAGAGGGTGCAGAACAGAGGCGCTGAAGAAGTAGCACCAAAAATAACTAAAAATCTGAGTGAATAGCCCCGGACAAGACGAACCTGCACCAAGTATCGTGGAAGCTGCGCCAGAGATCGTGAGCGAGAAATCGGGCAAACTGGGGTTACACAGAGCAAGGGGAAGTGACTAAGAAGTTAGAGAGACTCTCAAGGTGAGAAAACACACATTTAATCTATAATTTCTCAGTAAACTAAGTTTGGAAAGGGAAACGATCTGCGTCAGGTATCGTTTGGTACTGACAGAGGTGAAAAGGAGTGATTTGGGGTGATACAGAGAGTGAGGAGAGGAGAGAGGAAAGAATAGAGCATGTGTACAACCAGAACTTAGAAAAAATCTCTCCCAAAATTTGTCAAAGGGTCAAGTATCGTTTTGCTCCCGCGGTCGAGTATCGCGATACTTAGCAAGTATCGTTTTACTCCTGTGGTCGAGTATCGCGATATTTCCCTCCTTTCGGTATCGTTTGGTCCAGAGATCGTTTTGATCAGAGATCGTGATACTCACTAGCGATCGTGTATCGTCTGGATCAAAGATCGCGTATCGTTTTGCCTAAGTATCGTGTATCGCTTCTCAGAGATCGCGATACTTACCAAAGATCGCGTATCGTTTTGATTCAGGTATCGTCGATTGTTTTGAGCCAAGTATCGAGTATCGTTGGTGCCAAAGATCGTTTCAATCAAAGATCGCGATATTCACCAGCGATCGTGTATCGTTTGGTTTATAGGTCGTGTATCGTTTGCATGAGAGATCGGTATCGTTTCGGTCGGCGATCGGTATCGTTTATCAGAGATCGCGATATTTATCAGAGGTCGTGTATCGCCTAAGTCAGAGATCGTGTATCGTTTTCTTCCAAATATCGAGTATCGTCTTGAGCTAAGTATCGTTTTGCCCGAGTATCGTGATAGTCAAGTATCGCGTATCGTTATACAGCGATCGCGATACCTATCAAAGATGTGTATCGTATAGTTTGCTCACGATACTTGTTGAAGATCGTGTATCGCCTACTTCAGGTATCGCGATACATACCAAGTATCGTGTATCGATTTCCTCAAGTATCAAGTATCGTGTCCTACAAATGTCGTGTATCGTCTGATTTGGAGCATTTCCTGAGAGACCCTGTTTCCCTATTTTAACCCCCAAAACCCTGAACTGGCATAACTTTCTCATACGAAATCCGTTTGCTGTGATTTTGGTTTTGTTGGAAAGATCGTGGGGAGTACAACCAAAACATCGACTGGTTACGGTTAAAATAATACCAGGATTATTAGATAGGGTATTTTGAAGTTGACCCTCAGGAAAACTGGAAAACCAAGGTGTTCCAAAGGATTTTGAGCAATATAAGAGAACTTTGGGACTAGAAGCCAAGGCTTATGAACTTGAGATCTGGCAGACACTTAGGCAAGGATAGACAAAGCATTAGGTCATCTGAGGCTAGTGTCAACCATACATCCAAGTCTTGGGCTCAACAGCTTAGTGGTTATCCTTACACACGAAGTTCAAAAACCAGTGACTCGGAAATGTCTTTTAGCATGGAAAGACCCACACGTAGCTCAGGCATTGCCTATTTACAGACTCCAGAAGGTCCCTATAAGACCCAATTGGAACATATCAGGACCAACCAATTAGGTGCTCGCATCTATGAGGATGGTCTAAGGCGATCAGTGGTTCAACTCAAAAATCCTGACCAACCCTTTGGACTTGAACACCCAGTGGTCAAGTTCGAAGAGGGTGCTTACATTGATAAGGAAGGAACCATGTATGTGGTTACCAACTTACCAGATAGGACAGATGAGTTTGGAAATATCATTCCTGAGAACGAGATAGGAGACCTAGAGAAAGGAGACCTAGGAGGAGAACCCAAGACCCCTAGAGGTAAGTCAATCTTAACCAGAGTGCTCACTCCAGAATGGATTCCTCAAGATAACAAAAGCATAGAACTATTCGTGAATAGAGAAACAGAAGAAGCCTTTTGGAGATTTAGGCCAGATCAACCCAGCCCAGTAGTCACCATCTATGAATTCAAGGACCCAGAGACACCAGGGAAAGTTGTCTATCTAGATCACACATCTCAGAAATTATTCTTGGTATCAGATCATGACAAACATGCTTACACTTGGCAAGGTGAATCAATTTTTCCTCCACCAAGATCTAATGTTTCCCAGGGCCTCCAGGGAGCCGGATCATCCAAGGCTCATGAAACCCAGAGGGAAAGAACTAGAGAGAGACCGGAGGTAAGCTTTGCAGACACAATGGGCAGAGACAGATCAGGATATGGAACGGAAAGATTTGAAAGGGAGAGACATAGAGTTCATAGGCATCAAAAAGATGATCATGATTTCCCATTGCCTAGACCACGAGAGCACTCAAGAACCCTTAGACCGTCTCAAGTGGTTAAGACAATGAAGAACTACTTTGATGGATTTGGAGATCCTTATGATCATGTGGCGGAGTTCAAACAAGTGCTAAGAGCTGAACAGGTTGAAGACTTATTCACCCAGTTCGAGGCATTTGGTTTGACTCTTAAGGGTACTGCCTTAGCTTGGTTTCAACCCCTAAACAGTCGCAACTATAGAGAGATAGGTCAGCTGCTGGAAGAATTCATTGTGGAATTTTCCAAAAGCGGTATCAGGCATAACACATCATCCTTGATCCACAGTTTCAAGCAGACACCCCAAGAAACAGTGCGACTCGCAGGAAGAAGGTTTAGAAAGTACTTGGAAAGATGCCCTGTACCAGAATTACCCACATCAGCCAAATAGGTGGCACTGTTTTTAGATGGCCTATTGAGCACAAAATTAAGGTCATATGTATACTTGAAAGAGCCTAGATCCATAGAAGAGTGTATACGGATATGCATTGACATAGAAGACAACTTGGGTGAGGAGTTAGGACTATCCAAACTCTATAAGGACTCTGATAGTTCTACAAGTCATACCTCTAGAACCTCCACTGAGATAGATGAGATAGCTGAGCAAGTGGCCAAAAAGCTAGGAGTTCAAAATAGACAAATGCCAAGGGTCACTTCAGTGAAGCGATGTTATACATGTGGAGGAGATCACGTGGCTAATGTTTGTCCGTTGACGAATCAACCCCAAGGAAACCCTAATGCTCTATATTGCACCATTGAGAGGAAATATACAAATCATACGAACCAAGATTATCCCTATAATAGGCAAGCTGTTAGACAAAATTATCAGCAACCTTACCAGCAGGGTAGGTATCAGAATCAGTACCAACAGCCATATTATAGGCCACAACAATATCAACCTCAATACCAGCAGCAATATCAGGCACCATATAGGCCACAACCTATCCTAGGAAACCAACCGCCAGCTCCTGCCAATGTGATCCCAGTTAAATATACGATGGCGGAGGAGAACCCTAATAGAGCATTGGTGCCACTAACCCCATTGGTCTCAGAAAATGATTCTCACGCTCATGGTTCAGAGTACTTCCATGAAGATAGTCCACATGCTTATTATATAGAGTCACCTGAGCAAAGTGAGACTTCTCAGTGTCAATATGAGACACCACCTATGGAACAAAATTGGGAGCCAGAATATTCCAATGTCATGTATACGAATCCAAATCCTAGGCCCCAATTGAGACAAGTAAGACCACAAGCCCCTAGAGGACCATGCTTTAGATGTCAGGGCGACCATTTCATTCGTGAATGCCCCCACCAACCAGCTCTGGGACAAGGGCAAAACATTACAATACAAGGCTTTTGTCCTGAGTGTGGCCAGGAACATCTTCCTAGAGAGTGTCCGAGGAATCCCTCTAGTGCACCCAAGGTCACACCCATCAACGTGGTAGGCTTAGTGGCAGATTCAAGTTCAAGTAACAATAATGTGGCTCCTGTACAGGCAGTTACTAGGGCACAGGCTACACAACAAGCAAAACCATCTGAGCAATCGGAGTCAAGTGAGGCAGGAGAGCCTAATAAGAGGAAACCAAGAACATGGAAGGATACCAGAGAGAAGGCTAATCGCAAGTGGAACAAAAAGCTATCCGAGCTAGAAGAAAGCCTAAGGGATACCAAAACAAAAATAGAAGACATTGCATCTCAAAGCCCCTCGCATACCGAAGCTCCATCCACTCCACCTCATTCCACCCCACCGCCCATTGTAAATAGACTGCAATCAGGGTCTGTTCTTGCAGATCCAACCCCAGAAGGCTTGGACATGATGTTCAAGGCCTACCAGGCTCGTCTTCAAGAAGGGCCAACAACTGCAAACTTGGACAAGAGTTACCCGAGAGCAGATTTAGAGATTGAACGGATGAAAATGTGCATGAAAATGGTAGAACAAGCTCAAGCTATACTTGAGACTAGTCAAAAGTTCAATCAGACAAACTCTGTCAAACCGGATTTGCATTTCCAAGGCTTACTAGAAAGATTAGAGCAGTTGGTAAACAAACCACAAGTTTCTTTACCTCCACAGGCTCAACCAGTTATTGAAAGAGGAAGCTCACCACCAATGGGAGCTTATGTTCCTAATTCCACTGATGCTGGAATATCTCCTTCAATTCAACAGTACTCTCAAGAGTTCTTGCGGGAAATACAGGAAGAGAAATGGGCCAAGGAGAAGGGTAATTCCCCTCCTATTCCTGAGATTGATGATCTTCATGATCAATTTCCCCAAGACATTCCGTCTATCTATGGAGACCAAGCAGAGCAACAAGAAGATGAAAGATTAGATTTTGAATCTAATTCTTTACAAGAGTTGCCTCATTACACAGGCCCATGGGAATCTGAATCTATCCAAATCAGAGCTCCCACAATATTGGTAAGAAATGAAGACTCAGTGATTCCAAGAAACACTGATGTTGTGAAGAACACTAAGGTTCAATGTCATCTCACTGTGGAAGAGCTGCTCAAAGCAAAACCTGAGCTCTGGAATCATGTGAAGGATCAAGTTCCAGAACTTGAATCCAATATGCCAAAAGTAGGCTCTAAGCAAAAAGTTCCAGAGATACCTCTCGACAAGATAGGAGACATGAGCGAAGGTGAAGAAGGTAATACTTATCTTCCAATCACCTATCAAGGTTACACAACCAAAGCAATCGTAGATTCAGGTGCTGGTGTTGCTATTGCGACCACCTCCTTGTGGAAGCGATGGGGCAAACCCACATTAAGACCAACAAGAATGAAGCTTCAAATGGCAGATGGTCATTTTGAAAGACCTCTAGGATTGCTCGAAGGGATAACTCTAACTACTTGTGGTGTAGAGTTTGAACATACATTTGCTATATGTGACTTTGAAAAAAATAATGTCTACGAGATGATCCTAGGAAGACCGTTCCTACGACAATTGCAAATAGTACAGGATTGGGGAACCAACTCCTTGTACTTACAACACTTAGGGGTCACAACCAAGGTCAATCTGAAGGATTACACCTTCAGAGATGTACCACCCCTACAGTGGAATCCTATCCACAAAGCAAAAGAAGATTCAATCTCTGTGCATTCTGGAAGTTCACCTGATCCATCTTGGCTGCATGAAGATACTCACTTGTGGATGTGCAAGGTCGCAGAGGAAGAGGAAAAGCGCCTAAAAGCGAGAGAAGAAGGAACTCCCCCAGGAGATAGAGCAATAAAAGACCCAGCCTATACACCGATGATATTTCTAGATGAGGAATTTGAGCCTCATGGTTGGGCAGAAATCTTAGCTACCATGGACATAGCAATCAATGAAGAACAATGGACACCTCACTGTGATGAGGAGGGTTATGATATTTCAGTGTTCATGTGTCAGCCCCTGTTGGAAGAGTGTGATCCTAGTGAGTTCATAGAAGAAGAAGAGAATGACGATGATCTAGAATCCATTGTGATGGATACTTACTTTGACTCAGAGGAACACTATTTAGAAGACATAGGAGTGTTAACCCAAAAAGAAGAAGAACCCCTCACGAGTATTAAAACGATAAATTCAAAGGAAGGAAGTGAAGGAGGTCAAAAGAAAAAGAAAAGAAAAGCAGTGAAACAAGAAGAGGAAAAATCATTATTTGAAGTACCAGAAAATTTCAAGAAATATGAAGTGGAAGACCGAAAAATTTTGGTACGGATGCCTAAGAGAGAGGCCATTATAGGAGAAGCATATGACAATAAAGAAAAGACCAAAAAAATTGTAGTGACCATTGAAGGGAACGAAGAACGATGTACGTACATAGGAGATGACCTAAGTGCAAAAGAAGAAGCAGAGCTTGTAGCTCTATTAAGGGAATATAGGGATGTGTTCGCATGGCACTATAGAGACTTGAAAGGAGTAGATCCAAAGATTTGCTCTCATACGATTCCGATGACTGCTGATGCCAAGCCCACCAAACAAAAGCCCTACACATATAATGACAATTATGCAGCCAAAATAAAGGAGGAAATTGACAGGCTGATTGAAGCTGGATTCATCTATGAGATTGAGCACACTGAATGGGTGTCCCCCATTGTGGTGGTGCCCAAGAAGAATGGGAAATTGCGAGTGTGCATTAACCTTAAAAAAGTTAATGCTGCTACAATCAGAGATAGTTATCCACTTCCAATCACCGAACATCTGTTGGAGCGTGTTGCAGGCAAGGAAGTTTATAGCTTCCTTGATGGATTTTCAGGTTACAACCAAGTAGCCATTGCCCCCGAAGATCAACACAAAACGGCCTTTGCCACAGAATGGGGAATTTTTGCATTTCGTGTGATGCCATTTGGGCTCACCAATGCACCTGCAACATTCCAAAGGCTCATGTGTCATGTCTTCAAAGAGTTCTTGCGGAAGAGCTTAGAAGTATATGTGGATGACTTATGTGCTCATTCCCAACAAAGAAGATACCACATCCTTGAGCTCCGACAAATCTTCAACAAGTGTAGAGATTATCGAGTGTGTCTGAACCCAGAGAAGTGTGTGTTCATGGTGCGACAAGGTAAGATCTTAGGTCACATTGTTTCTAAGAATGGAATTTCAACAGATGAAGACAAGGTAAGAGCGATAGCAGAGTTGCCAAGACCAAGGAATGTTAAAGAGGTACAAGCCTTTATGGGTCATTGTGGATATTACCGTAGGTTTATCCACATGTATGCCATCTTAGCTAAACCTCTTTATGGGTTGTTAACAAATTTTGAGTGGAACGAGGAATGCGAGAATTCCTTCAACGAGCTGAAAAGATGTTTGTGCACAGCACCAATATTGACTACTCCGGATTGGAGCAAACCCTTTCATGTCCATGTAGATGCCTCCAATCATGCAATAGGATGTGTGCTAGCACAACCCATAGGTGAAGGAAACCTAGATTTGCCAATAGCATATGCTAGTAGGCAATTAAATGCAGCTGAACGAAATTATACCACAACGGAGAGAGAAGGCTTAGGTATGGTATATGCTGTGAAGAAGTTTAGACACTATCTATTGGCCAATAAGTTCAAGTTTTTCACTGATCATCAAGCTTCAATAAACCTTGCAATACAGGCCGCTTAGTAAGATGGTTCCTCCTTGTTTGGGAGAGGTGGAACTTCCCATCTACCTTCAAGATGTTCCAATAAAAGTCAAAATGCTAGTGTGTCATGATGAGGACCTCACAGAACCACTTGTCTTGGGTCAAGATTGGATTTACGACCATGCTGTCAACTTGAACCTAAGAAGTCAACTTCTTCAAGTTTGGGTATATAATCAATGCATTACATTAGAATTGGAGAATCGCATGCCCACTGACACTGACACCACACACTCTCTTTGTTCCTCTAAGGCTAATCTTCTCGAACAAGATGTTGTAGATGTCAAAAGCTCTATGATCCAGACGGACGCAATCACGGAAGGACAGTCGCAAAGGCAAGATGAACCTTCTTCTTGTTTTTCAAAGAGTAAAGCATCCACAGTAGTTCAACCTCAGAAGCAAGCAAAACAGTGCAAGACAGCCAGTCTATCAAATAGACAAAGAGCCTTCAAGAGGAAAGAAGTGTTGGGCATGACATAGATCTGGGTAAAGAAAGGAGTGCAACCATCGATGTTGCCTCAAAGATTCCCACCCAACCAGATCGACCATGAAAAAAGAAGGACCAAGCACCTACGACAGGCTCAAGCACGAAGAATCCAACAAATTTGGGTACCGAAGCTATCAAAGAAGGTCGACCACAATCAGGTACAAATTTGGGTGCCTAAAAAATTAGCTACAGCTCAACAAGGGCGATCACAGATGTGGGTACCTAAGAAGCTCTTACATACACAACGGCCTATGCTCCCCACCATGCAAAAGGTCTCAACAAAGAAGCCAAAGAAAGCAAAGGGTAAGAACAAAACACAAAGAACAAACGATGATGAACTTAACCCTTTTGCAAAAGTAAGCCAGCAATCATCAAGGATATGGGTTTGGAAGCCAAAAGCACCAACAACAACCACAGAACCAAAAGTCCAACCACACGGGATACCAAAGTTTGGACATCATCCAAAGAAGAACTGGCCTGAGGTGATCTCTACGGGGCCAAATAATATTAGGAAATGGGTTCCCATTAGGAGGATGACATCATTTCAAGATCCAATCGGCACCTCCAAACAAAGAATGCATCAACTATGCGAGTAACATCAAAAGCCTCGACGTGCAACAACCATGTGCCTTTGGCATAACCTTGTCTTTTACATCATTCAGGTCATGCATCTCTAAAGTATGCATCAATATAGGGCCACCTTACATAGCCGTGCATAGACACAATTGAAAAATCCCAGGCACATGAGACACAAATTTTCACATGTAAAATATTTTATTGATACTAACCTCTTTCTTCTTGTTTCATGCCATTGGGTGCAAAAAAAAAAAAAAAAAAAAAAAAAACTATGTGCTTGAAAATGCTCATCAGCGAACTTCCAACAAGAACATCCCTCAACAAAAAGGACAAGCCGATGGTCAAACACCAAGTGGAACCACAACACGAAGAGATGAAGATCAACGGACCCATCACCATGGTAAGACGTGTATGTTTCAACAACACTATAACGAGGATAGATTAGGAAACCTCTTCGTCAGCATACCCTTGAGCACTTAGCTCAAGACCCAATCTCTTGCACCTTACTTCTTGCCATGCATTTTCCAAGTACGCATATGTAGGGCCACATTACAAGGCCATGCACAAGGCACATATTTTGTTCAACCCATGCACTAATGCACTTACCCACCATTCATTATGGGTTACAAGTACTTGGCATGAAAACTATGAAAAGCCATCTTTGGAAGAACCAGACGACATCAAGATGACAACAACAAGAGCAAGGAAGCCATCCACCACCGAGAGTTGCTCACAATCAACATTGACCACCTCCTTTGAGCAGCTAGCAGTTTTGGAAAACTTACAAATGCACCACCCAGATGGAATACAAGGCAGAAGTACGTACAAAGGGACTACAAACTGCAAGAGATAACAGTGGCAAAGTGAAGAACCAGACCAATGACCAGGATACATTGGGAAGAGGGATCGCCCCTGTTGAACGTAACGGACACTACCTCTCAATGTACTACAGGGAACAACCACGACAACAAGGGTCTGTCAGGGACGACAGACTCAAGAGGGGGGGGAGTGTTGAAGCTCAAGGTCAAGGACAAAGCATGGAAGCGCATCAAGGAAGTGGACACACAAGAAGAAGGAGCAAGTAGGGAGCTCCAAGAAGCACCTATCAAATTTTCAGAAGAAATCCCTACAAAAATAGTGATTTTTATCACTAAAAACCATTGTAAATACCATTTTCCATTTTTGTAACTCCATTTTGTTCAAGCCGAGGAGTCCTCGAGCTTGAGGAGTATTAGATCTACCATCCTACCAATTTTCATAATTTTTAGACTCCGTTTGAGCCCCCAAATAAGCCCTGGAACCTATTTTTTAACTAGGCCGGACACTAGGTCTGGACAGGGCCAAAACCACTCAAAAACTATAAAAAGGGATGGAGAGCTCATTTTTGAGGCTAGCTTGTTGTAGATTTCAGCTTTGTAAGAGAGCTCTTGTATAATTGAATATCTTCCATTGTTCCACTCCTTGCTCTTACTTTGTGCGCGTGTGTGTGTATGTGTGTGCATGCTTGTGTGCTTTCACTCACGCACTTGTGCCATCACTTGCTCACGGTCTTCATACCGGTCCTCACGTCTCCACGGATTGACATTTATGAGGTATATCTCCTCACGTTGGTACTCACCATTGTGCTAGAGTGACACCTCTTCTTCTAATCTCTCCTTACTACCTCTTCCTCTTTTGCCATCTTGTGACCCTCTTCTTGTTTCCATAATTTCTCCTCCATTTTTTAGTGACTTGTTTCCTCTGGCTTTCTTCTTCCTCCTCCTCCTCCTCTGGGTTTCTTCTTGTTTCCTTTGGGTTTCTTCCTCCTCATCCCTGTCACTTGTTTCTGGCTCGTTAGAAGTGCCTGCAATAGGTTTTCTCTATGCAAATCTCTTCTTCAAGGCTTGCAGGAAAACTTCAACTGTGACAACCTTGCATTCTTAGGTTAAAAACAGAGGGTTGTTGGGAAGAAGTAGAGTAAAAAGTACTCAGATCTTGCTATCCAAAGTTAGGTTAACAACCCGACCTATTCTTCTGTATAGTCTTCTAACTTCCTTCTTCAACTTCTGAAAAATCGACTCTAACCAATTTACCTATGTCTTGATAGACTCTTTCACTAGTGAAAACAACTGTTGGGATACACCGTAGTGTTTTGCTTGGACATTAATTATCACAATCATTAACAATAATCCTAGTGGGTTATCCTCTGGAAGTTAGGAGAATTTGTACTCTCTCTAACATGACTTGCTGAATATACAAGTTATCTCGATTGCATCAATCGTCTCTGTTACCACTGTAATCCCTTCATTAGCGACTTGTAATGAATCTGCAGTCACCTTCGGGGATATCTGGAATCGTTCCCCTTATCCAATGCATAGAGAGATCTGTTGAGTGTTGATGTCACGGCCATCCGTCTATCTGGCTATCTCCATCCTCCAATCGATAAGTGCACATTTCAATAGACCTCGACACTTGAACTAGTCGACTTGTGGCTCAGAAATGCAATTAAGAATGTTGAGCAAATGGGCGTCACAGAAGGTGACCGCCATTGCTTCTTTGCTCTTTTTACTATAGGGTGCATGAGAATACAAAATTTCAATATGCTCTATTGGGCTTCACTAAGTAGAGGAGTGCACTATGATCAACATGAAAAGTAAAAGATCTAGCCATTAAATAGTGAATGAATTTCTTAATTGAGTAAATTAAGGCAAGGCATTCTCGTTCTATGGTAGAATAATTTTGCTCCATAGAAGTTAATCTTTGGTTGGCATAGTATAGAGGTTGGAACCAGGTACATCCTTCTTTCTGCATCAATATACTTTTGATTGCTTTGTCAAAAGCATCCACAAACATGTGGAATGGTTCCTTCCAATATGGGGCTTTTAAGACTGGTGCTATAACGAGCATCTTGCGTAGCTTTTCAAAAGAAATTTGAGCCTCCTTTGTCCATTGGAATTTTGATGGTCGGACATGTGCTAATTTGTTAAGTGGTATTGCAATATGGGCAAGCCCTCTCAAATGTTTGCCATGCCACTGTACTTGGCTTGAAAAATACAAAACCTCTTTCAGATTCCTTGGAGCTGGGGTCTCCAGAATGACCTTTACCTTATTCGAATCTATTATGATACCATCCCGCGAAATGATGTGGCCAAGCAGTTTGCCACACTTGACTGCAAAAGCTGATTTATCCAAATTGAGGCAGAGTTATAACTTTTGACAAGCA
Source organism: Ceratopteris richardii (assembly GCA_020310875.1). Classification (NCBI taxonomy): domain Eukaryota; kingdom Viridiplantae; phylum Streptophyta; class Polypodiopsida; order Polypodiales; family Pteridaceae; genus Ceratopteris; species Ceratopteris richardii. The sequence goes on along the minus strand of CM035426.1, from coordinate 49,752,362 downwards.
TCAAAGCATGCACGAAAATGTTCCAGATGAGCTTCTATTCGTCCGAAAACAGAGAAATCATCTAAGAATATCAAATTGGTAATGAACACTATCTTTGATATATCCTCTTCCACCATGCAAACTTGATTATATTTGCTGCCATCGCTTTGGCTCAGGTCCATAGGGCAGTCTTCTTTCTGTTGTTGGCTTTGCTAGTCAGCTTTGCTAGATTCCCCTTTCCACAAAGTTTTAGCTAACTTTCTGTCCTACCACTCAAATATCCAATCATCCAAGATTGCCTGCTGTAAGGATCCATTTTCCACCCATCATAGCAATTCTTTTGGGATCTTTGCTGCTTTTGCAAGTGAAATATCTTCTAGATGTAAGGTTTCTAAAGTCTACTAGATAAATTCATCTAGGTACTCTTGATGTTGATCACTATGCAGGTACTCATTGCCACTCTGCAATGGCATCAATTCAAGAGGAACTGCATCTGAGAACAAACCCCATCCCATCATGGTTGCCAATTTGTTTGGCTGATGACTATCACAAAACATATAACACACCTCCAAATGATAGGTTTCGAGAATAGGGATTATGACTATGATACCACAATCATAACATGCATTTTTGTTCCTTATATTATTATCACACACTTCATAGATTTCAGATTATCAACGATGCACTGAGAGAATTATAATTCTCCAAAACAATTATAGACTTCAATGTTATAGCAATATTGGTAAATAGTACCAAATTGAGTTATAACAACAACCACTGCACCGTAAACATTACATACATAACTCTGCTTTTAATCTTAAGACTTAACACAACATTACAGACACTTTTTCATTCTTGACAATTCCGCAATACAGATTCTCTTCGTTCAAGTTCTAGAATAAGTCTTCCGCACAGATAGATTATACCGCACTGCTGTCTTTATCGTCTTCTCCGCTACTTCACACCATTCCATACTTCGAGACATATGAAACAATGTACTTCTGGAGATAACTCTTAAGATCTCGAAAAATAAACCCTTCTCCTATTACAAATATAAATTACAAAGGTAGGTTAGTCCATTCCAGTGACTCACACATACATACACACACATATGCACAAGCACACATATATATGCATGCACACATGCACATATACATGAACATACATATGCATATGCATACATGTACATATTTTTCTTTTTCATGCAACTTTTTTGCACGTTTCTATAGTTTTAGGATTAGATTTAGGTAGGAATCCTTTTTTGTAGGTGGTTCATTAAGAAATAAAAGATGTATAACTGAGGTGTCTTATCCATCAAAATATATGGCATGCATACATCCATTCAGCCATACATACATACATACATACATACATACATACATACATCCATACATACATACACACAATAGACACACACACACGTGCACACACATACACACACACACACGTATATATATATATATATATATATATATATATATATATATATATATATATATATATATATATATATATATATATATATATATATATATATATACACACACACACACACACCGACATACATACATACATACATACATAGAAATATTATGAATTTTGGGGAATATGTGCATTATACATTAATATACGCTTATGGATTTGATCTTTTGAGCATATTAGATGTGGCTAACTTGTATAGAAGTGTAATTGATTCTTTCATAATTGTCCCTTAAAATTCGTATTTACGTATCTCATAGGGTTTCTCAACATAACACCTAGTTGAGGTTGATTTTTTTTAGTAAGGAGAAAATGTATAAAGTAAATAAGTTTGGTTTTGTTTTTTTGTTTTACACCCCTTATTCTTTTCGATTATGAGATCATTTGATGTTAGCTCTATTGTTTTTACCATGAGTTAACTAGTGAGATATCATTTAAGCGTTAGAAATGGTTATGTTTTTAAGTTGACTAAGTGAGGTGTGTATTCCAATAATTCTTTTCGCTTTCCAACTTATATTGTCAAGGACATTTTACATTAGTTAAAACTTATATGTTGGGTTGTAGTGAGTATGAGAGAATTCTTATTTATGTGGTAGAACATACATTCTAGTAGGAATGGAATTGGATTTTTTTGCTCCATAGATTGTGATCCATCCTTATCTTTAATAAGGGCGACCTAGTAGGTAATGTTGGTTTAGTATATGATGCGGTCTTTGACATGTTTGTTATTTGGATTCCGGATTAGGTTTTTTTAGGTGGCCTTATTTTTTTCCTCTACTTTCCTATATCTTGTTGATATATTTTGGTAATGATGTGTCTGAACACACTAGGGCCACCATGGCACGTTTTTCCCTCTTTAGGAGGTTTTTTCCTCTGGCTTGTATATATGCCTATAACCCTAACTGGTTACTTATCTTTGTACATTCTTTTGGTAATACAATTCCGTATTGTGTGTTGTGCTCCAAGCTTCTTCTTCTTCCTTGTGGTGTTTGCAATCTTCCATAGACCTCAAACTCCAACAATTGGGATTAGAGCAAGTCACTGCTTCATCTAGGGTGTGGTCGACACCCACCGATCATAGTGTTAGAATTGCAAGAAAATTGGTGAGCATACTTAGGGAAATTAGGAGTTCAAAACAACTTCACCTTGTGGTGTCGAAATTGCGATCTGAGCTCATTTCGGTCTTCAAATGCATTATCATAGCACCTGTGCAGAGAATTTTGTCTTTTTGTGCCAAACATATATACAGGTTTTGGTTCCCCAATATAAGCATCTCAAAGTCTACTATAGGTTTAGCAGAACTCGACAGGGTAATCTTGTTCAACTTTTTGAGATATAGTCATTTTCTGCATCAGGGTATTTTAGTCAATGGCCATGGCTCAAAGTAGTGATGTACTCCTTATGTTGGCTATTAAGGATAAGTTGGATGGTACCAATTACCCATTATGGGCATATATGATGCATCATGTATTGGTTGCAAAAGGAATGTGGAATATTGTGTAGGGTGTTGAAAAATGTCCTACTACAATTGCAAATACAGTTACTAAATGTGATGCAGATGGCATTGAAGATGGTGATCTTTAGGTTCCTATTCGTGCTTGGGTTCCCATTGCACCTAATGTAGAGAAACTTTGTTGGGATGGCAGAGATGCTCATGCACATGCATTGATAGCTTTGTTTGTTAAATTGCCATTATTCCTCACATTTGCTCTTGCAAAACAACAAAGGATGCTTAGGATACACTTACCGCTCTATACCAGGCAAGGAATGACGCTTGTATTGCTTACCTCCAAGAACATTTGGATAGTGAGAACATGAATGAAGGAGATTCCATGGAAATTTTTTTGACAAATATCAAAGTTTTGAAGGAGTAGTTGATTTCTGATGATGAAGTCTTGCCAAACAGTTCACTTGTGTAGACTATTCAAAATGTTCTTCTAGATTCATATCAGAGTTTTGCTTCTACTCTTTGATTGATGATGAAAGGCAATCCAAATGCCTTAAAATTTTAGTTTCTATTTTGTTGTAGGAAGATCAATCTAGGCAAAATAGGTCCATTATGCATGTTCCAGATCAAGCTTTCTTGGCTAGTCAGAAGGGCAAAGGTAAATGGAGCTCATCTATTAGTAAGCAAAAATCTGCTAATTCTGCACAATCAAAGAAGGATGACAAAGACGAGAAGAAAACAAAAAAGGAGAAATTGTTTTGCAAATACTATAAAGGAAATGATCATGTCATAAAGTGTTGTCCAAAATTGGCTGCAAAAGAGGCAAAGAAAAGAGGCTCGAATGGTTGTTGTAGAGGCCTCTACACCCAAATTAGAGTATGCAAATCTTGTGAAAAATGAAGAATGGGCATTTACTATTGTTTGCAATTATGACCCATCTTCTCATGAACAATGTATGTATGTAGTAGACTTATATGTTTGATACTATGATAGTGGGTCAACCCAACATATTACCTCACAGTGTAGTTTCTTCACTTCACTTGAACCTGCCCCTATAGGGAATACTATCACATGCGCCAAGAAATCCTCTTATCATGTCATGGAAGTTAGTAAGATCATGGTGACTATTGCTGATGGTAGTTCTTTTACATTTTCAGATGCTTTCTTTGTGCCAAGGATCAAGAAAAGTGTGTTATCAGTTTCAACATTAGTGAAGATCAGCTTGATTGTGAAATTTGTTGATGATAGATGTGCAGTTCATGATCTATCAAATGGCGATGTCATTATTTCTTCTAGCATTTTATGTTGTGGGCTGTATAACCTCATAGATTATGCAAAATCTTTGAATAATTCAACATATGTAGTTCACTATTCTCATGCTATGTTAGATGCAAAGCTTTGGCATGCACGTTTTGGTCATTTGAATTTTGCTAGTTTGCTACACTTGAAAATTTGAAATGGTGTCCTCTATGCCCAAAATTGAGCCACTTGGTAAACATGTTTGTGAAGGTTGTATTTTATTTTGATGAGACCTTTGCTCCTATATGCTGAATGACTACTGTTCATAACATCTGTGCACTTGCAGCTCATCATGGTTGGAATGTACATCAGTTGGACATTAAAATTGCATTTCTAAATGCTGAATTCCATGAAGAGGTGTATGTTTTTCAACTCCATGGTTTTGTGTAGAAAGAGCATGAAAACAAAGTGTGTAAGTTGAAAAAGGCATCATATGGTTTGAGCAAGAACCACATGCTTGGTATGAAAAGATACATGCCTGGTTGATTGCACATGGTTTTGAGAACCCAGCTTATATGTTAAGCATACAAATGATGTGCTTCTGATCATTTTTGTCTATGTTGATGACCTCTTGCTCATTGGTCCTAATGAGGAGCATATTGCTGATTTTAAGGTGGATTTGCATGCCTCATTTGAGATGTCAGATTTGGGGCATTCGCATCATTATTTGGGCATTCAATTTATGCAAGTTGATGGCGGAATAACTTTGTGTCAAAAAAAATATATTGACACATTATTGCACCATTTTGGCCTGAAGACTGCAAACCTATTGCCACTTCAGTTTGCTGTCTCACAGATGAGTGTGTTTTTGCATTCCCCATGCGTCAAGCATTGGCAGGTGATTAAGCATATCTTTCACTACTTGAGTGGTACCCAACTACTTGGATTGTTTTATCTGAAGGGGGGATCAGTACCACCAGATTTACATGCTTTTTTTGACTTTGATTGGGCTGGTTTCTATGACATTTATGTGTCCACCAGTGGTTTTTTTTGTGTCATGCTTGGTAGTTCATGCATATCTTGGTTTAGAAAGAAGTAGCCTACTATGGCCACTTATAGTTGTGAGGTTGATTATAGGGCAGCTTTCATAACGACTATTGAGTGTGTGGCTCAGATGCCTTATGACTGATTTGGGTGTTGGTCAGCCTTCTACCACCACCATCTTTATTGATAGTCAGAGTGCATTCGCAGTTCCGAGATGTTGGTGCAAGGCAATCAACAATTGAAGTTTTGATGAAGGTTTGGAAGTCAAGGACTAAATAAAAGATCAAGATATGAAGCATGAAGAAAGTATATGTGCAGAGAATGAAGATATGTATACATATGTACATTAATTCAGAGATAGCTCACTTATACTTTTGTATGGTTATGAGCTTGTACATATTCGCCTATATATACAAGTAAAAATGTCGGGGCAAATAAGAGAGAGCATGTGAATAGAGAAATTAGAAGTTGTATGAGTCAATAGACACTTTAGAAGTGAGTAAGATCTCTCTCATCACTGAGATGTAAAGTTTTCAGAAATGAAGAAAAGTTGCGCCCGATATTTCTGAGTGTTCTCCTTCTATGTTGAATCTTTTGTGAAATGCTTTTGTACAAGTCTAAGTCTACAGTTGATTGACCTCTGTACAAATTTTCAGCTTCTAATTGTGATCAGGCTAAGAGAATTGAGTGTAGGAACATTTACATGTGTAAATGTAAAGAAGAGAAGTTGCAGGAGGCGCAAAATTTGATGCTAATGTTTTGGTCAGTTCTCCTTCCACAGTGTAAAGTTTTGAGCAAGCAAGTATGACTGAAAGCATTTAATTAAAAGGGTTCTAGTTTGAGAGAACCAAGTTTAAGAAGTTATAGGTATCAAAATCGATTGTAAAGAACTACAATTTTAGACATAGGTGACTTGTTAAGATCATTTCTCAAGATCTACCGAGTCTTTTGGAATGATTTAAATTATAGAAGGTGCGCAAACTATAGACAACACCTTGTGCAAAGTTTTACCAAAAACTTTACACGTTTGATAAGTCAATGAGTGAGTTATGTGTAGCAGACTTTTTGTGTAGTCATCTTCTTCACAGTTTGTTCAAGATTTTGGAAGTTAAGTATTGATCCTCCAAATTGGTGAAGGTTTTGAGTTACTCTTGATATAGAGGTGCTCTAACTTCAAGAGTAGCTTGTTCTTTTGGAGATTAACACTCTCCATTAGTGGTATCAGAGGAGGAAGTGTTAAAATTGAAGAAAGGAGGACCTCGATTGCTGCAATCATAAAGAATTCAACATTTGAAGATACAAAAGGTGAAAGATTGAGAGCAAAGCTTGAGAAGGAGTCCATAAGACATCAAGGAAGACAAAAGGAACTTCATTCAAAGTAATGGTAACCTTATTACTCATAAAGCTTGAAGGATTTAATATAGAGGTGAAGAAAGGATGGGAGATTCTCTTGAGATAGAGAAATTGGATAGAGAGAACTATCCAACATGGTCAACGAGGATGGAAGCTCATCTTATGAGCAAAGACTTGATAGGTTATATTACAGGTGAAGAAGAAAAGCCTCAGTTCAGAGATCCTAGTGTTCCACCTAGGGAGGAATTATCAGATTTGAAGACTTGGATGAAGAGAGATGCTCAAGCTAGGAGCATTATCTACATGGCAGTTAATGACTACTTGCTACCTCACATTAGAGGTCTTGAAAGTGCAAGTGATATATGGAATGCTTTGGAAGAGCATTTCCAAAACACCACAAAGTCAAGGAAGGCATCCTTGTGGGCAGAATTTACCACATTCAAGAAGAAGGCATCTCAATCCATCTCAGATTATGTAACAAGAATGAAGGACATTACAGATGCATTAGGAGCAGTTGTGTTGAGTGTGTGTGGCTCAGATGCCTTTTGGTTGATTTGGGTTTTGGTCACTCTTTTGCCACCACCACCTTCACTAACGGTTAGATCACATTTGCAGTTGTAAGGAACCCTTTGTTGCATGCTGGCACAAAGCACATTGAGGTGCACTATCATTATGTCGAGGAGAGGTCCTCTAGTGGAGAGATCAATTTGGCATATATGCCGATAAAGGATACAATTGCAAAACTTTTCACAAAGGCTCTACCTAGGGAGAAGTTTGAAACTTTCTACAAAGCGTTGGGCTTGCTTCCTTTTGTGGATTGATCTCTTTCCACATAGCTTGGCACTTCCTTATACATGCATGCTAGCTCCTTGTTCACCGCATCATTCCCAAGGGGGATTTGTTGATATATTTTGGTATTCATGTGTGTGAACACACTTAGGAGAGTTGGGGCACTTCTTTCCCTCTTTAGGGATTTATTTTTTCCATGCTTGTATATATGACTATAACCCTAATGGGATACTCATCTTTGTACATTCACTTGGTAATTCATTCAATGTCGTGTTGTGCTCCAAGCTTCTTCTTCTTCCTTGTGTTGTTTGTGTGCTTCTACAGAGCTCATAGCATGGTACATATGGTTTCTTGCAACATGAATTCTATACACATTATCGCCATTTAATGGAAATGTTGATATCTACACATCAAAATATTTCAACAACTCCTATGACCACATCATCTCACAGCTAGCTAGGGTTGAGTCCCTATATTTAGCTTTTCTAAAAGACAATGCAATAATTCATTGTTCGTTTGAACTCCACATCCTTGCTCTCTAGGCTAACATGAAGATATAATCTTGTATGCTTCTCCTATCATCTTTGATCCTACCTGATCTACATCATTAAACTATTTGGGGTCCATATATTCATCATATGCATAAAAGGGACCATGTTTCATCATATAGTTCACATATCTTAGGAATATTTTGGTTGTATTAAGTTGTTCATTTGTAGGACGGCACATGTATCAAGAAAGAACACCTAAAACATGATATAAGTTTGGTCTTTTTATAGTAGCATAGATAAAAAAGAAAATTATGCTCATATGTAACTAAACATCTACAATTTGTCTCCTTGATCTATATATAACTTGGTATTGATATCCATTGGTTGTGTTTGTTTATTACACCCACGCATGACATACTTGTAGAGTAGATCCGATTGATACTTTCTTTGTATTAAGTGGATTCCACCCTAAAAATAGACCGCCCATGCCCAAGAAGGAAATTAACCAGGGATTGGATATGTTAAACTCTTTGCCAAGCTTATCTTTGGTTTCTTTGATTCTTAATTCGTCATTACATCTTATCACAATATCATCAAAATATATACACACATGTATATAGCTATGCTTTCATATTTTTAATCAATAAAAACGGATCAACTTTACTAAATTCAAATCCACATTTTTAAATTACCCTTTCAACCTTTGGTTCCAAGCCCTAGGTTCTTGATTTCATCCATACAATGCTTTCTTTAACATGTGTACATGTTTTTTGTTTGTCTTTGAATGATTTGCTTTCCCCAAGACTTGCTTCCTTTGTTGGCCCCCATATATCTTGGTGCACCAAGACAAGTAGCTTGGAGGCAATGTACTTCCTTCTCTTGAATGGAGCTTGTTTACTTATCTGACATCAATCATACATTTCATGTAATGATTTAGATGTCAACTGATGTATCCATTTCACAACATGCTTTTTAACCATTTCTTTTAAATTTTGAATATTTTTGTATCCTATTCTTTTATGTCACAAGTTAATATCTCCTATTATTCTCTTACCATATGAAACAAACATGATTTTATTACATGCTAAACATTCTACCCTCTCTCTTTCATCTTGTTATGAGTTGATATCCTCTTTACTTTATGAAGCATCCTTAGGATGCTTTGATATATATGAGAACAAAAGCCATTTTCACTAAAGTGATTGGTCCCAATCTTCCTAGTTCTATTCACCAATACGATTAGCAAACAATGGAATGGAAGTTGATAAATTTGATTGGGCCATAGTATTAATAGGTATCAAAGGAGAGGATCTTGGACTTCTAGTTCTTCTACAATTGGACCTAAGGGGATAACCAAAGAGGCTTCACATAGTTCTATTCGTGTTTTCATTGGTTTATCTAGGGCTAAGCATGTGTGCTTGTTCCTCACCCTTAGGCACTTTCAATAAATCAAGCATCAGACCTAATTGATTTTGCACAATAAAGGGAAGTGCCAAGCTTAACCACTTTTTATGAACTTGGGTTACTTGGCTTGATCCCATTTCAAGTTAACTCGTGTAATTGATTTGGGTAACATACGAAATTTATTACTTTTGATTACCTTTTTTGTTAAAGCAATACTTTCACGCCGTTGAATAGTCTCATCATTCATATGCTCCTCAAGTACATCATGGATAAGTTCTAGAGAGAGAGAGAGAGAGAGAATCCCCAAATGTGTGCATGTGGGCTGAATTTAGCTCTATTCCCATATAGGATGGTAGAAGTTGGAGGGAGGGGAATATGAAGCGATGAGAAACACATAAGTTGTGAAGAAAAAAAAAAAGAGAACGAATAAAGTAAGGTGGTTGCATGTGGGTGATTAGGTAGAGATATGGGTAGCCAAAAATTGCACATGGGCACATTATGAGTGTGAATAGAGTTATCCTTTACTCAAGGGGGGATTCCCATGCTTAATGGCTACACCAATCCACCAAAACCTTTTCAAAAGGAAGTAGGGAAGGAGGAAACACATACAACTGAGGATTTTCTTTTTCTTCATAGCTCCAAGATGATCATCATCATTCTCTCATACGTGTGCCACATCTAAAGTCTTAAGTACTTGAGAGATGAAGGCTTTTTCTCCTCCCAACCAATGTCTATCCTTTATGGCTGATGAAGATGGGGATTACGTGTGGTAACTCACCTCTAATATATCCAAGTGCCCTCTCTCTATTGAATTAACTTTTCCAAGTGACCTAGTCCAATTGAATTAGCTTTGACAATTGTCTTAGTCTACTTGAGCTAAGCCAAGTGAGAGCTTGTAGAAGGTTAGATTAGCCTTGCTGAAAAATACACTTTATGGGGATTGAACATGTAACCTCATGGTTCGAATTCCGACACTTTATCATTTTGGCTAAGTTCATCGGGTTGCTAAGCTATAATGCACAATGAGGTTATCCTTACCTCTAGGGATGTTGATCCATCTATGATTTACTTTAGAACAACAGATCCTTACCTTTTGGAGTTAGTTTAGAACAACATAACCTTACCTCTAGAGGTAAGGATTTTATGCTTATCTCTAGGAGTTCTTTTAGAAGAACATACATATGCAATAGCATGCATGTATGCAACAAATCATAGATAAAAAAACATATTATGAGGCCCGTATCAAAGATAAACGGTCAAAAGTTGTGCATCATAATATGTTTTCTATCTAACATATACACTTTAAAACATCATGCTAATAAGTTACAAAAAAGGAATATACACACTAACACGCCATGCCATGTACATCATGATCTCTTACTCTAATTTGATGGTAGCCACTTTTTAAATCTATTTTACTAAATACAATGGCTCTATCTAGAGCATCTAAAAGATCATCAATCTTGGGCATGGGATATCTATTTGTGATAGCAATCTTATTGATCACTTGATACTTAATGCACATCCTATAAGATCGGTCTTTCTTCTTCACTAGAAGAACTGATGCTGCAAAGGGTGAATAGCTCGGTCTAATCAGCCCTTTCTGTAGGTACTCATCCACTTCCTTGCGGACTTCATTTTCCATCTGCAAACACATTCGAAATGGTGGCTGAGCAATTGGACTCGCACTCGATACCAATTCGATTCTATGCTCTATGTTCCTACAAGGAGGGAAACCTGAAGGTAATTCTTTCAAGAACAACTCTTGGAATTCTGCTCTCACTTTCACTGAAAGTGCTCGAGCATTCCAACTAGAGTCTCCATGATTGCATGAATCCATCATCGTACATGATGAATGCACAAAATAAAGGAAATAAATATACTTAAATAAATATACTTGGTAGCATTTACTAATCGCATCTCTTGAAGATCTGGCTCTCCATGGATTAGTAGTCACCTCCCCTCATGCTCAAACTGATGAACATGCGAAGCAAAGTCAATGAGTGATCTCTTCCTTGCATGCCACTTCTTACTAAGGACTACATTGAAACATGCTAGTTTTGCTATCTCAAAATCCAATCTATCCTCATAGGACTGGATCTGAATAGGTGATCAACAATGCCTTGATCCCATGTCTCTGTTCCCTTTCCATCGGCTAACTCTACTATGTAGGCATACTCTGATGGCACAGTTTCTAGATGTAACCTCTTGACTAGTTGGGAACTAATGGCATTATGTGTAGACCCAGTGTCAAAGAGTATCTTGATAGGCTGTCTTGCCATGACTCCCCTCATGACAATGAGTTTGGTATCTAGGAATTGACATCCTTTCTATGCCACTGGCGAAAGTATAGCATCTGACATAGTCAGGACCTTCTTCGTGACTGTCATGGCCACTATGGGAAATGATAAGAGTGATGGAGGATCTCCAAAGTCCTCATCGCTATCCTCACTCCTTGGCTGAGTGGGATTTATGACTATGGTGGTTGCTACCTTCTTTTTCTTAGGATAGTCCTTAAACAGGTGTTGCCCTAAATGCCCATAGCATAACCCTTCTTTCATTGCCTTCTCTTTCTATGGAGGGGTAAGTATGGACTTATTATGAACCCTCTCACCCAGAGCAGACACTTTTCTCTTACCTCCTACAATTTTCTTGATCATATGCACCTGCTTAGCCTCACTAGAAGGTTGTGCACTAATCAAGCCAAGAGAAGGTGTGTGAAAGGATCAACTAACCTGAGGCCATGAGGACCTCTAACCCTAGAATCCTGTGCCCGTATGGCCATCCTCATAGACTAAATCCATCTATCTGGCCTATGCCAAGGACTGACAAATCTCCCCTTTCTCACCAAGGGTGTAATAGTTTCCCTAACTCCCAAGATAAACTTGTGGACCTGGAGAAACTTTGGGATAGTATCAGGCACTTTAAGAAGTACCACTCTGTACTTATCTGCATACTCTTGAACTATCTGATTCTTCTGACTGATGAAGAACTAGGTGTCTACTGCTCTAGAACTCTCAGTAGGTAGTACAAAATTATTATAGAATAAGATCTTGAGTTGATCCCAAGTCTTGGGCTCTTTCTTATCTTGTTCGATCTTACACAACCACCTATGGGTGACGTCCATAAGGTTATATGTGGCCTACTAAATCTTGTGTCAATTTTCCATGATATGACATAAGCAAAAGCATTACTCCCACTTACCGAGCCCCTTCTCAATAGCATCAGCAGTCCTAGCACGAGTCGAACCATGATATCTAGGCGGCTTAACATCCTTAAGTTGCAATCTAGCCTCTTTGACTAGGATGCTATCTCTAGGGATTGGAGCTAGAGACTCATCTTGAGCATCTATGTCCATCCTCGGAAAATCAGGATCATGCACTTCTTCCTCTTTCTTGGACCCCCTGATGTGTGCCAAGATATCACGAAGAGTGCTCTCTAAATTGGTAATCCAATTACTCATGGTTTGAATAAGATCTACGGGGTGCTCCTCCATGAGTGTATCTCTCCTAGAAGGGGATGATGGTCCTAAATCCATACTAGGTGATAGTGATGGTTAATTAATATTTTTTGGTTTTAGAATTTTTTAATGATTTTAGAATAGTATTTCTATGTAAACCTAAGTAAATTAGTAGTAGCAGAAAAAAAAATCACAAGACTTTGCTCAATGGAAAACAAAGAAACAAGAAACTTTTAGTATGTTTTGTATTCTTGAATGCATATGCATACTAATTTCCTAAAAATTTCAATAGCATAACGACATAATTTTGAGAACCCAAAAAAATAAACCAGTTAATCGACAAGCGATTTCTGTGATAATGGTGCCGACAAGCATAATCTAACTACCAATAGATCAAAGGGGATTACACACCCTAACAAATTTTTGTTTATTTCCTTGCTAACCTGCAAGAAAATACTTACTTGTCCCTACAAAGAAGAATACATGCACCATACAATACGAGTTCACTTGTTAACTACATATATACCTAGATACTATGCAAAATTACATATCCAATATGCAATATGATGATAAAAGAAAGCAAAAATGCATATTAATTGACAAAGAGACTTATCTGGAGGTTGAAAAGATGATTTATAGGTGTGTGCAGGTGTTGCAGATAGTCTACAAGCCTTCCAAATAGCTTCCCAAGACTCTCTCCATAATTTGTGCTTCAAATGATGCTTGAAAGAGGGTTGTTGATGAAGAAGGATCAAAGTTGAAGCTCTCAAAATAACTGAGATTGAAGCCAAAGTATAGGTTGCAACAACTTACTGTAGAGAACTCTAAGAGATCAATCCACAGGAAGAAAAATATCTAAATTTCGAGCTTGGATGACCAAGATATGGCCAAAAGAGTGAAAGTAAGTGGTTTCAACTAGGTAAATTTGACAAGCTTTGACTATGGCTTCTCCCACAAAACATCAAATTTTTTCCGTTGATGAATTCTCCTCTAGGCTTGAACGTGTGCATGTGAATGTATTTATACCTTAGGGTATCCCCCGAGCTTGGGACCTTGGCTAGCTAGCCCTTTTCCCTCACACACATGGACTAATCCCTATGGATCAATGTCTGATAAGAGTAGTAATTATGAAAAATCAATCCGTATGGCTGGCTACCAAGGATGGATTGAATGAAGAAAAACCATCATAGATAGATGGCCCAATCTCAAAGTAGGCTTTTTTCATACCAATTTTCTTATATTAGAATCACTTAAAGATATAGGAGCAAACTTAACACTATACATGTAGAAATCATGTATAGTGTTAAGTTTGCTCCAAAGTGAACATATTGAAGGTAGAAATCATGCCCATGGAAGCCTGCATGATAAGAATGGAAATTTGAGCATGTATCAACTTCTTAGTTTATAATGACTATGAATTACTTAAGGACATCATATTAGGCCAACATTGGCTCTATGAGTATTCAATGATGTTATAAATTTATCAAGGTACTTTATCTATTGTCATCCAAGGTCGAAACATCTTTAACTTCTTGGAAGAAAAGCTCCCCACTCTAGGAAACATTGAAGAGCAATTAGAGCATATGTGTGAATTGCATGAGTTTATTCAAGATGCGCCCAACAAAGAACCATCCAATAATCGTATTACTATGATTTCAATCATTTAAACACCAAATGCCACATATTATTATCCATCATCTTGATGAATTTCATTTCAAATCATGTGAGGGCAAAAGAAAGTTAGAATCTTCTTGAGGGATGAGGAATAATCCATTCTCATTATTCATCTCAGGCAAAGCAAAAGCCAAGGACAAAATTTTGACAACACTCAATCAATCACGTTTGGTGATAAAGGTTCAATATTAGTAGCAAATCAACATCTTAGTCTTCAAGGAGAACCAAATATCATCAAAAACTTCAAAGAAACTCATATCATCAAATGATCCAATTCTAGTCCAAATATATTCTTAAATTGATTCTTTAGAAAGAAATAGAGGCGCAAAAATCCACTAACTAGAAATGGGTACTGGAGTCCAAATAACATCTCAAATTAGGCTAATTCATCCCACCAATTAAGGTCATATTGTTAGAAATAATAAGCCTAAATGTTTTGAATGGTTTAGGTGTAAAAGAAAAAATAACACAATAGAATAGAACAATAGATAGATTTTAGAAAAAGAGAGACAGAGAAAGATGAAAATTGGGAGATAGAGAACTCAACTATCAAATCTCCAAGAGGAATGCAACTACAAAGATAGTGATGTATACCTGTGCACTCCCAATATGGAGCCTAGATGGTGATCTAGATAGACTCTAGATGAAGGGCTCACTAGTGCACAATGCTATGTAAAACTTTGCATAGGCCATGCTTATATAGTCTTTATGTTGCAGAAAAAATAGAGCACTAAAGAGGAGCCCCAAAATTCTCAAAATTATGGGCACAATTTTTCTTCTTCACATACTTTTGGAAACCTCATGAATCCATGTAAATGCACTAGAGAAGTCCTCTAGATGCTTAAATCCCAAGCTATGTATCATAATCCTTGTAAATAGTAGGAAATTAGGGTTTCTACAATAAAGTGTCAGTCTCTTGTGTGAAAGGACCATTTTTAGGGCACATGTATATAAGTCATTTGATGACACTTTGTAAAGAATTTTTGCCATTGTGAGTAAGAGAGCTTTGATTTTAAATTTGCTTCTTCTTCCTCTTGCTTCTCCTTGCTTTTGAGCTTGCATGTGTGTTTGCAGCTTGGAATGAGTGCATGGAAGTGTTGTCTACCGAATTTGTTGCTTGTTTGAAGTGTATAATGTGTGTGTGAGGTGTGAGGAGGAGTTTGGTGAAACTAGGTGAGTTGTGCAACTCTGTTTTTGCCCATATCTTGAAGTAAATTTGTCACAATCAGATGAGAGTATGACCATGGATGCGTCTCATCGAGAGCTTCAAAACAAACCCACTATTGACCATATTCCAAGTTTGGAGCTAAGAGAATGTGCTTACTATTGTTTCATGTATCATGACACCATTTCCACCTGTGAGATTGATGAATGTGCATGACAAAACTCATTTGCATTCCATAAAAGCTATTCCACTTCATTGACCATTGTGTAAATGCATGTCTTCATACACTAGGTTAGGTTCAAGATACTTCTCGAACTGATGATTTAAATGTGTGATCCCCACTATATGCACTTTTTGGTGATAGAGGAATAGTCTCTTTTGTCACGAGTCCCTAAGTTCATGCTTAGGTACACACATTTTTTGGTGCCGTTGTCGGAAGTACAAGTCCAACTCAGGTACTCACATGATGTTAAGAGCTCTTAGAAGAAGATACGAGTTGTGAAGAGGTGAATACTCTGCTTTGGTAAGTCAAATCTTTTTGCACTTATTACTTCACACTTGGAAAGTGTGTGTAGTAAGTTAGTACATTTAGGAAAGAGAGTGAGTAGGAGTAGAGAATAGGAAGTAGGGAGGAGGAATAGTGTAGGTAGGTAGGTTTCCCAAAATCATTAAAAAAATTGTCTTCTTTATTTCAGTACCATTCAGTCTCGGGTGAGCCTAGGGTATAAAAGCCAAAAAACTCATTTGCAAAAAGCACTTGTCTATGCAAGTATCGTGGAGAGTAGACGACTTATATCGTGGTCGAGAGCTTGTGCACATTTGTTGCCTTAGGGAGAAGCTAAGAAAGGAGGGAATCCAGAGAGGGCATCAGGGACGTGAGAATACCCAAAATCCATTGCAAAAATCAAATTAAAACTTCTACAAAGGTGATCACAGATGCAATCGCTATCGTAGGGTAGATATCATGGGATAGAGTGAGATTTTATTTTCCACAGGCACATAGGGGGAAAGAGGAGAGCACAAGGATCACATAAGTACAAAAAACTTCAAAAAAACCTTTCATTTGAGTGAGTTAAGCCCAAGTATTGCGACGGGTTGAGTTCAAGTATCGTGATACTTCAATTCCTGTGTATAATGATACCTCACAGGTATCGTGTATTACCGATACCTCATACTCCATGTGTATCGTGATACCTTGGTATCATGTATCGCCGGGTTGAGTATCGTGATACGGAAGTATCGTGTATCGCGATACTGAAGTATCATGTATCGCGAGACTTCGTGTATCGTGTATCGTGTATCGCTGATCACTAAGTATCGTGGATCACGACTGTCTCGTATCGTGATATTGGGGTATCGTGTATCGTGCTGGTCATGTATCATGATATTGTAGTATCATGTATTGTGCCCTATCGTGTATTGTGTATCGTCATTATTCTAGTATCGTGTATCGTGTTGGTCATGTATCATGATACATAAGTATTCTGGACTCCCCGAGTATTGTGTATCATCATTTCCTCCTGTATCGTGTATGGTGGTGTGTGAAGTGTCGTGTATCGTCTGTCAGCCTGTGTATCATGTATCGTCTGTCCTTCAAGTATCGTGTATCGTGACCTGAGAGATATCGTGTATCATCCGAGGACAAATATTATGTATCGTGGACATCCCAGGGAAGGAGAGCTTAAACTAGGCTAAGCCAATTCCTAGGATAAACATGATTCTGAGAGACCTGAAAATTTGACTGAGGAATTCAATGGATGAACCTTCGCTCAAGATGTGTACTAGGAAGCCGATGTAGTGTCATATCTTCAACCGGGAGTGTAAACTTACCTATTGTCAATTCACAGTATTCTAACACTTCTAGTGAATCATACGAAGAAGCTAGGATGACTTCAGAAGATATGCATAGTTCAGTTCCTTTGACGGGATTTATGTCCATCATTGAAGGAGAATATAGAACCTCACTAGAGTATGTGAACACCAATCAGCATGACCTACCAATTTATATTGATGGACTAAATAGAACAATAGCACGAATGAAGAAAGAAAATGAATCGGAGATAGTTCCTTGACTTGCAGTGAAATATGAGGGAGGGTTCTATATGGACAAAAGAGGAATGATTTACATAGTGATCGATTGTTCGGAGACTATAAGTGAACCATGAGAAAGTGAGAATGTGGACCATATTAGTGGGGAAGGAATAGAAGGATGGGTTTCTACACCCCTAGGTAGGTCTAAAGTAACCAGAGCTTGGAGAGGTGACAAAATTCCTCAGAATGACACATTGACTGATGTGTATATGGTAACCAGTATGGAGAAATTACTACAAGCCCCTTCATCTTTGTGGGGGAGAAAGTAGTAACCCAGTCACCATCTGTGAGCTACAAGACCTGGAGGATCTTTCTAGAATCACTTATCTTGATATGAATATGAGGAATTACTGGCCCATCTCCAATCTAGAAAGAGCCCGATTAAAGTATCAAGGTATTCTAGTGTTTCCTTCTAAAGACCAAGGAAATACCTCCCAGAATCCTCAAGGAACATACCAAACTTACGCTCATCACAACTCAGGGTAGCACCAACAAAAAAATATTCTTGCAAGGACCAATGTTCAGTTTCCCACACCAGGAGCAAACCCTAATTATCAACCCCCAACCAATGGAGAGCCTAGGAATAGAAATCCAGTGCCTGAAAGACCGCCCTTAGGTAGGGGATTTGGAGTTCAAGTAAGACATCCAGTAGTTCCTGTTATGCCCAGACCACCAGAACCAAGAAGAAGATTACAACCAATTCAAGTGGCTAAGTGTATGAGAAGCCACTATGATGGGTCCGACGAACCTTATAATCACATTGTTGAATTCAAGCAAGTGATTCGTGCCGAAGAAGTGGAAGATTTAATGATCCAATATGAGTCATTTGAATTGACCCTTATGGACACCACTTTGGCCTGGTTCGAACCTCTTGAACCCAATCAATTCCTAAATATGGAACAAGTATATCAAGAAATGATTGAAGAATTCACTAAGACGGGTATTCAAAATAACTCTTCATCATTGATCCATAATTTCAAACAGTCCCCTACGGAGTCAGTACAATGGGTGGCTCAGAGATTTAAGAAATATGTAGATAGATGCCCCACAAAAGAGAGGCCCTACCAACAGAAAATGATTTCATTATTCTTAGAAGGTCTAGTCAATGGATCCCTGAGAGCTCTCTGAATCAACGTCCTTATGAATACCCTGGATACAACCCACTACAGCCGGTCTTGGGACAACAATCACCCCATCCTCAGAATGTAGTCCCGGTGAAGTTGGCCCAAGCTGAAGAAAACACAGAGAGAGCCCTAGTACCAACTACTCCTTTGACTAGCAAGGATAGCTACAATCAATCCTATGACCAGTCTTGGGGAGATTACTATGCATATGAAATGGAACCTATGAATTACAAAAAGGCCTACGATAAATACTCATATGGGCAAAATAATTATGATCAATCATACGGATATGGAGCTAAATATGTGACTCTAATGTACACAAACCCTAGAGCCCAGGCACCCTCTAGACCTTTGATTAGACCCCCAATCCCTCGAGGACCGTGCTACCGATGTGGACGAGACCATTTCATTAGGTAATCACTTTGGCCTATCAACCACCTCACAAGGTTTGGGAAGGATATTGTAGCAATTGTAGAAAAAAACATTTATTTAGGGACTATCCAAAAAACCCTAACAAGATGAACCACACCACCCAAGTGAACGTAGTAGAGGTAGTAGAGCCTTCAGGAAGTGACAAAGAAGGTACAGTATCCTTGAAGGAAATTACAAGAGCAAGAGCCAAAGAAGGACTAGAAGAGTTAGACTCTACTAGACATGAAACCAACAAACCAGAAACTCTGGTACCTCAAGTAGTGCCAGATTCAAAAGAATTCGAAGAAAATTCAAAGGAAAAATGAACTCAAAGATGGAAAGCCCGATGAGAGAAGCTAAGAAACAAGCGGACTCAACAAACAGAGGTAAAGAAGAGCAAAATGGAGTCAAATCACATTGCAACTCCCGCACCTCGAAAGGATTTTAGTACTGGGGAGAAGGAGCAATGTAAACAACAAGCACGGTCGGTGCTAGCTGATCCCATGCCTGAAGACCAATCCACGTGGATAAATGCTTATCAATCTAGGATCAAAGCAGGACCAAGTGTGGAATAACATGAAGTGAGTTACCCGAGAGGGGATTTAGAAAGAGAAAGGCTAGCATTATATAAGAAATTGATAGAATTAGCTCATAACACCCTGGAAAAACCTATACAAGGCCTTCTAGAAACAAAGATACCTGATACAGAATTTCAAGAAGGATTAAGAGCTCATGACCCTCCAGAAGGAAGAAGGACTATGGAGAAAGCCCAAAGCAGAGCCACCAAAAATCATCAAAGAAGTTCGATAATTCCCGACGTAGAAGCTAATTGGTTGGAGGATTTATGGGCTAAAGTCCAAGAAGAGAGATGGAGAAAAACTGAGGACATTAACCCACCCTTCAAAGAGTTGGATGCTAACGAGAACTCAGGAATGATGAATCATGAAATGAATTATGAAAAAGGTGCGGAAGGAATGGAAAGCATGGACACACTACCAAACTACATGGGAGAATACGAACAGAATTCAGAACTTTATCATGCCCCAATGGTTAGAACGAAAGGGAAATAAATTTCTAGCCAGACATCGGACATAGCACAAAAGTTAAAGGAGACTAAAGTGCAATGTTCAATAACCTTAGAGGAATTACTAAAAATCAAACCACAAGTATGGGGCAAATTAGCTAAGAAGCTAATACAGGGAGAAGTAAAAGCAGTTAACAAGGAGGCCAATGAAGATACACATACAATTAGAATTCCTATAGATAAAGGACAAAAGATCAGGAGTAGGAATAGCTACAAAGGAAATATGGAAGAAGTGGGGAAGACCAGCGTTACGACCCACAAGAATGAAATTACAATTGGCTGGTGGTCACACTAAAAAGCCCTTGGGATTTCTAGAGAATGTAGTGCTTACAACATGTGGAGTAGATTTTGAACACACATTAGCCATCTGTCAATTTGAGAGAGCTAGTAATTATGAGATGATCTTGGGAAGACCCTTTATGAGACAACTAAGGGTAGTGCAAGAATGGGGTAGAGATGTTGTATATCTGCAACATAGGGGCACAACTAGAAGAATAAACCTCCATACATACACACATCAAGATGTCCATCCTTTACAATGGAACTCGATACATAGAGAAGAGGATAACCTATCAATCCATAGTGTGGAATCTGAAGACCAACCCTGGATGCATGAGGATACTCAACTATGGATGTGTAAGGTAGCTAAGAGGGAGGACCAGAGAAGACTACCATGGCAACAAGGATGTGGAGTCTCTAGGCTTGTAGAAGATCCAACGTATAGTACAAGAATTAAAAAGAGCACGAGTGTATTGGCCGGGGATGCCAAAGGATGTTCACAGACATGTAACAAGTTGTCTCAAGTTTCAAGAAGAAAGGCCTAAGGAGAACTCAATGCTATGCTATTCCACAATAGCACCTAGATGGAGTTTGCCTTTATTGAAATTCTTGAAGACACGTGAATACCCAAAAGTAGCAAGCCTCGCAAGGAAATGAGCTCTCGAGGAGTAGAGTAAAGATTATACCCTCATAGGGAGATAACTATTTAGACACAATCAAGATAACCAATTATGAATATGTATACATGAAGACGAGTATATCCATGTATAGGAGATGGCCTATACTAGGGCAGCAGGAGGTCATTTTTCAGCTGATAAAACTGCAAAAATGATTCTATTTGCTGGATTATGGTGGCCAACTTTATACCAGGATGCTACGACTTATGTTCAAAGATGCGATGTATGTCAAAGAACAAAATATCCAATACAAAGAGATGAGATGCCATTACGACCTATGATCAGTGTTAGAGCTTTCACTAAATGGGGTATAGATTTCATTGGACCAATTAGCCCCCCCAGCTAAAGGGTCTCACGTTGAGTACATAATCATAGCCATGGATTATTTAACCAAATGGGTAGAAGCAAAAGCCACTAGGAAGAATGATGCAAGAACCACAACCAAGTTCCTCTTTGAGAATATATTCACAAGGTTTGGACTACCCATTGAAATTGTGAGTGATCGGGGCACACACTTCATTAACGATGTGATAGAGACTTTGATGAATGAATTCCTAGTAATTCATAAGAATCAACCCCTTATCATCCGCAAGCCAATGGATAGGCCGGAAGTTCCAATAAAGTGCTCTATACCATTTTAACCAAGATAGTAAATAATAAACGATCATATTGGGATAAGCAATTACATCATGCCATTTGGGCCTTCCAAGCTGCATATAAGTCTGTTATAGGCACAACACCTTTCAATCTCGTGTACAAACAAAATGCAATCTTACCAATTGATTTCTTGATTCCTACTCTTCAAGTAGCTGATAGATATGAGTGGATTGGACATGAGTTGTCCGAACAATTGGATCAGATTGAAAGATTGCATGAAACTAGACTACAAGCAGTAGCAGGTATTTATGCGGCCAAGAGGCGACAAAAGGCCTACTATGACGCCCATATCAAAGATAAGGGACTCAAAGAGGGTGACTTAGTCCTGGTGTACACCTTGAAACAACACGCTAAGAAGTTGCAAAAGAGAGTACATGGACCGTTGATAATTAACCGTATCTCTAAAAGTGGAGTAGTGAACCTAGCTACTCTGGATGGAGAAGTCTTACCAAATTACATAAGTGGTTGTCGTGTGAAGAAATACTCAGAACCCTTAACAGACGAGATGATGAGTAGATTACTTCAAACAAGACATCGGAAGGAAGAAGATGAGAGAATAAGAGAAGAAGCAAGGCTTGAAGAATTGGAATGCATAAGAAAATGAAAAGGATGGATGAGAGAAAGGGATGAGAGATATCACCAAGGAGAGGAGCCGATTCCCATGGCCAACTATAGAACAACAGAACCTACGACTATAAGACGACAAGCCAGACAACCCTACCTTAATTTCGGAATAGGAATGGAGGACTACCACTTGGTAGATGCATTGATTGATACCGGAGTAGCATTAACTTGCATACGCTTATCTTTAGCCAAACAATTAAGTGTGTAACTTAATCTGACTAAGGCCTACATGTTAGGCATAGGAGGAAACACCACTAAATGTGTAGGGGAGGTCAGCCTATCTCTACACGTGGGTAACAACTAAATGCCTCAAAAGTTTTTAGTTTGCCAAGATGATGATCTAGTGGAAGAACTAGTGTTAGGTCTAGACTCGATATACAAATTTGAAGTAACAATCTAGTTAGCCCTAGATTACATATCTGCGAAGATTGGACACAAAGAAGTCTTTAGTCTATTAGATTAAAAGCCTCTAAAGATGATTGTTGTGAAACATAACAGTGTTGAATGTGTGTCTGCATGTGACCCTCCACCAGTCTTGAACTTTGATATCCCCATGTCCACATCTGTCTCAAGTCCTGAAACCCCTTCTCTTAATACTCATGACACCCGACTCAGCCCTTCATCTTTACTCAACCAACCGGAGAGGACAAGTGAGGATCTTACTACAAATAAGATACAAGGAACCATGCGACCATACATGAAGTTAACACCAATACAGACAATTGAGGAGAAGGATGCGACAAATATGGGTCCAAAAACATCAGGTAGACATCTATCAGTCTCAAGAAAAGGAGAATCAAAAGGAATGCACTCAAAGAAGGCACCAACTTGAATCTTCAATCATAGATAGGTCCACAATAATAGTGCAAATCTGGATACTGAAAGTATTGAAAGAAGCTCAACCATCAAGGAATCAAATATGGATACCCAAAACAGCTATCAAGCTTACCAGGGAGCAGCCAACCAAAGTACAACGGGATCAATGGCAACATCGACAACTCTTTAGAAGACACACGACTCCCATGAAACAGATGCCACAAAAGAAACAAGAAGGAGCTTCGACTGCAAGTCAATATGAATGGTGAGTGAAAGTACTGCAAAACCAAATGTCTTCAGCAAACCTCAAAAATCTCCAAAAGGGCCTTCAAAGCCCCAAAGTTAGAAACATGTGGATTCCCAAGTCCAACATGCCATCACTATTGATCCAAGTAGGACATTCCACTTGCACTCATAATGAGTTCTATGCACCTCGAGTAAGCATACTAGGGCCACATTACAAGGCCATGCATGAGGCACCACAGTATCATTGTACTACTAAGTGAGCACATTTCCCTCATGGGGAATAGGAGACACCATGTACCATAAATAATAAACACAAATTGCTTCAGCTATATCCTTAATGGTTTCTATTTTCATTGCAGCTTAAGGAAAAAAATAATGACAAGACCAGGTATTATGTTCCTTACACACTTGTGAGTGGGGATGCAACACACGGAGCGAACGATCAACACACCATGATAGCTTACTTCATATTTGTTACTAATCATTACTTCAATTACAGATGGCTTCCTCAAGTTCTGAAGCTACCAAGAATGCATCATTTGATTCTAACGCCACACATGAAGCTGAAGTATTGGAGTTTCCTTTGGAATTTGCTATTAAGGCAAGGGGACATTGGTCCAGAGACGATAACCCCGCAAGTGAGCACTTGTTTCTCGTCACTATAAAAATCATGGACAGAGCACATCAATTCCCTATGATGACCCAAGATTTCAGAATCTTGCATGAGATGCCCAGCATAGTGAATGTGTGGACTAAAGCTGGAATTGATGCTTACTTGAAGCTTCCCATCTACAAATCGGACTTTCAACGATGCACACATGTTATCAATACTTTACATCTTGCTCTTGATAAGCCATCGGTCCCTGAAGCCGTGGTATTAGATCGCAATAGGGAATCCCAAACTATCTGATTCACACATGAGCTCATCAAAGCAGCATTCGGCTAGACAATGGATGGTCTTACGGATCTGAAGGATGAATGCCATGAGGCAAAGAAAAGAAATTTCTTTGACATCAATAGAGTAGACATCGAAGAGGAAGTCAGATTGGTGCATCAACACGTTTGTTTTCCAAATATGCATAGATATAAAGCTCCACAAAAAGTCATAGTACAATTGTTATCTCATGT
This sequence comes from Ceratopteris richardii, assembly GCA_020310875.1. NCBI lineage: Eukaryota > Viridiplantae > Streptophyta > Polypodiopsida > Polypodiales > Pteridaceae > Ceratopteris > Ceratopteris richardii. Next base: position 49,727,701 of record CM035426.1, on the reverse strand, counting down.
TGTCAAGCGAATTGGGAATCAGGCTAATATGACACCCTACATTCAAGAGCAAATCTTTGAAGCCAAAAAGCAGTGGGTCCACAAAAAGTTCTCAAATGGAAGTTCAACTCTAACACTACTCATATATCAAGCATTGAACATGAAGGAGTGTTTATGGCCTATGCTCTCGACGGCTGAAATATCAAGGTATGTGAAAACGACTACAGTACCAAAGAAAAGCAAAGGTGTAACCCTAGTGGAGGAAGTTGGTACAAGCTCCAAAATGACTATGAGAGGTGCAAAATGAGCTCGTGTGGCTGAAGCATCACAAACACCATAGTCTAAAAGAACACATGAACTTCCTAAGGTGCCTATAACTGCAACAATTGCTACTACAAGAAGAGATCTCTCTACTGCATTAGGAACCACACATGTCCACATGAGAGGTCAAGTCAACCTTATGGTACAGGGCCACCAATACCATCAAGCAGGAACACAAAGATCATATAAGTAGAAAGAAATGGATCTCACCAAGACGGGTATAAAGAATTGGGACTTGATGATTATAGTTCAGAGAGTGAGTCATCACATGATTATGACATGTTGAATAAAGCAATAAAAATCGACGAACACATGGGAGAAGACAGGGAGGAACTCAACCAAGTCCAACAATTGGATGAAAAGGAAAAAGAACATAACCTCAACCCTTGCATGAAGCATCAGTAGTGGAAGAACATATAATACAATTAAGCGATCAAATGAGGACGTCCCTCAAGGAAGCATCACCTCCCAAATGCAGAACTATTATATATCCAAAGATGGAGCCAGAAACAACCGAGCTACAAGATAAAGAAGAACCTATATTACCTATATGGGTTGTGGCTGAACCCTCGCCATTGGATGTGGTGATCGACTCTCATAAGAGGCTTTCTGACGAACCAGCAATGAAAGATCCCACCAACCCCTCCACATAAGGCAACCGCACCAAGACACATTACATGTGGCACAAGGCAAAGATGTACAAATAGGAGAAGAGCCAGTTATCTCGAAAACTTGGCTAAATGTCTATGTAAATCAACTAAAACATGCTGGCAGAACCATGATAGACACTACAATGATAGCTCAAAACATCTTGATGGATGAGGAAAAGAAAAAATAAAAAATGTTTGAGGCAAGAAAACGATTCCAAAACCTAAATGAAGAACTTTTTGCCAACAATATAGCCATGCAAAAAGAACTTGTTTAGAAGACAACAGAATTAGCAGGAAAGACAGAAGAGTTTCTGTGTGTACAGGAAAAGAATGCATTGCTAAAAGGCAACGTACAAGAATTAACCACATCTATGTCGGTACTCCAAGATGAAGTGAAGGCATTGCAAAAACAACATGTCATGTATGAAGCCGAGAAAGTGAGGATGCTCAACCACAGCAAACTACTAGAAAGTCAGATCAAAGTATATATGGACAATGCCGATAACCTGTGTATGCAAAATAAAGAATTAATGAACTCCATTCTATTAAAGCACCCATTGGAAAGCACTATTGACACAAGCATACAAGAGTTATAGGCCAAGTTGTCAGTATTGGAAGAACAGTTGACCCAAGAAAAGAGAAAACAGGTGGAGATAGAGACCACACATAAAGCGAAAGCCAAATCATGGGAGCTCAAATGGAATGAAGTAGTACACAAGTACATGGAGCAATGCAACGAAGATGCTGATCACGTAATTGTGAAATGCTTTTGTACAAGTCTGAGTCTATAGGTAATCGACCTGAGTACAAATTTTTAGCTTCCAATTGTGATCAGGCTGAGAGAATTAAGTGTAGGAACATTTGGATATGTGAATGAGAAGAAGTGAAGTTAGAGGAGGTGCAAAATTTGATACGAATGTTTTGATCAATTCTCCTTCCACAGTGTAAAGTTTTGAGCAAGAAAGCACTCAATCTTGAAGTTGGAAGGTAAGCTATTTGTGGCTAAAGGCATTTGCAGAAATGGGTTCTAGATTGAGAGAACCAAAGGTTTAAAGTCATAGGTGTCTAAATCAACTTCTCAAAAGAGGTGTTTTAGACATAGGTGACTTGTTGAAGTTATTTCTCAAGATCTACTAAATCTTTTGGAGTGATTCAACTTGGAGAAGGTGCGCAATCTATAGGCAACACCTCGTACAAAGTTTTATAAAAAACTTTACACATTTGATAAGGCAATGAGTGAATTATGTGCAGCAGACTTTCTGTGTAATCTCCTTCTTCACAGTTTGTTCAAGAATTCGACAATTGAGTATTGATCTTCTAAAATTGGTGAAGGTTTGAGTTATTCTTGTTATAGAGGTGCTCTAAGTACAAGAATAACTTGTTCTTTTGGAGATTAACACTCTCCATCAGTGGTATCAGAGCAGGAAGCATCAGAATTGAAGGAAGAAGGACCTTGACTGCTGCAGGTGCAAAGAATTCAACATCTGACGGTTCAAAAGGTGAAAGCTTGAGGATAAAGCCTGAGAAGAAGGTCATACGACACCAAGGAAGACAAAAGGAGTATTATTTGAAGTAAAGGTACATCTATTACTCATAAAGATTGAAGAATTCAATATACAGGTGAAGAAAGGATGGGAGATTCTCTTCAGATAGAGAAATTGGATAGAGAGAACTATCCAGCATGGTCAATGAGGATGGAAGCTCATCTAATGAGCAAAGACTTGATAGCTTACATTACAAGTGAAGAAGAAAAGCCTCAATTCAAAGATCCTAGTGTTCCAACTAGGGAGGAATTATCAGATTTGAAGAATTGGATGAAGAGAGATGTTCAAGCTAGGAGCATTATCTATATGGCAGTCAATGATTACTTGCTACCTCACATTAGAGGTCTTGAAAGTGCAAGTAAAATATGGAATGCTTTGGAGGAGCATTTCCAAAATACCACAAAGTTTAGGAAGGCATCCTTGTGGGCAGAATTTACCACATTCAAGAAGAAGGCCTCTCAATCCATCTCAGATTATGTAACCAAAATGAAGGACATTGTAGATGCATTAGGAGCTGTTGATGAAGACATTGAGGAGGATAAATTGGTAAGGCAAATCCTCACAGGTTTGAGAGCTGATGACAAATGGAAGCCATTCATTTTGTCTACTGAATTATCACTTGATCATTTTACTCCCGACTACAGGTCATGCAATGAACTCAAAGGATAAGAAGAAAAGTAGCAAAGGGAAGCAACAAGCAAATGAAGATGAAGGCACAACTAGTCAAGCCAACTTCCTAAGAGGAAGAGGAGGTGGCAAAGGTAGAGGAAGAGGCAGGAATAATAAAGATGGAGTCAAAGCTTGCTGGATTTGTGGTAAGACAAATCACTTAGCTAATGATTGTTGGCATAATAATCAGAGTAATGGTGGATATAATCAGAATTTTAATTCAAGAGGAAGAGGTGGCAGAAATCAAAGAGGTAACTTTAGAGGAAGAGGTAGTAGGGGTTACTTTGGAAGAAATGCAGGTAGAGGATTCCAAAGTCAACAATACAATAATACCTACTACAATTATGCTTTAGATCAGAAGGAGGATTCAACATTGATAATGAATGCAACTTGTGAAAGGCAAAGTGAAGACCAAAGAGTCTTCTACATTGACTCAGGGTGTAGCAATCACCTGAGTGGTAACATAGCGTTGATGAGTGATTTGGAAAATAAGGTATCTAATCATGTTGTTCAAACAGGTGACAATACAAAGCACAATGTGAAGTCAATTGGATCGCTGAAGGCCAAGGATGGAAGTACTCTCTTGAGTAAGGTCTTGTATGTTCCTACAATTCCTAAGAATCTGATAAGTGTAGGACAAGTTGTTGAAAAAGGTTATGAAGTTAGATTCACTAATGAAGGAGTGTTTGTGGAAGACCCTAGCAATGGGTATAAACAAATTGTTTCAGGGAAGAAAGAAGGAAGGTTGTTCACATTGAAGATTCAAGGTAATGTTGGTCATGCCTTGTTCACTTATGGAGGACATAAGATCTTTGAGTTAGATCTTTGGCACAAGAGGCTTGGACACTTCAATGAAAGAGGTATCAAAGATATGATTAACAATGGTTCAGTGCTTGGATTGCCTAATGTTGTAGGTCAACATATGACATACAGATGTGAGGCATGTCAATTAGGTAAGGCTCATAAGCAATCTTATTCCAAGCATGGTTTTATGTATTCAGAGAAGCTTGAGTTGGTACACACAGATGTGTGGGGATTTATGTTGATGATGCTACCAGATGGATTACTATCTATGTGATCAAAGATAAGTCAGAGGTATTCAATACATTCAAACATTATCATGTGTATGCAGAAAGAATTACAGGCCATGAATTGAAGAGACTAAGGTCAGATGGAGGGGGAGAGTATTTTTCTAATGAGTTCAGTGATTACTTGTGGAATGCAGGTATAAAAAGGGAAATCACTTGCAGGTACTCTCCTCAACAAAATGGTGTGGCAGAGAGAAGAAAGAGAACTCTTGTTGAGTTTGCAAGGTCAATGATGAAGGAGAAAAATTGCCCAAATTATTTGTGGGCTGAGGCTGTAAATACAGCTACTTATTTGGTCAATAGGCTACCATGTAAAGCTTTGCAGGGTATGACACCATATGAGGCATGGTGGGGTAAGAGACCTACCTTGGATCATTGCAAAGTATTTGGATGTTTGGCATATGCATATGTGCCATCACAATTAAGACACAAGTTAGAACCTAAAGCTGAAAAGTATGTATTCATTGGTTATGATGATAAGCAGATGGGATATAGGTTGTGGAGTCCATCCACAAAACAATTTCTTGTATCAAAAGATGTTACATTTGATGAGCAAGGTACTTGGTATGCAGGTACAATCAATATTAATACAGGTGATGAAGAAGTTGTGAGTCAAAAGAAAGGTAAATCAAAGGTTCAAATATTTGATGAAGAGGAGAATAATGAAGTGCAGGTTGAAGTTGAAGAAATGCCAAGATTTGATCCTGAGTGTGAAGAACCAGAAACCTCAAGGAGTGGAGAACTCAGAAGGTCATCAAGACACAAGTGGCAACCTACAAGGTATAGCTATGACACTTCTTTTTTGGCTACCAAAGATTATGCTTACATGATAAAGTCAGATGAAGACCCTTCCACATATGAAGAGGCAAAAGGTAAGGAATTGGAGAAAGCTATGCAAGAATAATATGGTGCATTAATGGAGAATCAGACATGGGATTTGGTTCCTAAACCAAATAGTCAGAAGATTATTGGATGCAAATGGGTCTACAAGACTAAGAGGTTTGCAGATGGAAGTGTGTCTAGGTATAAAGCTAGACTTGTTGTGAAAGGGTTTGCTCAAACATATGGTATTGATTATGATGAGACCTATAGTCCTGTGGCAAAGATGACAACGACAACCATCAGGAAACTCATAGCCATTGCTGCATGTAAAGGTTGGAAATTATGTCAATTAGATGTGAAGAATGCTTTTTTAAATGGTTACATTTCAGATGATGTTTTCATGGAGCAACCTCAAGGATTCAGAGATGGAAGGTATCCAGATCATGTATGTAAGCTCAAGAGAGCTTTGTATGGTTTGAAGTAGACCCCAAGGGCATGGAATTATAGACTTGTGAAGTTCTTGAAAGAACTTGGATTTCAAGTATCTAAGGCAGATAGTAGCTTGCTTGTTAAAGCAAGTGATGATGGGTTCATTTACATGTGCATATATGTTGATGATATAATTCTTACAGGTACAGATGAGAAAGGCATTCAAAGCCTAAAGAAGCAAATGGAGAAAGAGTTCAAAATCAGTGACTTGGGAGACTTGTCATATTTCTTGGGCATGGAGATTTCATACACTCAACATGGAGTGTATGTGACTCAAGAAAGGTATTTGAGAAACTTGTTAATCAAGTTTAAAATGAATGATTGCAGGGTAGCACCTACTCCAATGGAAGTGAATAAAAAATTGAGCAGATATGGTGGAGAAGAATTCAAGGATATGAAGTTATATCAGAGTTTGGTTGGTAGTCTTATCTATGCTACATTAACTAGGCATGACTTATCATATGCAGTTGGAGTTTTGTCTCAATTCATGCATTATCCTAGGAAAGAACATTGGATTGCAGGTCAAAGAGTGTTGAGGTACATTAAGGGTACACTCAAAGAGGGTTTGTATTATGGTTTTACATCAGATACAAACATCAAAATATATAGTGATGCAGATTGGGTAGGTAATCCTGATGATAGAAGATCAACATATGGATACTTGTGTTATGTGGGAGATAAGTTAATCTCTTGGTGTTCAAAGAAGCAACACACAGTTGCTTTATCATCTACAGAAGCTGAGTACAAAGGTATGGTTGAAGCTGCAAAGGAAGTGATATGGCTTAAGACTCTTATGAAGAGTTTTGATACCATACAGAGTACACCTATCATTTATGGAGATAACATGAGTTCATTGTATTTAGCTGCTAATCCTGTGTTTCATGTAAGGACTAAACACATTGAGATTCAGTATCACTTTCTGAGAGAGAAGGTGATGGATAAAGAGATTGAAGTCATGCATACTTCAACAAAAGATCAGATAGCCGATATGCTTACCAAAAGCTTGGATGGACCAAAGCTACAGAGATTCAAAGACATGACAGGCATAAAGAAGATAGAGAAAACCTCAATTGATGATTGAGGGGGAGCTGTTGGTGCAGGACAATCAACAATTGATGTTTTGATGAAGAGTTGAAGTCAAGGTTTGAAGGAAAAATTCAAGTTGTGAAGCATGGAAGAAGAATACATTCAGAAGAGGAAGATGTGTACACATATGTACATTATTTCAGAGATAGTTCACTTATATCTTTGAGTAGTCATAAGCTTGTAAATTTTTGTCTATATATACTTTGGAAAATGTCAGGGCAAGTATGAGAGAGCATGAGAATAGAGTAATCAGAAGTTGTATGTGTCATTAGACATCTTAGAAGTGAGTCAAGACTCTCTCATCACTCAGTTGTAATTTTTCTCAGAAATGAAGAAAATGTTGCGCCCGATATTTCTGAGTTTTCTCCTTCTGTGCTAGATCTTTTGTGAAATGCTTTCGTAGAAGTCTAAGTCTATAGGTAATCGACCTCTGCACAAATTTTTAGCTTCCAATTGTGATCAGGCTGAGAGAATTAAGTGTAGGAACATTTGCATATGTGAATGAGAAGAAGTGAAGTTACAGGAGGCGCAAAATTTGATACGAATGTTCTGATCAATTCTCCTTCCACAGTGTAAATTTTTGAGCAAGCAAGTACTCAATCTTTAAGTTGGAAGGTAAGCTATTTGTGGCTAAAGGCATTTGCAGAAACGGGTTCTACATTGAGAGAACCAAAGGTTTAAAGTCATAGGTGTCTAAATCAACTTCTGAGAAGAACAGTTTTAGACATAGGTGACTTGTTGAAGTTATTTCTCAAGATCTACTGAATCTTTTGGAGTGATTCGACTTGGAGAAGGTGCACAATCTATAGGTGACACCTCGTACAAAGTTTCATAAAAAACTTTACACATTTGATAAGGCAATGAGTGAATTATGTGCAGCTCAAAGGTAGTTTCATATGCATGTATTAATATTGAAGAAGTAGATTTTGATCACAAATCATTTAATGCAATCTCAAATAATACTTGGATTCTTTATTCTAGAGCTACTAAGCATATGATAGGTTGCAAGAAGGTATATTCCCTCTTACTAACTCTTGAGGTAGAAGAATGACCATCAAAGATGGTCATGATTTGGGTGTTGTTGGTGCTGGGGAAGTGAACCTAAAGGCAAAGGCAGGTGGAAATTTAATAGTTTCTATTCTTTATGTTCCAAACATGAAGAAGAATTTTCTCTCTATATCTACTTTCTTGTCAGATGAGTTTAAGGTTTTTTAAGAAAGATTCATGTCAGATCCTCTCACATATGAGGACCATTTTCTACTTCAAGGAGAAAATAAAGTGTCATGTTTGTATTCTCCAAAATAAGTCATGCTAATGTTGCTAGGTCTACTACACCTAAGGAGAACATGAAGTTGTGACATGCTAGATTTGGCTATATCAGTTACACATCTCACAAGCATATCAAAGATCAAGGTATGGTGGAGAGTTTGCCTACTTTTGCTTTACCAAATGATGTAGAGTCATGTGAAGGATGTTTTAAAGGAAAGCTTCACAAACTATCTTTCAAGAAGCATGGATACATCATAGTCATAAGGAAGTTGTAGATCATACATTACAATGTGAATGGTCCAATGATAACAGATTCTATTCAAGGTTTCAAGTACTTTGTTATGTTTATTGATGATTTCTCAAGATGTTTGCAATTTACAGTCTTAGAGTGAAATGAGAGGTTTTTCCTATTTTTAAGAAGTTCTTAGTTAGGTGGAAAGTGAAAGTCAGGCAAAAATTCAGATTTTAAGAAACGATAGAGGAGGAGAGAACATGTTAAAAGGCTCGAATTCTTTTCTTGAGGACAAAGGTATCTCTCATCAACTTTGTTGGAGGAGACCGTGGATAATCATAAGAGATGAGTTGGTGTAGCTAAAACCTACTTCCTACCTACAATAAGTGATGGCTAGAGAGTGTTGTGGGCCTCTTTGGCTAGCTAATAAGCAAAAATGATCACATATGTTGCTTGGAAGATGAAGCACTAATGATAGGATCGAAACAGATAGGTAGGCATATGATTGAAGGTACAAAACTTGCTATTTTGGTTGAGACGTCTACTCAGAGTTTTGAAGCATTCTTTAAGTACAACAACAATTAATAAAATTCCTTTTCAGGAACTTCAACTAGCTTAACAAGCTACCAATCATGAGTGAAAGCATCTAAAATGATAACTTGTATGCAGAGAATTATGTTTAGCAAATCAAGCTTGCATCCAGATTTTTACGAGCCTTGACAATCACAGACCAGTGAGCAATGATTGATTAATATCTGACGATTGAGTGAAGCATTATTAATGAAACTTCGTAAGATTAAAGAAGATAGTATGCTTGAGCTATCATGCTAAATCAAGAGAAATGTTTCACTATGCGGTGAGAAGCAACTCAGACAAGTACACTATTCTAATGAAGTATGATAGAGATACGAGAAAAGCAAGTAAAGATCATGTATGTATTAAATCATGTGAAAGTACAATGTCATTGGCAATAACACATTGCTCAATGAGTGACCAAAGAGTGAGCTATGAGGTGAGCGCCTCTTCTCAATGAAAGTACATAAATATGATCTTTGAACCTTGAGATACACGTGGGCATTTCATATCCTCTTTTATAGCTTTTGCTGGAGCCAAGGATTTGAATTTGAATTCAAATCTACACCTAAAAGTGAATCCTAAAGTATAGGATTGATCTTCTCTTGAATCAACTACCAATTGATACGAGATTATATGCGTCCTAACTCCACATGGGTCTATTCCACTTTTACAAAGGTAATTATAATCCAAAGTTACAAGAGGTTGTACATATGAAACCTTCCAAATGTCCTATCAATACATCAAGCTCATGTGAGGTGATCAAGTATGTAGGATTGGGCTTAATTTCACCAACATCTCCCCCTCAAGCCTAGCATGCTTGATCTTCATTTCTCCTTCATCTCTTGCAGCCCAATCATCAATTTGAACCTATTCATCTTTGTTCCATCCAATGCTTTGGTGAGTATATCTGCACCTTGCAAATCTGCATAGAATTGTTTAAGCCACATAACTTCCTAAGTTGCATTTGCCAAACCTCTATATTTTGCATCTATGGAAGATAATGCCATAGTTGGTTGCTTCTTGGATGGCAAAGATATGAGTTTTGAGCCTGCAAAAGATAGATATCATGAAGTGCTCCTCCCATCATCCTTGGAGCTAGCCCAATCTGCATCAGAATACATCTTTATATCTATGTTAAAAGTGAAGGGATAGAACAATCCCTCATTCATTGTACCCTTTAGATACTTAAGCATCCTCTTTACATCTTCCATATGAGGCTTCCTTGGTACATGCATGAAGTGGAGTGAGTTTTGTAGTGAGTTGCTTTCAAGTATTTAACAATTAATAAAGAACTATATAAGGTGGATCCACTAAAAAATAAGTGGAAAAGTCAAGTACCAAGACACATGCAACTCAATAATGTCCTTTGCAAGCGTGGTATGTTGGGACACTGCCCTATGAAAAAGATGGATATTTGAAATACTTAGTGTCTTAGGAAATTCTTTGGGAGGTATGAAGGCCTCATCCATGAAAGAAAAGTGAAAATGAATAATGCAAGACATAGTTTTTTTAGCAACAACGTCCATATGGAGGACTAAATAGAGACATCATCAAAGTACCACACAGTAGCCTTTGAGGTTTCGCTACAACATATGAGGCGTATACCGAGGCTTCTACCGAGGAAAATGAACGGGCGCGATTTTGCCCCGACATCGGTGTAAGGGTCGGTGTAGGCGTCGGAACCAAAGCGTCGGTATAAGCGTCGGTATATGCGTCAGTATAAGCGTCGGTATATGCGTCGGTATAAGCGACGATATAAGTGATGGTATAAGCCATGGTATGCCCCTGGGCAAAATAGTTGGTATAAGCATCGGTATGTGCCTGGGGATACCGACGCTTATACCGTCGCCTATATCGATGACCATATCTGCAAAATTTTTTTGGGCAGAGTGTGTTGTCTCTTGCTACAGCAACATTCCCATGCTGTTGTGTAGCAAAAGACAATCCACTCTGCCCAAGAAAAACCAAACTACATATGACATGTATGACAAGCAACAAAAAAATGATTTGATAAAGTAAAACATACTGTCAAATACAAAAGACGTGAGCAAAATGAATCATGAATCGTGTACAAAGAAATGGGACACATAGACATGATATTTATAAACAACAACTACAACACATGTATATGTGTGTCTGCCTATGTATATACATGTGTATGTGTACATGTATTATGTGTGTATATTTCTATATGTGTAAATATTTATCTGCATGTGTAAAAACCATAAAACCCTAATCCTAAAGACCTAAACCTAAAACACGTGTATGTGTGTATGCTTGTATATATATATGTGTAGGTGAATATATATATATGTGTATGTGTGTGTATGCATATGTGTATCTATGTACAAATCCTAGAACCCTAATTCTGAAGACCTAGACCTAAAACATGTATATGTGTGTATGTGTGTATGCATGTGTATATATATGTGTATGTGTATATGTATTATGTGTTTATATGTGTATATGTGTGCATGCATGTGTGTATATATGTAAAATCCAAAAACCCTAATCCTAAAACATGCATATGTGTGTATGTATATGTCACATATGTGTATGTGTGTATGCACGTGTATATATGTGTATGTGTGTATGCACGTGTATATATGTGTGTGTGTGTCTATGAATGTATGTGTGTGTGTATGTGTGTATGTGTGTATGCATGTGTATATATATGTGTATGTGCATATGTATTATGTGTTCATATGTGTATATGTGTGTATGCATGTGTGTATATATGTAAAAGCCAAAAACCCTAACCCTAACCCTAAAACATGCATATGTGTGTATGTATATGTCACGTGTGTGTATGTATGCATGTATGTGCGTGTGACTCTCTCTCTCTATGTGTATCTGTGTATGTATGTATGTATGTATGTATGTATGTATGTATGTATGTGTGTCTGTATGTATGTATGCATGTGCATGTATGTATGTGTATGTGTATGTGTATGTGTATGCGTATGTGTATGTGTATGTGTATGTGAATGTGTATGTGTATGTGTATGTGTATGTGTATGTGTATGTGTATGTGTATGTGTATGTGTATGTGTATGTGTATGTGTATGTGTGTATGCATGTGTATATGTGTGCATGTGTGTATGTATTATGTGTGTATATGTGTAAAAGTAAAAAACCCTAATCCTAAAACCCTAATCCTAAAACCCTAACCCTAAAAGTATGTAATATGTATGCATCTCTGTGTATGTATCTCTATGTCTCTCTCTTTGCATATGCATATGTGTATGTAATATGTATGCATCTGTGTGTATGTATCTCTATGTCTCTCTCTTTCTCTCTATCTATATCTCTCTCTTTATCTCTCTCTCTCTCTCTCTTTCATCTCTCTCTCTCTCCCTCTTTCTCTCTCTCTCTCTTATTCTCTCTCTCTCTCTATCTCTATTTATAAAAAATAACAAAACAATCACTTACATCGATGTAATTCTTTTGAACGCTCTCATCAAAGCCCAATTGACATCGTCTCTTGTCAAATTCCAAAAAATCAATGCCAAAAATCTCATGCAAAACAAAAGAAAAGAGAAATTCAAAAACCCTAATCCTAAAACCCTAACCCTAAAACATGTATATGTGTGTATATGTGTATGTATATGTGATGTGTGTGTATGTGTATGTGCATGTATGCATGTGTGTGTATAGATATGTGAGTGAGTATACATATGTGAGTGTGTATTAATATGTGCGTGTGTATGTAATATGCATGTGTGTATGTATGTATGTGTGTGTGTACATGCATATGTGTGTATGTATGTATGCATATGCATATGTGTATGCACATGCATATGTGTATGCACATATGTGTGTGTATACATATGTGAGTGTGTATGTAATATGCATGTGTCTATGTATGTATGTGTGTGTGTCCATGCATGTGTGTGTATGTATGTATGCATATGCATGTGTATGCACATATGTGTGTGTATACATATGTGAGTGTGTATGTAATATGCATGTGTGTATGTGTGTGTGTGTACATGCATATGTGTGTATGTATGTATGCATATGCATGTGTGTATGCACATATGTGTGTGTATACATATGTGAGTGTGTATGTAATATGCATGTGTGTATGTATGTATGTGTGTGTGTACATGCATATGTGTGTGTATGTATGTATGCATATGCATGTGTATGCACATATGTGTGTGTATACATATGTGAGTGTGTATTTATATGTGTGTGTGTGTATGTAATATGCATGTGTGTATGCATGTATGTATGTGTGTGTACATGCAAATATGTGCATATGTATCTCTCTCTTTCTTTCATCTCTCTCTCTCTCTCTATCTCACTCTATATCAATCGAAAACAAAACAAGTCACTTACATCGATGTAATTGTTTGGAGCGTTGTCGTCAAAGTCCACTTAATGTTTTTCTTCCTCGAATTCCAAAGAACTAATGCCAAAAATCTCCTGGAAAACAAAAGAAAAGAGAAATTCATAAACCCTAAGCCTAAAACCCTAACCCTAAAACATGTATATGTGTGTATGTGTGTATGTATATGTGATGTGTGTGTATGTGTATGTGCATGTATGCATGTGTGTACATGCTTGAATTAAGATTTATAGCGAAGCAAATATTAGAAATGTTTCGAAAGTGCAACATATGGGTTTTGAATCCAGGTCATTTCGAACCGAAATCTAAGCTTTAGTTTTTTCTAGATAAATCACATGATTCATTATATACGCACACAGTATGCGAAATGGTTATATGTCTACTTGATGCAAATTTGGAAAAAAAAACAAAGACAGGAAATGATAGAGTTTTCATTATTTTTAGGAAGAAGATACAAAATAAAACAAATTCTAGAGGAATTGAACTCAGTACTTGTATCTTTAGGCCATATGATCTATCCATAATGCTTTTCCGAACTTTCCTTGATTCTTTTTCTTAGCATAGAAAAAGATTAATATCTTGTTGCGCTACACATCCAAATTTGTCATGAAATCGCCTCCAATATGAGGTAAAACACCATCAATTTCCACTCATAAAGATGAAAACAGCAAGAGCAAAAACTTATAAAATCACCCGCCTTCAAATCCTTCCTCTATCACCATGAGTTCTCCTTACTTAATGTCTCATGAATGACCATTGAGCTAATGAGTTTGTGTTTATATAGCTCTTTGATAGCGCTTTTATAAAAAATAGATCATAATGTTTTGCATGCGTTTCTTTAATGATAAAGGTTAACTTGTGATCGTTGCCGAAATTAGTGCTTTGTGGGATAGTTTTTTCAAGAAGATAGATTTAGCCTTTTTTTTTAATAAATTCTCACAAAACACAGGGATAGGAATCAAACCGTGCACCTCATGTATATTTGTAGTTGTCTTAGACCACTTTTTCTTTTGTGTTTTGACGTAGGACACTTTGTGTGAGACTATGAGGGCATTATTGCGTATGTAAAAATTTTATCCCATGGCTTAAGATATGAATTTCATCATCATTCTTCTTTTCTCTTTCTATCCAAGTACTAGTTAGAAGGAATTAAACGAACAAAAGAATGTTCCAATTCTTACTATTGTACAACAACAATTGTTAGTGAGTTGCACTTCAAATCTTTAGATATCCTTCTTCATTTCTTCAGGAGAGAGAGAGAGAGAAAGAAAATATCTCTGATATTCCCCCCACTAGATGTGCACATTGTCCTCGATGAGCGAATCCTAAAATAAAAAAGAAAAGTGGGTTCAAAAATTCTCTTTTATCAAGGTTGAATTCAAAATTTTATCACATCATGCTCATTGAATGCAAATGAGTTTTTTTTCCTAGGAATATGATCATTTGAAATCAAGTTAGAGGCATTAAGCTTTTCATTCAACAAGTACTTGGAATTAAGTTCAAAATACAATCATGAACTTGGTTAGGCTTTCAAGAAGCAATCATCTTCACCTATTCTTTCAAAATCAATCATCATCTAATAAAATATTTCCATGCACTATGGTTGCAAAAAATCCAAGAAATATTACTTATTCCACTCATGCATAATTTTGTCTCATTTTGCCCTATGTAAGTATAATAGGAAGTGATTTCAAGACCACAACCAATTCTTCATGTCTTTTATTTTTTGAGCTTCTTGATTTTTCTTTACATTCCTTCACTTTTTAAGCAACAATTAATGTACTCGATCATTATTTTGAAGCTTCTTCTTTTGTTTTTGGGTGAAAGGAATTATTAACTTTTTTTTGTCAAATTTGTAATATTTTCAGCTTCTTTTTTTATAAAGGAAAGGCCTTATCCCTATTTAGATTAGGGGATCTAGAGGAATATGTAGGAAAGAACTAGCAACTCAACCACATATACTTATCATGCACAAAAATACTCCTCTTTATACAAAACAAATTAATCTTCCTACTTGAACTTCAAATTAATATTGTCCTCTCATTCATTGGCATCATTTATAAAGTTTTCAAATAGAATTACAAGCAATTACATTCCTACTCAAGTCAAATAGTTTTCACTTATCAAGTTGAGCTCATCATCAACTTGTGTTTTAATTTTGAGAATATGAAATATGAAAAATATACAATGCAATGAAAAAGAAATATGTATAAACAAAAAAGAATAGATATCACCTGATCATTTTGATTCATCTTCAAGTATGTCTTTGTCAATTTTTTAATCCTTTTCGTCCTTTTTGTTTATCGATTTTATTTTCTTTCCTTAGATTAAAGATTTTAGTGGAGCTCCATCTAATTCATGTAAACTATATATCCCGTTTTCATGTACTTTTAGAACAACATAATTAGGTCACCATCGGCATGTGAACTTTCTTCTTGCATCATATTGAAAATCGAACATACTATCATAGATCAAAACCCAATCATCTTCATAAATGCCTTTTGGACTTAGTCTATGTGATACCTAAAAGTCTTTTTTATTTTTGAATCTTGATTCTTTCAATTTAATAATTGCATCATCATCAATTTAATAATTGCTCGTGCTCTGTGAAGAATTAGTGGGATCTTTTTCCAAAAGTACTTCCCCATGGCTTAGCTCCTTCTCATGAATATGTTGACCATGCGATAGACTAATTGCTCCGAGGAACTAAGCCTATATGTAAACCCATAGACATGCAAAACATCGGAAGTAGGTAATGTTAAGAGTAATGTAATATTTAGAAGAGACAACCAGACAGAAAGGGAAGCTGGTTTGTGGTTGTACCATTTGATTACGTTTGTCTTCGGATTTTTGATAGCTCACTCCCATTTTTAAGTTTTCAAAGATTTTCTTCAACTCAAAGCATCGTTCACAATCTCACCGTCTTAATGCTACTTATCTTCATGAGTTTAACATGTTTTTATATTGTGAAACTTTACGTTAGAGGCCACTTCTCTTCGATACATCAAGTGAGACCTTAAACTTGTCTCCATGCGCTCCTGAATTATTAGAATTGGATTAACCCCGTAACTTTTAATTATCTGCAGGATCGCTGAATCATCACGCCAAGGCTCTGAATTATCATGCGTATCTTCTAAATTATCGCTGAACTTTAAATTATCCATCACGAGGAACACTCTGTTCTGTGCTGTTCGCGACTCTGACATGAGTTGGCAATTCTGCTTAGACCAGATCTCATCTATTACCGGTACGACATGAGTTTGCGACGAAGAAAATTGTACAGTTCCTTGAAGGATTGACGTGGAACGGTATTTCCTTTCAGCTGTGAACAATTAGCAGTCATGGTCCTCCTCCAGTGATTGAGGAGGCGTTGTTTGGCGGACGGCTGTTGATCTTAGCATCATTTCTCGCACCTTGGGATGCACAGAGAGAGAGAGAGAGAGCGCAAAAATCTGAACATCTGTAGAGGTTTCCGCATGCAGGAAATAACAGGAGCGTAGTTGCGTACTTCGAGAATCGAGCTTAAAGGTTCAGATCCTTGCCGTCTCCGTCCAAAGCCTAGGACACACGGTGAGAGGAACAAAGAGAGGACTGGGGAGTTGGGAACAGAGAGAAAATTTTGACTTGTAGACATTGACAGTGAATTCTATTTGCGATGAATACATCCATGATCCTAGTTGTTTCCCAACTACACAAAAGTCTGGATCATGACTCCGGAAATCTGAGCATCGAAAGTCTTCTTGAGCGTCTGTCACCTGCTTGGTGTACGACAAATATTGCCTTTATGAGACTCCTCATCGCCCATGACCATTTAGCGATTTAACAATTTGCGCAAGTTGCAACTGACCATCACAGAGCAGCCTGGATGTCAACGAGGCCAATTTGCGAGAAGTCAATTTGGAATCTTGTCCTGGTCAATATGTACCATTCTAATTTCTGCACTCAATCAAGGTTCAATTTCCATCCACCATAAGCTGATCGGAATAGCTTAGATCTCGGGAAGTTATCCTTTTTCTTTCTTTATGAAGCCACAATCAAAGCAATTATGTTAAGGAAGAGATATACATACAGAGCAGGGGCAGGACTTTGCGCGTTTTTCTGAAAGTAGATAACTGATAGCTAACATTTGATCAAATACTATTTCGATCCAAAATATTTCAACTAGTATAAATTCAATCACAAGCTCTTTACATCAAATTTACACGATCGAAAGATTAATTTCGCATTGTTATTTTCATTCACCAATCCCATTTGTAACATTCTTTTCTTAGCTGTATGTCTTTACTTCTTCTCCTTTACTCTTATTTAAATTAGGTACTTTCTTAAGTATGTTATTATTGAAAAATCCATTTTTTATGTATATACAACTGCCTTTGCATGCGTAATTCTAATAAATGTGCTTGTTGAGATTCACGAAAGTGTTTTTGACTTGAATATTTATATAGTACATGCTTAATTATCATTGCAAGTGTTTGCATTAGCACTTCCATTATTATTCTCAGAATACTATAGGGTCTTTAGAACATATTATGATTGCAGTATGTTGAGCTTTGGTTATTACTGTCCTAATATCATAAGCTGTAATTGGGGACTATTATGAGGGTTTAATCCGCTGTAATTGAGGACTATTATGAGGGTTTAATCCGTTGGAGTTCTTCTCACATTATTGTATGGAACCCGAATGTTACATATTTAGACCCATGCTTGGTGCTACGCTTCTATTCCTACTCTCATAACATCCTAGGGCGTGCTCGTAGACTATTATGAGTGTTTGTTTCTTGTTGATTCTTTCTCTCATAATAATAAACAAGTCTATGTTGGATTTCAAGCACTGAACAAGCATGCAAACGAAACAAGGAAGAAGAAGAAGATTCAAGCACAACACAGAGTGTACTACTAAGTGAATGTGTAAATTTAACTAGCCCATTAGGTTTGTACATGTATATTGTTGATATATTGATTTAGTGATGTGTGTGAATAGTCTAGGACCATCGGGGCACTTTTTTCCCTCTTTAGGAGTGTTTTTTCCCTGGCTCGTATATATGCCTATTCCCCTAACGGGCTATTTATCTTTGTACATTCTAGTGGTAATACATTCAGTAGTGTGTGTTGTACTCCAAGCTTCTTCTTCTTCCATGTGCTGTTCGTGTGCTTCCATAGACGTCTAACTCCATCAATTGGTATCAGAGCAGGTGGCCACTTCATCTAGGACGTCATCGACACCTCTCCGTTTGCAATCTTAGAATCACACGAATTTTGGTGAGCATACTCAAGGTGTGTTAGAGATCAAAACTGCTTCACTCTATGGTGTCGAAATCACGATCTGAGCTTGTTTCGGCCTCCGAAGGCACTATCGTAGCGCTTGTGCAGGCTATTCCATCTTCTTGTGGCAAAGGTATATACCAATTTTGTTTCGCCAGTATAAGCATCTCGAAGTCTGCTACAACTTTATCAGAATTCGTATGGGCAGTTGTGTTCAACTTTTTGAGATAGAATCAATGTTTTGCATCAAGGTATTTTAGTCACCGACCATGACTGAAAGTAGTGATGTATTCAGTATGTTAGCTGTTGAGAATAAGTTGGATGGTACCAACTATCCATTATGGGCTTATATGATGTGACATGTATTGGTTGCAAAAGGACTATGGAACATTGTGTAGGGTGTTGAAAAACATCCTAGCACACCTGTAACTATTACAACTACAGGTACTAAAGCTGATGTAAAAGGTGTTCAAGATGATGATATTCTACATATTCTTGTTCGTACTGCGGTTTTTGCCACACCTACTGTAGAGCAAATTCGTTGGGATGGCAGAGATGCCCATGCACATGCATTGATAGCTTTGTCTGTCAAACGTGCCATTATTCCTCACATTCACTCTTGTAAAATAGCTAAGGATGCTTGGGATACACTTACCACATTGTACCAAGCTAGGAATGAGGCTCGTGTTGCTTACCTCCGAAAACAGTTGGAGAGTGAGCACATGAATGAAGGTGATTCTATGGAAAATTTTCTAACAAAGAGCAAAGACTTGAAGGAACAGTTGATTTCTATTGATGAATTTATACCAAGTAGCTCACTTGTGCACACCGTTCTAAATGGTCTTCTTGACTCATATCTGAGTTTTGCTTCTACTCTTTGGTTGATGATGAAAGGCAATCCAAATGCCTTATCATTTGAGGAGTTAGTCTCTATTCTATTGTACGAAGAATATCAATCAAGGCAGAATAGATCCATTATGCGTGTTGCAAATCAAGCTTTCCTTGCTAATGAAAATGGCAAAGTTAAATGGAGCTCATCTACTAGTAAAGAGAAATCTGCAAATGCTGCACATTGGAAAAAGAAAGACAAAGATAAGAAGAAATCAGAAAAGCAAAAATTGTTTCATAAATACTATAAAGCCAATGATCATGTCATTAAGAGCTGTTTGAAACTGGCTACTAAAGAGGCAAAGAAGAAAGTGGCCGGAATGGTTATTGCAGAGGCCTCTACACCAAAAACAGAGTCTACTAATCTTGTGTAGGAATAAGATTGGAAATTTGTTATTGTTTGTAGTTTTGAGCCATCTTTTCATGAGCAGTGCATGTTTGCAGTAGACTCAGATGTTTGGTACTTTGATAGTAGGGCGACCAAACATATTACCTCACACTACAATTTCTTCTCTTCACCAGAGTCAGCCCCTATAGGGAATATTGTCACATGTGCCAACAACTCCTTTTATCCTGACCTATCATGGGACTTGGTAAGGTCATTTTGACTACTACTGATGGTAGTTCTTTCACTTTGTTAGATTCTTTAATTGTATCAGGGATCAAGAAAAATCTGTTGCCAATTTTTCAATTAGCCAAGATTGGCTTGGTTGTGAAATCTGTTGATGACAGATGTATAGTTCATGATCTATCAAATGGCGACATCATAATTGTTTCTGGCCTTTTGTGTCGTGGGTTGTATAAGCTCATAGACTATGAAAGATCTGTAAATGATTCGGCATGTGTAGTACATGATTCTCAGGTTATGTCATATGCAAGGCTTTGGCATGCACGCTTTGGTCATCTGAATTTTGCTAGTTTGCTACACCTGCAGAAATTTGAAATGGTGTCCTCTTTGCCCAAACTTGAGGCACCTGGAAAACATGTTTGTGAAGGTTGTATTTGGGCAAAATGCAGTGTTCTTCCTTTCCTGAAGATGGTTCAGTTCGGGCTACTCAAAAATTCGAAGTTGTACATAGTGATGTATGTGGTCCTATGCAGACACCTTGTTTTCATCGATGATTTCTCCAAGCATGCACGGGTATATCCATTGAAGGCAAAGGTTTGAAGTTTTCATGTGCTTCAAACAGTTTTTGGTTTTGGCTAAAAATCTCTTAGCATGTAAATGGGCACCCTCCGTTCTGATCGAGGAAGGGAATATATGTCTTCTGACATTTATGCATTTTTGGCTAAACGTGGGATAAAACATCAGCGTACAGTGCCCTATACACCTCAATGGAATGGAGTTGTTGAATGGAAGAACAGGTCACTGATGGGGATGGCGAGGTGTATGGTGAAGAGTCAGTCTTTACCACATAGTTTCTGGCTTGATGTTTTCATGTGTGAAGCATATGTACTTAACAGGTGTCCCACTAAAGCACTACAGTCTATCACTCCATATGAGGCTTTGCATGATCGCAAGTCATCTGTTGCTCATTTGCGTGTTTTTGTTTATCTAGCATATGCACTAGTGTACGAACAACATCCCAGGAAATCGAATGATAAAATAGTACAATGTATTTTTGTTGGGTACAGTTGTGAAAGTGAAGGAAATCGTTTGTATCATCCATAGAATAAACGTGTTTTGGCTATCCGTGATGTTGTCTTTGTGGAGATGCTATTCATCCATTGCTTTCATGTACTAAGGAGACATCTATTAGCTCCAAAGTCATGTAGGATACTTTGCTGCCTCTTTTTACATGTGGATAATCTAGTGCTGGTCCTAATGAGGCAACTTCTCAGCCTTTGCAGGATTCATGTGATGATGTAGATCATTCCATTTTTTATGCAGGTTTACATCATGCACTTGTTGATGAGACATTTAATATTGAGCAAGAAAAAACTATGCCAAAATGGTTGGTGCACACTTTGCATGACAGAAAATTAGATGCACCTCTGTCATATCGCACTCAGTCAGGCACTCAGAGTGCATATTTTACATTAGATTGGTATGCTATGGCAACCTCTAGTCTCTAAGATGAGACTGAACCTGTCTCGTTTGATGAAGCACAAAATTCTAAACATTGGATGGATGCAATGCAATCTAAATATGATGCTATCATGAAAAATGGTGCCTCATCTTTATGTGACTTGCCTCCTCCGAAGAAGGCCATTGGCACCAAGTGGATATACAAGCTGAAGTGTAAACCTCATGGAACAGTTGACAAGTATAAGACTAGGCTTGTTGCAAAGGTTTATGCACAGGAAAGAGGCATTGATTTTGATGAAACCTTTGCTCCTACTTGTTGAATGACTATTGTTCGTAGCATCTTTGCACTTGTAGCTCATCATGGTTGGAATGTACAATAGTTGTACATTAAAACAACATTTCTGAATGGTGACTTGCATGAAGAAGTGTATGTTTTTCAACCCCATGGCTTTGTGTAGAAAGGGCATGAAAACCAGGTGTGCAGGTTAAAGAAGGTATTACATGGCTTAAAGCAAGCACCACATGCTTACTATGAAAAGATACATACCTATCTAATTGCACATGGTTTTGAGGACAGTACAACTGAAAGCACCTTATATGTTAAGCATGCTAACGATCTGCTTCTGATCATTGTGGTGTGTGTTGATGACAGGTTGCTCAGTGGTCCTCATGACATGCATATTGTTGATTTTAAGGTTGATTTGCATGCCTCATTTGCAATGTGTGATTTGGGGCATTTGCATCACTATTTCGGCATTTAGTTTATGGAAGTTGATGGTGGAATGGATTTGTGTCAAACGAAATATATTGACACATTATTGCAATGTTTTGGCCTTCAAGACTGTAAGCCTATTGCCACTCCTATGGGGACAGGTTTATGATTGAGGCTTCATGATGCTAGAGATGCATTTGATGTTGTTCTCTATCAGCAGGCTGTTGGATGCTTGATTTACTTATGCATTACTCGACCAGATATTCAATTTGTTGTCTCATAGATGAGTAGGTCTATGCATTGCCCAGGTGTCAAGCATTGGCAAGCGGTTAAGCACATCTTTCGCTACTTGAGTGGTACCCAGCTTCTCGGGTCGTTTTAACCCAAGGGGGAATCACTACCACAAGATTTGCATGCTTTTTCTAACTCTAACTAGGCTCGCTGCTATGACACGCGTGTGTCTAGGAGTGGTTTTTTCTTCATGCTTGTTAGCTCATGTATATCTTGTTTGAGAAAGAAGCATCCTACTGTGGGCTGAGGCTGATTATATGGCAGCTTTCATAGTGATTGTTGGGTGTGTGTGGCTTAGACATCTTATGGATGATTTGGGTGTTGGTCATTCTTCAGCCACCACCATCTTTACTGACACTTAGAGCGCATTGTCAGTGGAGAGAAACCCTATGTTCCATAGGCTCGCACTAAGCATATTGAGGTGCATTATCATTGTGTTAGGAAGGGGTTCTCTATTGGGGAGGTCAGCTTGGCATATGTGCCCACGCAAGAGAACATTGCATACTTTTTTATGAAGGCTCTGCCTAGGGAGAAGTTTAAAGCTTTCCACAAAGCTTTGGGCTTACTTCCTTTTGTGGATTGAGTCCACATAGCTTGGCACTTCCTGATACATGAGTGCTAGCTCCTCGTTTACTGCATCACTCCTAGTGGGGGATTCGTTGAAATATTGACGTAGTAATGTGTTTGAGCACTCTAGGACCGTCGGGGCACTGTTTTCCCTCTTTAGGATGTTTTTTCCCCCGGCTTGTATATACACCTATTGCCATAATAGGCTACTTATCTTTGTACAATCTACTGGTAATACATTCAGTAGTGTGTGTTGTGCTCCAAGATTCTTCTTCTTCCTTGTGTTGTTCGTGTGCTTCCGTAGACCTCTAACTCCAACATATATACAAGTTGGAGGAAAGAACCACCTAAAGAGAAAAAGAAGTGGCTCTATTAGTGCTTGGCGTTCTCACAGACATCACTACCAAAATATATCAATAGAGCCCTCTTGGAATGATCAAGTGGGCAAGAACTTGGCACTCATGTATAAGAAAGTGCCCATAAGGTAGTTTTCATGTAGAGATCTTTGATGAAATGGCAAGCTTTCATGCTGATGCAAGAGAAGGAATTAACATTCACTCAAACAACAAACGAAATGTTGAAAAATCAAGTGCATATTCTCAAGTTCAAAGTGGATCAGATGTGCCACTAACCAATGGAGTGAAAAATTATATGGTAATTTGAGTCTAGCAAACTCATCAACCACATCCAAAAAAAGTAAAGAAAAGATTTCTATTGCTTATAACATCTAGAAGTTTTGAAGATATTGATGTAGAATCAAGCACTTCATATAAAAGTCTTGATGAGAAACTTTGATTGTCCTCTCTGAAGACTCCAAGAGCACACAAAGGCACATAAACATGATACAAAATAAAGTGATCATAGACCAAGAAGATATGGAAGGATGTGAAATTCATTTTGATTATTAACATTGGATAGCTACATGGCTCATCTTTGTGCTTATATGAGAGAGGTAATACAAGATATTGAACCTTCATGTTTTGAGGATGCAATAAAAAATGCAGAGTAGGAGAAAGCTATGGATGAGGAGATGGCTGCATTTTAAGGAAATGAAACATGGAAGCTAGCTGCATTTCCATAGGGAATTAAACACATATGGTAAAAATGGGTTTACAAGGTAAAGTATAATGCTAATGGTCACATGCGTAGGTGTCACCCTAGACAGGGATGAGTGTCACATCAAGAAGCTTCACCTCCTTAATTATAAATCCATGGAGGCATGAGAATGATATGAAAATCTTGAGCAAACGATGTACATGAAAGTGAGGGTGAGAAGCATAGAAGAAACACACACACACACATACACACACACATACATACATGTTGGTGCAATTCACAAGCCTACACATTTGGCTTGTAGTCCATACACATATGAAGTTGCATAGGAATCAATGCTAATGGTTAATTACCATTTTATCCTTTTATAAAAAACATGTTTGACTTGGAATCTTTGTAAACACGTACCAAGAAGAACTCGTGGAGAAGTTAGGAGTTGATTGAATATCTCCTATAATGGAGGATCACTTTTTAGAGACAACCAACAATTTGAATTCAAATTCAAGTTGGAAGTGAACATCTATATAAACTTCTAAGAAAAAGTCGCGGGTAGTAGACTCATCAATCCCGAGCTATTCATTGTACTTTCTGAGTGTGTGTGAGGCCTGCACTCCAGCCCACACCTTTCTACACAATTAGGCAATGATCTTCAAGCCTATGATATTGTACAACATTGTTCATTAATACATATATCTACATTGTTCATCTCTGAGTTCTCTATCATAGTCTATGTCAAACAGTCAATGTATGGAGATTATATCTCACTCATTTCTCCACCAAATTCAAAGATCTATAGCTTGTTGGAACCAGCTTAAATTTTTCTACATGCTACCAAAATTTGAAGGATTTCTATTCAGCTATTTCAGAGAAAAGTTCATCGAGGTGATCTCTGGTCAAAGTCTGCAACAGTCTTAAAATATCAGGGGTAAAGGTTTAATTGCTAAATTAATTTCTTGATCATAGTTAATCTTTCTAAGTGATTCCCCTTGGAATAGTTATCTTGCTAAGTGTGTACCTAAGCACCAACCTAGGGACTTGTGGAGAAAGAGACTATACCTCGATCCCCCTCAAGTGCATATAGTGGGGATTCACGCTTTATTTATCAATCTGAGGAGTATCAAAACCTAGCCGAGTGTAAGAAGACATGCATTCAAATGATGATCAATGCAAATGAGCTTCCCGAAAGAGTGCAAATAAGTTTAAGTCTAATCCAAACAAGCTTCAACTGTCAGTTATGGTGTCACGATACTTCAAGCAGCAACCAACAATAAATTGACCTTTTCTCTCAGCTCCGAACTCCGAATATAGCAAATAGCATATGCATTTCGAAGCTCTCGCAAAGACGCATCCAATGTTGGTATTCTTACTCAATTTTGATGCTTCTACTTCAAATTATGAGCAAAATACTGAGTCGTGGGAATGACCTTCCTACACTTTAGCACTTCCTACACTTCACACACACCTTAACAACAGCAAATAAGCACTTTCATGGATAGAAAACACTTCTTAACACTCTTTTCAAGCCACATACATGCACACAAGCTCACAAAGAAGAAGATACAGAGAGGAGAAGACACAAATTCGAAATTCTGTGCTCTTGATTCTCACAATGGTAAAAAGTCTCTACAAAGAGTCACAATTTGACTTATATACATGTGCCCTAAAAATGATTCTTTCACACAAGAGAACGGCATTTTATGCACTAAAAGATAAATTTCCTACTAATTTGCATGGGTAAGCTACTAATCTCCAAGGGTATCCATCTAGGGACTCCTCTAGTGCATTTACAACGAAAAATATGTTACAAGATGGTTATGATACAAAAAATAAAGTGTCCAAATCGGAAAAATTTTGGGGCCCTTCTTTTTCTCTGCCTTTTGCTCTTCTTAGCTATGCAACACTCTCCTCCTCTTTGTCTCTGTCGTCCCGTGACATGCTTTACTTCTTGTCTTTGGTGTTGTGCCCATAGTCGATTAGTGCTCGCCTCCATGGAAGTTGTAATGATGTCGTTTTACCAGTGGGCAAGGAAGAGATCATAACTCGGGACCTGTTGTGTTGGTCATGGCCTCTTCTTTTCTTTTCTCAGCATGCAACCCGTGGAGTTGGACTACGTAAGATTTGTAGTCTAGTTCTCCAATAACATCTTTAATTCTGGGTTGCTGTGTTAAGTCGGGCTGCCACGCATGCCACTAGTGGAAGGTATGAAGGTGTGGTTCTTCAGGCTTTGATCTGGACCTTCCGAAGATCAAGAGGTTGAAGCACCTTCTTGTGGTTCTGGAATCGCCGGATATCTTCTTGCAGTTCTTCATGGATACTTCCTGGTCTTGGTTCCTCCTTCCCTCCTACGTGCTTTTCCTTGATGTGTGCTCCTGCGGGGCTCTATGCAGAGATGGGTGTTGCGCCCCTGCAAGGCTTCTTGTAGAGATAGATCTTCAAATATGATCTTTTAGTGAAGCTTCTTCCTTTTTCTTCTTCTTTTTTTCTTTTTGCTGGACTCTCCCTCAACATTGCCCCCCTCCTGAACTCTGTCATCCCCAATAGGCTTTGGAAGTCAGCGAGATTATGTTCTGTACACTTTTTGCTCTATCTCATTAAGCAGATTAGCTTCACGTATCATAAGTTTCTTCCACTGTTCTGCTTTCACACCGTCATGTGGTGGGTGTTTGTGATCAAGAAAGAAGCTTAATTCATATGCCACCAATCTAGCATTCAAGTTGGATGACATTTTTAAGAAAATTTTTGAATCAATTTCAAAAAATCCTGTGAAGAAAGCTTTCTCGAAGGTTTGCATATATGTACTTGGTAAAAACATGAGCCTAGAGTAATATGCCATTATTGTGGGTCGGCTAGGCATAACAGACAAATAAAAAATGAGGATATCTGTGCCTTGATTAATACCAATGAAATTTAAAAATGTATAAGCCGCGTGCTTGAACACCTTCAACACTGTAAGTATCATGCTGAGGATTTTATTCGTCATCTTGATAGTTAGATCGCGTACTTTTGCATAAAAATGCAACCAAAATTCAATGGTTTTTACCATGTAATCCTCCGTTGGTAGATAATTATGAGGAGGACTTGGAAGTAGCGGATAGTTCAGCCACTGTTTATTGATCACACCATCTTTTGCATATCCAAAAATTCTCTTGCTTCTCTGGGATGGGGTGTTGGACAAAATGAAGGATTTACCTGTAATAGATATGGTGCTGCTTGCCAGTGCACCCGCAATGTAGGATTTTTCTCCAAAAATTTTCTTCTCCATACAGGCTGTGCAACTTCAAATTCCTCTTGAGTATAATTGAATGTATTATCTTGGAAGTTGAACTGTTCGTCTGGACTTTTCTGTGTGATCTTCTTTATGTATTGCCTTGTTTTCTCTTTCAATAGTCTGTACGGAATTTTGAAAGGGTTCATTATTGTATCCAAGTCTTTGCCCTTTATTTTTGCTTCTTTCATTACTTTGATCACTTCACTTTCAAAATTCTCTGTCAATTGGGACACCAATAGTGCCCATTCCCTCTAACCTATTTCTGTAGTATATGACATTGGATGGTCATCACATGGTTCTGCCATCTGCTTTGTTATTGGAGAATTATAAATCGAGGGAGATAGAGGACATACCTCTACCTAGTCAGTAGGATTCTCTTGTGTTGGCTCTACTCATGTCCCAATGGATACTTTTTGTTTCTCCTTTAGCTTCTAACTGTTCAAGCTTTCAGTCTTCTCTTTAACTTCTTGAAGAGCTGCCCGGAGTGCCTCTTTTGTAGCAAGTAACTCATTGCCAATCTCTGCTACCTAGTCCATATTTTCACTATAACTCACGGCAAGTTTTCATTGGCAATGTTTAGCTGTTTCTTTGGCTCATTGGTTTCGTTAATGTAACTGCATTCCCATTCTTCTTTTCGGATTTGCTCTTGTTTCAACAGATCTGTATATTTCTCAATCTGATCTCTCAGTTCCTTGTGGTCAGTAGCTACAGTCTCTTGTTTCTCTATAGGTTGGTCATACAGTAATGCCTTCATCAGTTCTATATTTCTGCTGCGTAAGTTATCATTCTCCTCCATCAATACCTTAAGTTGTGTTTCGAGCACATTGCTTCGTGCTTTCATCCTCTCTTTGTCTACTTCACTAGCTTGAATCTGTCTTTGTAAATCTGTCAGTTGTGTCTGGAGCTAGAGCTGATGATGTTGTTTCATCAATGTATTATATTGTTCTTTAACAGTGATTATCTCTGTTTCCTTGGCTGAATTATCTTGTTGTGCCCGGATGAGCTGTGCGGACAATTGCTCATTCATTACTTGAAATTGATTCTTTTCTCGCATGGCTTTGTCATAATCTGCATCCGTTTCCATCATTTGTTGTTGCATGTCCATGGTCATTTGTATCATCTGCTTAACAATAGGTTTTAATTGAGTAACATCGACATTCAACCATGTTGTGGGGATATTAGGTTCTTCACCCGTGGTAACATCTTTCCCTTGTGCCACATGTATCGTAGTATCATGGGGCTGCCGAATATGGAGTTGTATTCGTGGCTCAGTCTCCCTGTGGTCACTCTTGCCTTATGGCGTATCATCAGGTACTTCGATCATAATTTGTTCCTTATTTTGTGGGAAATTTTCTTCTTTTTCCATGCGTGTTTGTGTTTCTTCTTTACCAGGTGGCACTGCATCTGTAGTTGTGATTGGAGCTTCCTTGATGCTGATTTTGGACGTATCGTTCACTTGAATAATGTGCACTGATTCAGTGGATGCTTCTAGGCTCTTTGCTTGTGACTGTTGATTGTCTAGTGTAACTTCGACCTGATTGATCTCGGTCCATTCTTCATTGTGCATTTATGTTCTTATGTCAGTGTCTAATGTGTCTTTTTCATGGCTGGATTCCTCATTAGAGCTCGAATCTTCTAATCCCAGTTCTTTATATCTGGCAGTTTGTTCTAGGGTCTGTTCTTTATCCTTTTGTTTCTTTCCTTGGCTGGCTTGTCTCTATTGGTGACCTTCAACATTTAAGTTTACTTGTCCTTGCATATACATGTGCGTTTCCTCTAGGGCTGGTGAGAGGTCTCTTTTGGTGATTGGCTGCTACGTCAAAGGAATTTTTGGCAATGTGTGGGTCCTCTTTGATTGTGGTGTCTCTTGAGCTTCTTCCTACCTAATGCGTTTCGTCCCTCGCATGGGTTTCTTTGAAATGGTTCCCACTTCTTCAATGGAGATGACTATTTTCTTTCTCTTTGGAACCGTTGCAAACTTTGCATATTTTGCAATCTCTGTTGAAGTTGGCATCAAGCGTAAACATTCCTTCATGTTAAGTGCCTCATAAATTAGTAATGTCAATGCCGAACTTCCATTCAAGAACTTTTTCTGACCCCACTTTTTCTTTGCTTCGAATAGGAGGTCTTGAATATATGAAGTCATATTTACTTGGTTTCCCACTTGTCTCATTGCATGTGAAAGTAATTGCACTACGATTTTCTGGGGTGTTGTATATCTATGCATACTATGTTGGTGTACCAATCGATCAAAGTCTTCAATGTTGGTTCTGTTGATTTCCAAAAAGGTTCTCTTTTTTGGATCATGACATTCATCCTTGACATTAGTAAGACCATCTTGATTCCATCCAAATGCTCTGTTGATTAGCTCATGAGTGAATCTAATTGTTTTCCATGTACCAACTTTATCAAGCACTCTTGCTTCTGAGATTGATGGCTTATCTGATGCAGATTGTAGTGTATTCATCACTTGTGTACATCTCTGAAAGTCATGCAGGTATATTGGAAGTCTTCGGAATGTGTCAATGCCTACTCGTGTCCAAACATCTGTCATACGTAGTACTCCTTGTACTATAGTCTAGAAATCTTGTGACATGATAGGGAAATAGTGATCCCTATCCATGAACTTAATAGTATCCATAAAAAGAAGCTCGGACACTGGTTGATCATAAAGAAATCAATGACCTCTTGCCTTCATGATTGACTCCAAGGGAAGAAGAAGGATCTCTTCCTCTTGTGTAGCCTCGGAATTAGAGGATGCCATCTACACTCAATATATAGCAGTAATTAGTGGCAAGCTGGTATCAAGAATCATCCTTCACTTATCCTTCTTGAATTTGGCAACTCTCCGAGTGAATAGTCTCGTCTCTTCCCCGTGGGTGTGAGAAAGGTAATACCTGGAATTTTTTTCATACTTTTATATATTTTCTTGTTTCTGTCTGAAAGAAAACAAAAAAGTTAGTTCATAGCCGAAGCGGTTATTGAATCAGTAGTTATTTCCTTTTGGATTATTTTACAAGTGCTCTCCTATTACCCAAGAGGGAAATGTGCTTCACTATCCAGAAGTAGAAGAAGAATGTGCCGAATGATTGGCCTTGTAATGTGGCCCTATTATGCATGCTTTGGATTCTTGTGACTCCAAATGTGTGCAACTCGAATTACTTGGTTGATGCATATAGATTGTCTTGCCTGTCGGCATCCAAATCTACTTTACTCCATTGGGACAGTCCATACTCCTAGCATTCCTGGAGAGTGTGGTGCTTTTCATGTAGTGTTTTTTGCTTCGTCTACCGTTCGAATCTTTGAATGATTTTTGTTGCATGGCGAGATTCCTACTCTATCCTATAGTGGTTTATCTTCTGTCGTTTTTCCTTTAGATCATACTGATTCTCCTTATGCCTTGGCTTGTCCTTTTTGGTGATTGTCACTTGGGCACATGACTTGGGAATCCATATTTGCATTCGGGCCGGCTCTGCAGCGATCACCTTCTTTGGTATCCATATTTTCGTAATCCTTGGTGGACCTGGGTGTCCAATGTGACTTGTATTCTTGTTCTGTTATTGAAGATATACTGTCACTTGATCCTTTCTGATCCAAGCTTGTCTAGTGTAAGGAATAGGGTAAATTCTAATGTGTGCAGGTTTTTGACAATCATGCTGACTAGTCCCCTTTGGGCTTGGTTCCTCAATGAGGCTTTTGTTGGATAAGACACTAATCATGTGACTTACTGAATTAGAAGATTGTGCGAGAGCAAGTTTTGGTGAATTCTCACATGAAGTACATGGTGGAGGGGTTTCCATAGTGTGAGTGAACATGCATTCATCATCGTGCTCATTTGAGTGATCTCTTGGGTTTATACATTTGGCTTTGATCGGTCGTTCATCCAACATGCTGAATACCTCACGATGTCCTATCTTGGCCGAGATGTATCCTAGGGCTAATTGAATAGTCACTTCATATTCACATATCCAATCTTGACCTAACACGAGCTCTTCTAATAAGTACTGATCATGACATACTAAGAGTTTTTGTTCCATCGTGTTGTTTCCGAGATGGAGAGGTAATGTGATCTCGCCTATACATTGAGTAACTTTTCCTCCTATTCTAATGTTTTGTGCCTTAGAGGGCCGTAGTTCGTCTTTGAGTTTCTGGGTCAATGAAAATTTGATACAGCTTATGGTTGCTCCTGTGTCAATGAGAGCATCCACTAAGTGGTACTCTTTTATTCGAGCACCCAAATTCAAATAAGGTTGCATCATTTGCTGACCTCGGTTTTCAGTGGCTCTAAAATTAGCCTTTGGGATGAGTTGCTCTCCTTGTCGATATCTCTTGTCTCTCTCTCTCTCTCATCCACTCCTTTCGTTTCTTGATTCGTTCTAATGCTTCTTGTCTGGCTTCTTCTCATATTCTTTCTTCCTCTATGTGCCTATTTTTACCCATTATTAGTCGTGACATTATCTCTTCAGTCAATGGCTCTAAATATTTTTTCACTCGACATCCACTGATATAGTTTGGTAATACTTCTCCATCTAGGGTTGCTAAACTGATGACTCCACTGGTAGATATACGATTGATGATCAATGGGCCATATCCTCTTTTCTGCAGTTTCTTCGCATGTTGCTTCAAAGTATAGACCAGAACTAAATCACCTTCCTTTAGGTTTTTGTCTTTAATGTGAGCATCAAAATATGCCTTCTATCGCCTTTTAGCATCATAAATCCCTACTACCACTTATAACCTAGTTTCGTGTAACTTTTCTATTTGATCCTATTGAGCTGATAATTCATGTCCAGTGCACTCGTAAGTTGTTGCTACTATGAGAGTGGGTATTAAGAAATCAATTGAGAAGATAGCATTCTGTCCGTACACTAAGTTAAAAGGAGTAGTTCCTATGGTTGTTTTGTAAGCTACTCTGAATGCCCATAAAGCATGATGTAATTGCTTATCCCAATCAGATCTACCATTGTCAACAATTTTAGTGAGGACTGTACCCAGGATTTTGTTCGAACTTTCGGCCTGTCCATTGGCTTGTGGGTGATATGGGGCTGATTTCTTGTGAACTACTAAGAATTAATTCAGTAGGGCTTCTATCACTTCATTCACAAAGTGCGTGCCTCTATCACTCACAATTTATATAGGCAATCCAAATCTAGTAAATACGTTCTCGAAGAGAAACTTGGTTGTAGTCTTCACATGGTTTTTCTTGGTTGCTTTGACTTCAACCCATTTGGTCAAATAGTCTGTGGCTACAATTATGTACTCGGCATGGGATCCTTTAGCCGGTGGGCTAATAGGTCCTATGAAGTCTATTCCCCATTTTGTAAAGGCTCTTGCACTCATCATGGGTTTCAGTGGCATTTCATCTCTTCTAATTGGATATTTTGTTCGTTGGCAAGTATCACATCATTGAACATATGTGGCTACATCTTGATGTAGAGTTGGCCACCACATTCCTGCAAAGAGAATCATGTTTTGCAGTTTTATCTTCAGAAAAGTGTCCTCCTGCAGCTCCTATATGTGCCATCGCTAAAACAACAAGATATTCATCTTGATGAATGCACATTCATAAATGATTGTCTCTTCCTCACTTAAAGAGTTGTTTTCCTATCAGAGCATAGTCTTGGCTTTGTTCTGCGAGTGCATGTTTCCTTGCTAGAGTGGCTCCTTTTGGGTACTCTTGGGTCTTCAAGAATTTCACCAGAGGCATACTCCATCTTGGTGCTACTGTGCAGTAGCAGAGAGTAGAGTTCTCTTCTGGATTTCATTCTTGACAAGTTGGGCAGGCGGATACATAATTATGTGTATCCCTCTGCATTGTTGGCCAATATATGCCTAATCTCTTCAGTGTTTGCCATGTTCTGTTTGCATTTAAATGAGTTTTCCATTGATTTACATGTGCTTTTTGAAGCCACATTTCTTGTTCCTCTTCTTCCACGCATCTCATGAGTAATCCACTTGAGTATTGGTGATATAAACTTCTTGCAATGATATGAAGGTTTTTAGTCTTCCATAAGTCTTGGTTTGTGTTTGGAGAGATCCCTTGTTTAGGTCCATATGTGAGTATAGGGATCAACTTTTCCGCCCATTGGGGACATACTTCGAGATTAAACAGGTAAGTGTCTCGCAAATCATCAGGTACTCGTGTGGGGGGTTCTCCATTTGTCATTCTTGATAAGTGATCTGCTCTGATGTGTTTATTCCCTTTCTTGACTACTACTTCAAAATCAAATTCCATCAACAATAGAAACCATTGTACTAGTCATCCCGTATTACAAGGCTTATTGACTAAGTACAGTAGAGCTTGATGATCGATGAAGAATTTGAATTTGTTTGACAATAAGTAGTGTCGAAAATTTTTTACTACGTACACCATCCCTAGGCCTTCTCTCTTAGTCATTAGGTACTCGAAGGATTGGGGCTGAACTTAATCGACTCTTTAATTCATTAAAGGCCTTTTCACATTCTTCTCTCCAATTAAACTGAGAGAATAAAGCATAAAGAGGTCTAGCAATTATGGCATACATGTGTATAAATCTTCGGTAGTATCTGTAATGTCCCATAAATGCTTGTACTTCTTTCGTAGTCTTTGGTCTCGGCAAATCCAGAATCACTTTGATTTTGTCTTCATCCGTTGAAATTCCATTTTTAGAGACAATGTGTCCTGATATCTTTCCTTGTTGAACCATGAAGCACTTTTCTGGATTGAGGCATACTCTATATTGTTGACATTTGGCAAAAATCTTTCCTAGTTCAGGGATATGTTCTGATTGTATGGTTGAATAAGTGCATAAATCATCCACGTATACCTCCATACTCTTTCTCAGGAACTCCTTGAATACATGGCACATCAATCTTTGGAATGTGACTGGGGCATTGGTTAGGCCAAAAGGCATAACCCTAAAGGCGTACACTCCCCATTCAGTTGCAAAGGCTATTTTATGTTGGTCCTCAAGAGAATGGCTACCTGATTATACCCCGAAAAGCCATCTAGAAAACTATAAACTTCCTTCCCTACCACTCTTTCCAAAAGATGATCCGTGATGGGTAATGGGTAACTATCTCTTATGGTGGCAGCATTTACCTTTTTGAAATTAATGCATACTTGCCATTCTTTTTCGGCACAACCACCAAAGATGACACTCAATCCGTGTGTTCGATCTCATAAATGAACCCAACATCTAACAAATTATCTATTTCCTCCTTAATTTTTGCTGAGTAAACGTCGATATATGTGTATGGTCTTTGTTTGGAAGGTTTGGCTTCAGATGTCATAGGGATTCTATGGGCACAAATAGAAGGATCTACTCCTTTCAAATCCTTATATGTCCAAGCAAAGACATCCCTGTATTCTCGTATGAGTCCTATTAACTCTTGTTCTTCTTCTAAGGTTACTACTATTTTCTTGGTTTGTTCCTTGTTGTCATATGCTATTCCTGGCTGTGCTTCTCGATTTGGCATTTCAATAGCAATTTTCCTCTCTTCTAATTCATATTTTTTCAAGTGAGCGGGCACTCCAAATTGATCTTCAGGCTTGTTTTCTCCGTCATCTTTTTCTCTATGTAGTCCAAGCTCTTCTTCATGTGTCCTTTCTTGATCTAATTCATTAATTATGACACTTACTGCTTGATTTCGACTTCCTGTTTCCATTTGTTCTTGCTCCATTTCAATGGTCTCGTAATCCTCCTTCCATTCTTTTTCAATTACTTCTCCTTCTTCTGCCTCTTGAAGAACTACCACATATAGACTAATGTCATATCCTTCCTCGTTAATGCATTCATTCATGGTTATTACTTCCTCATTTACACATACATCCAACCATGAGGTTCAAATTCTTCATCTAGGAATACTTGAGGCATGTAAGCTAGATCTTGTACAGACCTAGCAACTCCTTGCCTTTGCTGCCATCCTTTCTTTATCTCCTCTTCCTTTTTCGCGATTTGGCATATCCATAGATGAGTGTCTTCATTCATCCATGATTGGTCACTTGAACCTATACTGTGAATTGACTGATCGTCTTCCTCCTTATGAATCAGATTCCATTGCAAGGGGGGAACATCTTGATACGTGTATGTGTGGAGATTTATTCTTGTCGTCATTTCTTCATGCTATAAGTATACCACGTCTTTTCCCCAATCTTGCACTACCTTTAGCTGTCTCATGAAGGGTCTTCCAAGTATCATTTCATAATTGCTAGCCCTTTTAAATTGACAGATCGCTAAGGTGTGCTCGAATTCAACTCTGCAGGTGGTAAAAGTTACTCTTTCCAATAATCCCAAGGGTCGTTCAATGTGTCCATCTGCCATTTGTATCTTCATGTGTGTTGGTCTTAAAGCTGGTTTTCCCCATTTCTCCCAGATTTCTTTGGTAGCGATTCCTACTCCAGCTTCAGAATCTAAGATAGCTTTAGTGGTGTAGCCCTTATAAGTAATTGGAAGGCATGTGTTTCCTTCATCTCCCTCACTGAAATCTTCAACCTTATCGATTGGGATTTTGACTATGGTCACTTCATCAGGCATCTCCTTCTCTTCTGACTTGGTCTCCAATTGACTGGTTAACGTTTCCTTCAAATGTGGTTTTATCTTCAAAAGTTCTTCCAATGTCAGAGTACAAGGGATTTTTACCTTTCTAAGATGTTGTATTATGTCCGATATTTGGATTGAGGGGTTCTGCTCTTTTTTTCTTATTGAGGGAATCCATTATAATTCCGAATTATGTTCGTATTCTCTTGTGTAATTTGGCGAAGCCTTTACACTATCATTCACCTTGTCGCTTTGGTCAAATTGTAATAGTCCTTCTGTATTCAACTCAGGTATTGAGTCTTCTATTTCACCTTCTGCTTCTAACTCCTCAAAGGGTGGTTCAATTGCTTCCACTTTCTTCCATCTGTCTTCTTGGACTCTTGCCCACAAGTCTTTTAGCCATTCCCCATCTACTTCGAGAACAACAGATCCTTCTCTTTTATCATCGCAGTAATTTCCATTACATGTCTCACCTTCCTTTCCTTTCTTTGGATTATTAGGGATGACACACTCTTGGAATTCTTTTTCAGGAATTCATGAATTGAGTAGTCGAGGAACATGTTTTTCTAGGGTCTGTTGTGTTACCGTTAGTGTCCATGTGAAAGGCCAAATGGCCACCGGACACTTCTTTGTATATGTTCTTTAATAAAACATATAGTGGCCTGGTCAATCACAGACTGTAAGTTCGACCGCATTTGTAAGACCTAAGAAGTCTATCTTTGTGCTTCCAGTGTACTGTGTTTTCTGTGTATTTTACAGGCTCTATGCGGAGTACTGTGTGCGGCCTCAGGAGCTCGGTTTTCTACTCCGAGCATATCGTCATGGAGCTCTCGAGAAGGAGAGCGCACTGTGGTGCATCGCCATTGAGACACTTCACTGGTATCAGAGTTGTTCGAGGCAAAAGCTTTGTTCCTTTTGTGCGAGCGAAGCGAGCACCCCCCCCAGGCTTACGACTAAGGCGGCGACCAAGGCATAGACCTTGGCATACCTTGTCATCCGAGTCACCGAAGCCACTGTTAGTGCCGTTGGCTGCGCGCGAGGGAGGACCTCAACGATCAAGGAATATAGAGGTTCCCGGTACTTCCCGTGAGGTCACCCATCCCAGTACTATTCCCCCCAAAGCTCGCTTAACTGTGGCAATCTCTTGCCACTAAGCTACACTCTTGTGGTGTTTGAAGAAGGGGAAAGACTAAGGTTGACATTACCTTGAATAAGTTTTGGTCCCTCAAAGCTTCATTTTTGCTTTCAAAGCCTATTTCTGAAGCAATTTTGGGGTGTTTTTTGGAGCCATTTTGGAGTACTTTCGCACATAGTTCTCTTTGCAGAGGTCCAAGAACATCAAGAAGAGTGTTCCTTGTACTTCTCAGACAATAAATATTAATCTTTGGGGCTGTATTTTAAGCCACACTCGTAAAACTACAGGTTTCTCGAGGGGTTTTCAGTTTTGGTGGGACCAGTCGCTGCAAATTTATGCAAGTTTTTAAAGCATAAAACATCAGAGTTGACAGACACTTGCAGGTGTTATTGGCTAGTTTTTGGGCTGTGTATTCAGCCTTTTAGTGTCATTTTGCTGCATATATTGAGCACATACACACCATGTACGCTTATGTGGATACCGCTTATGTACGTCCATGTGGTCATTGATATGGCGGTTACGTTCTTTGCATAAAGCCTTTTACATTTGATAAAGAGGGTCGTGGTTAGGTTTTCTTAATTGGGAGACACCCAGATGTCGAGGTCTCTTCGGTGATGCAGGTGGAAGACTTACCCAACCTCGCCATAAGAGATGTATGATAGTTGTTCATAGGTGCTCGATAAGCCTAGTTGGCTTCTATTGGGTAACTGATTATATGCAGTGGAGTCAGTGATTCACTATGCAGGTAGACATGTGAGTACTTGCAGTTTTATGATACTTTGACACTTTTCATATGCTAATTTTGCAGAGGATACTCTAGCAAAATTTTTCCAGATTTCTAGTTTAGTCAACTATACAATGGTCGATTTACTCCTTGATACACTTATTTGTTGGTGTTTGGACTCTTCTAGCTCCATTATCATTCTATTCAATTCTGTACGATCATGGCATCAGAGGTCTCAGGCACATCCGATGGAGGGTCTAGTGCTAGTGTTCCAAGGAGGAGCTATAACTTGCAGGGCAAAGACCATTTTGAGATCCGAAAATTTGATGGCACAAACTTTGCTCTATGGAAGAATCAGATTAAAGATGTGCTAATTCAAAGGAGGCAATGGAAGCTAGTAAATGGGATTTCAAAGAAGCCTGCTAACATGGATGAAGATGATTGGGATGAGCTAGATGAAATGGCCAGGTCTACCATTCGCTTGCACTTGGCAGATAATGTTTACTTTACAGTATTAGACTGTGAAAGTGGAGAGGAGCTTTAGAAGAAGTTATGCAATACATATGAAATAGAGACGGCATCAAATAAAGTGTATTTGATGAGAAAATTATATGACCTTCGTATGAAGGACAAGGATAGTGTTGTTGCTCATCTAAATGAGTTTGATGCTATATTCTCCCAGTTACAGGCTCAGAAAATGGATATGGATAATGAAATGAAAGCAGTATTGTTGTTATGCACCCTGCCATCATCATGGGATACGTTTTGCACAGCTATTAGCAACAGCGCACGTGGTGGTAAACTCGTCTATGATGACATATGTGGAGCACTCTTGAGTGAGGAGATTCGTAGAGAATCTATGGTTGGCACTCAGAGTGGAGATGCATATAATGTTCGTGATTCTTACCAAGGAAAGAATCAACAACGTAGCAGGAGCAAGAACAAGGAAAAGAATGGTCAACGGAATAAGAGTAGAAGTAAATCAAGGAAGAGGGATATCGAATGCCATTATTTTCATAAGAAAGGACACATGAAGAAAGACTGTTATGCATTAAAGAATGCTAAAGGTAAAGGACAAAATGTTGATGGGCATGTTAAACAGTTACCTGCACCATCTACTTCGACTGTGAAGATTGAAGAAATTAATGCTATTTCTGATGATGCTGATGTGTTGACACTTGATAGTGTTGTGCCATCTGAGGCACTTATGGCTGATTCTCTTTCCCACACCTGGCTGCTAGATTCTGGTGCTTCTTTCCATGACATAGAGAATGGTTCTCTAATTATGCAGCAAAGTCTCTTGGTACCGTGAGACTTGGTGACTCTTACTAGTGTGATGTTGTGGGGATTGGAGATGTGGTTGTGCAGTTCATTGATGGTTCAAAATTTACTATGCATAATGTATGCCATGTACCTCAGTTATCATGTAGTTTGATGTCAGTTGGTCAACTTGATGACCTTGGTTACAAGGTGGTCTTCTATGCTCAGTCCTTTCGTATATCAAAGGGCAATATGGTTATTGCAAAAGCAAGCAAAGTTGGCTCACTTTATGCTTTATTTGTATCACAGAAAGAACACTTGTTAGTTGTTACTAAACAGCCTATGGCTTGTATTTGGCATGGTCGTTTGGGCCATATATCTTGTAGTGGAATGGAAAATCTTTCTCTTTCTGGCTACTTACCTGTGTTATCTTTATCTGATTTTTCATTTTGTGAGCATTTTCAATATGGAAAGCAAACCAGAAATGTGCATAGAATGCACATTGACTCTTCAATTTAGCCTTTAGATCTCGTTCATACAGATGTGTGTGGTCCTATGCCCACTAGGTCCTTAGGTGGTTCTCTTTACTTTGTCACTTTCATAGATGATGCTACTAGAAAAGTCTAGGTATATCCTATCAAATCAAAGGATGATGTATTCCCTACTTTCAGAAAATGGCTTGCTTCAGTTGAGACTAAAAA
Source organism: Ceratopteris richardii (assembly GCA_020310875.1). Taxonomy (NCBI): domain Eukaryota; kingdom Viridiplantae; phylum Streptophyta; class Polypodiopsida; order Polypodiales; family Pteridaceae; genus Ceratopteris; species Ceratopteris richardii. Next base: position 49,688,210 of record CM035426.1, on the reverse strand, counting down.
AGGAACTAATCTTAAGGCTTTATGTTCAGATAATGGGGGTGAGTATACCTCACATGAATTCAGCCTTTTCTGTCAGTCTAGAGGGATTCATAGAGAGTTTACAGCTCCTTATACCCCAGTACAGAATGGTGTAGCTGAGAGGATGAATAGAACTATTCAAGATAGAGTAGTCTCTATGTTGCATCATGCAAACCTCTCACAAGGTTTTTGGGCAGAAGCAGTATTGACTGCAGTTCATGTGATTAACCTTTCACCTAGTACTGCCAGAGGTCTGAAAGTGGCACAAGAGTTATGGACAGGGAGACCACCATATTATGATCATCTTCGAGTTTTTGGGTGTGAAGCATATGTTCATATACCCAAGAATCTTAGACAAAAGTTGGACCATAAGTCAAAGAAATGCATTTTTCTTGGATATGGTCGAGAAGGACAATTTGGATATCGCTTATGGGATCCTGAAACACGGTCACTGATCAGAAGTAGTGATGTCATTTTTAATGAGTCTAAGATAAATAAACAACCCATTAAGGAGGTTGAAGTGAGAAGAGTGGTGTTTGAGGATACTAGTCCTCCAATTAGCATGCATAAAAATGCTGCATATAGGGATGTTCAAGAGAATGTCCATTCAGATCAGTCTACACATGTTCCTGTTCAGCAACCATTGAGATGTTCTGCACGTGTCTCATATCCACCTGATAGATATGTTCCAGGTTTAGATTTTGTTATGCTAACAGATGCCGCTGAGCCTTCTTGCTACAAAGAGGCTATGCAGACAGAGGATCATGTCAAGTGGGAGCGTGCCATGAAGAGTGAGTTGGAATCTTTCCACAAGAATGGTACTTGGGACTTAGTACCTTTTCCAAAGGGCAGAAAATTTTTACCATGTAAATGGGTATATAAGCTAAAATTCACATCAGATAGTGCTTCTTCAAAATATAAAGCACAACTTGTTGCAAAGGGTTTTAAGCAACAACGTGGTGTTGATTTTGAGGAAATCTTCTCTCCAGTGGTCAAGATGACTACTTTGCGCATGTTGCTTGGATTCGTTGCACTGGAGGACTTAGAGCTAGTCCAAATGGATGTGAAAACAACTTTCTTGCATGGAGATCTTACAGATGAGATCTATATGGAACAACCATAGGGTTATGTAGTTCCTGGCAAGGAAAGTCTAGTTTGTAAGCTCAAGAAGAGCTTGTATGGACTTAAACAGTCTCCTAGACAATGGTACCAAAAGTTTGATGCTTTTATGAAGTCCCAAGGCTATTCTCGGAGCAATGAGGATCATTGTCTCTACACAAAGAGATGTTCTGATGGCAGCTTGATATGCTTGATACTTTACGTCGATGATATGTTGATTGCTGGGAAGTCCTCTTATGATTTGTCACTTCTCAAAAAGAAGTTGAGTGAGACATTTGATATGGAGGATTTGGGGGATGCCAAACATATTCTTGGCATGCGCATTACTCGTGATAGGAGTAAAAGATGCATATACTTGTCTCAAAGTGAGTACATATCCAAAGTACTTCACCGATTCAATATGCAGGGTGGAAAGGCATTGAGTACACCTTTACCCACATATGTGAAATTGAGCAAGGATGACTACCCCAAATCAGATGAGGAAAAGGAATTCATGACCAAAATTCCCTATCAGTCTGCTGTTGGTAGCCTCATGTATGCTAGGGTGGCTACGAGACCAGACATTGCATTTGCAGTGGGATTTGTGAGCAGATATATGTCTAATCCTAGCAAGGAACATTGGGAAGCGGTCAAAATGATTTTGAGATATCTGAGTGGCACTAAGGACAAGTGTCTATGCTTAGGTAGAGGGAAAGCATCCATTATTGGTTACATAGATTCTGGCTATGCTGGTTGTGTAGACAATCGTAAGTCTACATCAGGGTACATTTTTCATTTTGTTGGAGGTGCTATCTCTTGGATATCTCGTCTTCAAGAATGTACATGTGTTTCCACCACAGAAGCAGAGTATGTTGCAGCAAGTGAGGCATGTAAGGAAGCATTGTGGCTTCCTCCTCTTGCTTGTGATATGGGTTTACCTCAGCATGTACCTCACTTGCTCAGTGATAGTCAGAGTGCCATTGCTTTGGCTAAGAATCCGGTCTATCATGCAAAGACCAAGCACATTGAGGTGAGGTATCACTTCATTAGAGATTGCTTAGCCACTAAGAGCATTATTCTTGAGAAGGTTCACACTCGAGATAATGTTGCAGATGCTTTGACTAAAGCTCTACCACAGGATAGCTTTCGACACTGTATTCACTTGATGGGGGTTACTTGATTCTTGATCTTATGCAGTCACTTGTATACTGTGTAACATGCCCATCAGGTGGGAGGTATGGTTTGTATACTTACACTCAGGTATTCTTTATCATTCTTTACTTTTTCTCCCATAGTGACTCTAGCCATATTGGCCTTTAGTGGGAGATTGTTACCGTTAGTGTCCATGTGAAAGGCCAAATGGCCACCGGACACTTCTTTGTATATGTTCTTTAATAAAACATATAGTGGCATGGTCAGTCACAGATTGTAAGTTTGACTGCATTTGTAAGACCTAAGAAGTCGGTCTTCGTGCTTCCAGTGTAGTGTGTTTTCTACGTATTCTAGAGGCTTTGTGCGGAGTACTGTGTGCGGCCTCAGGAGCTCCGTTTTCTACTCCGAGGATATCGTCGTGGAGCTCTCGAGAAGGAGAGCACACTGTGGTGCATCACCATTGAAACACTTCATGTTGAGCTACTTCAATTAATTTTTTGCATATCTCCAACCTTTCTTTCTCTAGTTCACCTCTGGGATATTCTTTTTCATGTTGTTCAATGGTTGGTCCTGCTCTTACTCATGCTTGGTATGCCTAAATCCACATGGCTAACTCTTCTGGCATGGAGTCTGCTAAAACTGATTCTACCTCTTCTTTTTTATACTTTCCCTTCTGATTTTCTCCTTCAAGTTTCTATTTTTCTTTTTGATCTTGTTCATTCTTTTCATTCTCCTTTTTTTCTTGTAGTTTCTTTTCCTTTATCTTGTCTCTACAATTCTTCCATCTTTTTGTTCATTTACTTGTGATACTTTTTCGAGGCTCCTCTGAGTCTTCAACTACTTGAGGTGTAGGTATATTCACTTCTCTATCGCTTTGATCATTCTCTCCTTTTTTTTGGGATCTCTCTAGCTTTAGCTCTTGTTATTGCTTTCAATGGCACGGTGTACTCCTTGTCACTCTCTGACGACTCTATCACGTTGATCTACACATTCGAATTAACTTTGTTGGGGTTCTTGGGGCAATCTCTGAAAAGGTGCTCTTTACCACAATCACTACAGTATCCTTCCCAGACTCTCTGTGGTGGTGATGGGTTTGGTAATGTACATAATCTGATAAAATGATCACCTCCGCATCTGTAACATGGTCCTCTAGGTGCAAGCGGTCTATTCATAGGTCAGGAGGGTATGCGTGCTCTGGGAGTAGTGTACATTAATGACACATAATCCTGCTCATATCCATAGGAAATATCTGGTACTTCCATGCCATATGTATATGGTTCATACATTTGTCCATATTCTATTATAGAGCTCTCATAAACAGAGTAATTTCCTAGACTATGGTCATACGATGAATCATATGGTTTATTACTAGTCAATGGTGTGGCTGGAACTATTGCTCTCGCAGGGTTTGTTGGGAAAGATGGATGGATGCTCCAAGAGACTGAGTAGGTACTACTAAACCTGCTTTGTACCAGCCCTCTTTTGCTTCAGAGTTGATAAGTAGACCTTCTTAGCTTTCCAATAACACCAAAAAAATGTACTTTGGAAGTGATGTGTGTAATGATTGAACCAAAACAGATAACTTTGAAGTTCATAAACTCAAGAAAACCTTCTATTTTTGTCTTGACACCTGCTTCTAGGGATATTTAATTAGCTTAGTAAGCTACCATTTGCAAGTGGAATGATGTAAAAAAATAAACTATGCTAAGAGAAATCAATTTAGCAAGTTTAGCTATACCCCCGACTTTTTAGGACTGTAGCAAAAAATGACCAGAGTTCACCTTGACGCAGATTTCTCTGAAATGGCTGAATATAATCACTTCAAACTTTGATAGCATGTAGATGACGTTGAGCTGAATCCAACAAGCTTTGAATCACTTGATTTGGTGGATAATTGACCGAGATATGCCCTTGACAGGTTGACAGACGTTTGAGTACACTAACAGAGAACTCAGAAATGAATGATGTAAATGTATCTATTAATGACCACTTTTATACAATCCCATTGGCATGAACAACATTGCCTAATGGTGTAGAGAGGTTTAGGCTATAGTATAGTCCTTACACACACTCAAAATCAGTAGAATGAGGCTCGGGAATGATCACTCTTACCCGCGACTTTTCAAGTTCACTTTTTATATGAAGTGAGTGGAGATTTGAATTCAAATTCAAATTTTGGCTCCCTATGATCAAGCTCCTACATGTTAGGAGATATTCCTTCAATCAAATAAACTACTTTTTCCACGACTTACTTTGGTAGGTGATTACAAAAAGATTCTAAGTCAATTTGACTTTTACAATGAGGTAAAGTGGTAATTAACCACTAGCATATGTTCCTATGCTTCTCATGTATGTGTAGACTTTAATGTATCCTTTGAGCCAAATGCGTAGGCTTTCAAATTACACCAAAAGCTCCCCCTCAAGCCAAAAATTTTGGCTTAAGTCTTCATCTTCAATCTTCAAGTATATCCTGCAATCCAATCATGGATTTGAACCTGTAGAGTTTTGTTCCATCCGAAGCTTTAGTCAACAAATCTGCACATTGCATGTTTGTTGATACATAGGTAAGTTGAATGTCCTTGCTTATCAACTTCTCTCTCACATAATGATAATGAACCTCTATGTGTTTGGTCCTAGCATGATAGATAGGATTAGCTACAAGGTGAAGAGAACTTGTATTATCTCCAAAGGTAATTGGTGACCTAGTATACAATCCCAATTCTGTATACAAAAGTTTAATGCAAATTGCTTCTTGTGTGGCATTAGCCAATCCTTTATACTCTGCCTCTGCGGAAGACAAAGCAACAGTAGGTTGCTTCTTTGAAGACCATGAAATTGGTTTGTCACTTGCAAAGGAAATATATCCAGAAGTGCTCCTCCTATCATCCTTGCATCCTGCCCAATCTGCATCTGAATAAATTTTGATATCAATATCTGAAGTGTAAGGGAAATACAAACCATGGTTCTGTGTACCCTTGAGATACTTCAAGATTCTCTTGGCAGCCTCTAAGTGAGGTATCCTTGGCTTGTGCATAAATTGAATCAGCACACTAACTCCATATGCAATATCAATTCTTGTAAGAGTAGCATAGTTCAAGCTACCCACCATACTTTGATAACCTGTAATGTCTTTGACTTCATCACCTTCATGGGCACTTAGCTTTAGGTTCACCTCCATTGGAGTGCTTGCTACTTTAGCATCCTGCAAGTGAAACTTCTTCAACATATCTTGTACATCATTTTTCTGAGTAATGTATATCCCTGAATTAGTGTAAACTAATTCAAGCCCTAGAAAATACTTCAATAAACCAAGATCATTGATCTTGAACTCCTTCATCATCTGGCTTTTGATATACCTGATTCCATTGACATCATTACCTGTAATGATGATGTCATCAACATAAACATAGAGATATATTACCTCTGAATTACTTCTCTTAATGAACAGAGAAGTGTCAGCCTTGCTCATGATAAAACCTTGGTCTTGAAGGTATGTAGTTAACCTGTAATTCCATGCCCTAGGTGCCTGCTTCAATCCATATAAAGCCTTTTTTAATTTGCAAACATAAGTTACCTTTTTAGGGTCCTCATAGCCAAGAGGTTGTGACATATAAACTTCTTCTAAAATCCATCCATTCAAGAAAGCATTCTTGACATCCAATTGCTACATGTTCCAATTCTTTGATGCAGCCACACTTACCAACACTCTGATTGTTGGCATCTTGGCCACAGGAGAAAATGTCTCTTCATAGTCAATGCCTTGGGTTTGTGCAAAACCCTTGGCTACCAATCTGGCTTTGTACCTATTAATTGTTCCATCAGAATTTCTTTTCAACTTATAGATCCATCTGGATCCTATTACCTTCATAGAATCCTTCTTGGGTACTAACTCCCATGTGTCACTTTCCTTGAGTGCTTCAATCTCCTCATCCATAGCTTCTTTCCATTCTGATTTGGTTATTGCTTCTTCATATGAACCTGGTTCTTCATTTGACAAATCTTTGGCAAGATAAATTGAATGTTTAGTAACAAGATATGTATCATACCCATATCTGATAGGTTTCTTGCTTTCTCTTTGAGATCTTCTGATTGATTGAGTTGATGATTCAGGTATGTCTTCAAGCTTCTTCATCTTCATTTTGCCCTTGGACTTCCATGCCTTGAACTCTTCAAGGTTGATAGTGTCTTCATCATCTGAACTTGAGTCTTCATTCTGAGTAGGTTCCTCCTTTGCAAGTTTTGGAAATTCCTCTTCCAAATCATAGGGTAGTTTGACCTTCCTGCATTCATTCTCATACCAAGAATCATTTTTATCAAAGATCACATCTCTGCTTACCATAAATCCCTTATTGGTAGGATTATAAAACCTGTAACCTTTTTTATTTAAATCATACCCAATGAAAATGCATTTTTCAGCCTTTGGGTCTAGCTTACCTCTTATCTGAGAAGGAATGTGCACATATGCTACACATCCAAATATTTTGTAGTGATCCAATGATGGTTTCTTACCATGCCATGCTTCATAGGGTGTCATACCATCAAGTGACTTAGATGGTAACCTGTTTATGAGGTAAGTAGCAGTAGAAACACTCTCTACCCAAAGATAGTTAGGTAATTTCTTCTCATTAAGCATAGATCTAGCTATCTCAACAATTAACCTATTTCTTCTTTCAGCTACCCCATTCTGTTCAGGAGAATACCTTGTGGTTATCTCTCTCTTGATGCCTCTGTCCTGCAAGAAGTCTTCAAATTCATAACTGTATAGTGAAATATTCTTTGTATCTTCCAACTCAAAAGTGAAAAGTCTACCTGATTTTTCTCCTTTAGCAATCCTCTTGAACCCATGTCTTGGGTCCTCCACATATGATCCATATTGATTGAATCTGACCTGCAAACCTTTCTCCATAATCTGACCAACACTCATCAGATTTTTGGTTTAAATGGTTGGTACATAGAGTACCCTGCTCAACAAATTCTGATTACCATCACAAGTCTTAACATTTCCAACTTTAACTACTGAATGCTTTGTATCATCACCTGTTTGGACTTGATGTTTACCTTTGGGTTCCTCAAGATCAGAGAGTAGTGCCACATTGCCAGCCACATGATTTGAGCACCCTGAATCAATGTAGAATAGATGATCATCATTTGTACCTGACTTTGAAGTCATGTTCATGATCAGAAGAGAGTCATCCTGCTCCTTTATGTAGTTGTTGTAGTCCTTCTTGGTTTTGAATCCTCCTTGGTAGTTGCCATTGTAATTGTTTTTGTAATTGTTGTTGTAATTGTTGTTGTGGCCTTGGTGATGGTTGAACCTTCCTCTTGTCTGTGAGTATCCACCTCTTTGGTAGCCTCTTCCTCTCTGATTTTTGTAATTCTTGAAACACTCATATGTAGTATGATTTGATAAACCACAAATGTTGCATGGTGATGAGTTATAGGGTCTCCCCCTACCTTGCTTACCTCCTCTGCCCCTTCCTCTTGAAGATCTACCTCTCCCTGCATAGTTGGCTTGGGAGGTAGAGCCTTCATCTTCCATTTTTTTCCCTTGCCTTTATCCTTAGACTTCTTATCAGTGTATAGGGCAGAAGAGTTATTACCTTTGGATGTATCTCCACTTTTGGTGAGCTTTGCTTCATGTGTAAATAGTTGTCCCATGAGAGTTGTGAGATCTGGAGTGTGCATGTTCATGTAGAGATCCATTGCAGTGGTGAAGCTTTCCCATTTGTCATCAACCTTGATTCCATTGATCACTTGCCTTAAAATTTGTTCTTCTTCAATCTCTTCTCCTATGCTTGCTAACTGATCTGCAACATCTTTGATCTTGGTCACAAATTCTGAAACAGCTTGCTTAGGTTGCTTCCTTAGTGTTGTGAATTCAATCCACAACTGATTTTTCCTAGCCCTTGTATTGGAGGAAAAGTATGATGACAAGGTTTCCCAAGTTTCTTGGGATGTCTTACAATTTTTGATATGTGGCAAAAGAAATTCAGAGATAGAGTTGAGTAAATATGACCTTGCCAATGCATCCTTAGCACACCATGTGTTGAGTTTTTCTTGTTCTTCCTTGGTTGGTAATCCTCTTGCTTTGAATGAGGGCAATTCCTCATCTCCTGAGATGTATCCATAGAGACTCCTTCCTTGTAAGTAGGTCTTCATCCTTAGAGACCAAGCTTGATAGTTGTTCCTGTCCAATTTATCAATAAATGAAGGAAAACCATCTCCCATTTTACCTCTATTGCTCTGATACCACTGTTGGGAAAGATGGATGGATGCTCTAAGAGACTGAGTAGGTACTGCTAAACCTGCTTTGTACCAGCTCTCTTTTGCTTCAGAGTTGATAAGTTGACCTTCTTAGCTTTCCAATAACACCAAAAAATGGCCTATGTACTTTGGAAGTGATGTGTGTAATGATTGAACCAAAACAGATAACTTTGAAAGTTCACCAACTCAAGAAAACCTTCTATTTTTATCTTGACACCTGCTGACTGTTTTGCTCAGTGTGACCAGCACAGTAGAAATTGATAAAATTCCTTCTAGGGATATTTAATTAACTTAGTAAGCTACCATTTTCAAGTGGAATGATGTAAAAAATAAACTATGCTAAGAAAAATCAATTTAGCAAGTTTAGTTATACCCCCGACTTTTTAGGACTGTAGTAGAAAATGACCAGAGTTCACCTCGACGCGGATTTCTCTGAAATGGCTGAATAGAATCACTTAAAACTTTGATAGCATGTCGATGATTTTGCGCTGAATCCAACAAGATTTGAATCACTTGATTTGGTGGAGAATTGACCGAGGTATGCCCTTAACAATTTGACAGACTTTTGAGTACACTAACAGAGAACTCAGAAATGAATGATGTAAATGTATCTATTAATGAACACTTGTATACAATCCCATTGGCATGAACAACATTGCCTAATGGTGTAGAGAGGTGTAGGCTATAGTATAGTCCTTACACACACTAAAAATCAGTAGAATGAGGCTCGGGAATGATCACTCTTACCCGCGACTTTTCAAGTTCACTTTTTATATGAAGTGAGTGGAGATTTGAATTCAAATTCAAATTTTGGCTCCCTATGATCAAGCTCCTACATGTTAGGAGATATTCTTTCAATCAAATAAACTACTTTTCACACGACTTACTTTGGTAGGTGATTACAAAAAGATTCTAAGTCAATTTGACTTTTACAATGAGGTAAAGTGGTAATTAACCACTAGCATATGTTCCTATGCTTCTTCATGTATGTGTAGACTTTAATGTATCCTTTGAGCCAAATGTGTAGGCTTGCAAATTACACTAACAGGGTTCTCTTCCTGTTGAGCTATTTTCACTAGGACAACATTTTGAGGGTGGGGTGGTTGTTGACCTAACACCGGTTGTGGTTGAGTGTAACCTTGATAAGAATAAGGTCGTGGTGTTGGTGCCTGCTGCTGATATGTGGGATATCTGAAGGCTTCCCCTCCTAGATCTCTTTGAGGGTATCCATAAGGTCTCATGAGAGGTTGTACTTGTCTTGATTGTCTATTGTAAGGACAATTTTTTGTGCTGTGATTTGTGTATTTTTGTTCTATGCTGCAATATTGTAGAGGGCCCGGGACGGGTGGTCTATTGTAAGCATACGCAGGTGGTGGGACTACTCCCCTAGTGCATAAATGAGAAGGATGATCACCTCCACAATGCATACATCTTCTAAGCATGGGTACTCTCAATGGGTTGTTGGGGTAGTTCCTCTGTCCTTGAACATTCAGTTTCTTTGCTACTAAGTCGGGTATTTCCTCTACATTGTCCTTTGAATTTGATGTGCTGCTGGCTGAATCTTCACTTTTCACGTTGCCTTGAGGTATTTTCAGATCTTCTGCTAGATTGTCCTCTAGGTCAATACATTCTTTCATACATTCTTGCAAAGTTTGAACTCTTTTCACATATACCAAGGATCTTAATGATCCATTCACTAATCCTTCCAAAAACAATGACACCATCTTGTTTTGAGTGGGTCTCTCTTCAACTGGACATCTATCCACATAGTGCTTGAATCTTCTTGCTGCCAATCTCACTGATTCCGTAGGAGCTTGCGTAAAACTATGGATCAATGAGGAAGAGTTTTTTTTAATCCCAGATTTAATGAATTCTTCAATCAATTATTGATAGACTTGTTCCATGTTTTGAAAATTATTAGGATCTAATGGCTGGAGCCAAGCTAAAGTTGTGTCTGTCAAAGTTAGACCAAAGAATTCATATTGGATCAAGAAATCTTCCACTTGTTTGGCTATGATTACTTGCTTGAATTCAACTATATGATTGTAAGGTTTGCTAGAGCCATCATAATGGTTTCTCATGCATTTAGCAACTTGAATAGGTCATAATCTTCTTCCTGCTTCAGGTGGTCTAGGCATCATAGGAAAAATTGGTCTTCCTACCGGTATACCAGGTCCTCTTACTACATGTGGTCTATCTAGGACATGGATTCTATTCCTTGGTTAAACAGGTGGTTGAGGCGGATAGTTAGGGTTATTGGTCGGCATAGAAAATTGCACATGTGGTTTGACCAGAATATGCATTGATTGTGTTTGTCGAGACTGTTGATATGAGTTATCTTGAAAAATTCCTTGGGGGTTTTGTGTTGAAGTAGTGGCTTGATCCCTAGGGGGAACACTGGAATGTTCTGATATTTCAGCCCTGCTTTTTCTAACTCTATTAGAGGCCAATACCTCCTTTGGTTTTTATCCAAATATGTGATAATGGTGGGGAGTTCTGGGTCTTGTAACTCATAGATAGTAACTGGGTTAATGGCCACTTCCCATGATCAAGAGTGGGCTCTGAGGAGATGCTCCATTCCATTGATCAAATACACATCCATTAGGGAATCATCTTGAGGAACTAGGTCTCCTCTCCAAACCCTAACAACAATGCATCTCCCTCTAGGGGTGGTCACCTGCTCTTCAGGTCCCTCTTCATTAAGGTTATGATCATTATGAGCATTACCTTCTTCTCCTTGTTCGTTGATGTTTTCGGGGTGTTCCGTAACTTCATATTGAATCTCTCTCTTGTCCATATAAAACCCTCCTGCATACTTAACTGCTGGCCTTGGTACTATGTAAGCGTCTGTAGCTTTCTTTAATTTGGCCACTGATCGGTTTAGACCATCTAGGTAGATAGGTATCCCATGTTGGTTGGTGTTCACATATTCCAAAGATGTTCGATATTCACCCTCAATAATTGACATCATGCCAATTATTGGTACAGAACTCTGCATATCCTATGAAGCCATGGGAATTTCTTCTTCAGACTCACTTGAGGTTTCAGAGTAATGTGAACGACTACTTGGTTCGGCTACACTTCCTACAGAAGAAATCACACTTCTTCGGCTTCCTACGGTTCTCCTAGACCTTAGGTTCATTCAATTAACAACTTCTAGTCTAACTTGGCCAACCTCCAACTCCTAAAGTTCTTTACTGAGGGTCTGAATTCTAGGGAATATTGGGTTGAAATAAGACTAAGCAAGAAGTCACAACACACGATAATTGAACCCCACAAAAACCACGATACTCAATATTTGAGCAACACGATACACGATATTAGGCACCTGAGAAGATCAGGATACACGATACCTTTACCACACGATACACGATACTCGATATCAGGCTAGGTCTAAACACACGATACTTGACACTGAAGGGCACAATACACGATATTTCGATGGGTATCACGAAAAAATCATGATACACGATATTTTGAGGAACTCGATACACGATACTTGCACGATATCGTGAGTCAATCATGATACTCGATACTCGATAGTCCACAAGGAGAATCTCTACAATACTCGTTACTAGACTGATATCGTTTTCTGTGTCCCACGATACTCGATACTTCACAAGTATCGCGAGAAATTTCCAACGATACTCGACATCCACCAAGTATCCTGAAAAGTTGCCTTCACGATACACGATATGCTACAGGTATCGGGATCAGAATTTCACGATAGACGATACATGATAGGTATCGCTATCAGATTTTCGTGATACATGATACACGATATCTGCTTAATATGGCAAGTGTTTCTCAGTGATACAGGATACTCGACCACAAGAGTTCACGATATCAAGGTATCGCGATATCTCAAACGTGGGAGAACACGATACTTGAAACTTTTTGATTTTTTTAGCTAGTGATTTTGGATTTTAAGTGCATACACATGGTTCTAGAGTGCATCTACCCTCTCCCCTCAGTCTGTATCACAAAAATAAACTTTCTTTGCCCCGGGATAGCCTTCACGATACTTGCTGCAGATCGTTCTATTGAAATCCTTGATTTAATTGGCAATGGTGAGTGAAAGATTACGGTGCTCACCTTGGGAACTATCCTCGAGCAAAATACTGAGACGCATCCAATGGTGGTATTTTCACTCAATTTTGACACTTCAACTTCAAGTTAGGAGCAAAATACTAAGTCGCGGGAATGACCTTCCTACACTTCAACACTTCCTACACTTCACACACACCTTAACAACAACAAATAAGCACTTTCATGGGTAGACAAAACTTCCTAACACTCTTTTCAAGCCACATACATGCACACAAGCTCACAAAGAAGAAGATACAGAGAGGAGAAGACACAAATTCGAAATTCTCTGCTCTTGATTCTCACAATGGCAAAAAGTCTCTACAAAGAGTTACAATTTGACTTATATACATGTGCCCTTAAAATGGTCCTTTCACACAAGAGACCGGCCATTTATTCACTAAAAGGTTAATTTCCAACTAATTTACATGGGTAAGCTACTAATCTCCAAGGGTATGCATCTAGAGGACTCCTCTAGTGCATTTACAATGGAAAATATGTTACAAGATGGTTATGATACAAAAAATAAAGTGTCCAAATCGGAAAAATTTTGGGACCCTTCTTTTTCTCTGCCTTTTGCTCTTCTTAGCTCTGCAACACTAAGCTAATTAGATACCATTAAAAGGAATTTTTCCAATTTCTACTGTGCTGTTCATACTGAGCAAAAGATACAACAAGTGTATGGTAAAAACTAGAAGGTTTTCTTGAAGACTTGAAGTTCAAAGTTGTCTGTCTTCATTCAATCTTTTCATACATCATTTCCAAAGTAAATAGGCCATTTTATGGTGTCATTGGAAAGCTAAGAAGGTCTACTTATCAACTCTGAAACATCAAAGAGTTGGTACAAAGCAGGATTTGGCAGTACCTACTCATCATCTTGAAGTATCCATCCATCATTCCCAACAGTGGTATCAGAGCAAAGCCAAGGTAAAATGGGAGATGGTTCTCTGTCATTTATTGGTAAATTGGACAAGAACAATTATCTGGCATGGTCTCTAAGGATGAATACATATCTACAAGGAAGGAGTCTTTATGGATACATCTTAGGAGATGAGGAATTGCCCTCATTCAAAACCAGAGGACTACCAACAAAGGAAGAACATGAGAAGCTCAACACATGGTGTGCCAAGGATGCATTAGCAAGGTCTTACTTACTCAACTCCATCTCTGATTTTCTTTTGCCACATATTAGAAATTGTAAGACATCCCAAGAGACTTGGGAAACCTTGTCATCCTATTTCTCTTCCAAGACACGGGCTAGAGAAAACCAATTGTGGATTGAATTCACCACACTAAGGAAGCAACCTAAGCAGGCTATTTCAAAGTTTGTGACTAAGAATAAAGATGTAGCAGATCAGTTAGCAAGCATAGAAGAAGAGATTGAAGAAGAGTAGATTGTCAGGCAAGTGATCAATGGGATTAAAGCTGATGACAAATGGGAAAGCTTCACCACTACCATGGACCTATACATGGACATGGAAATTCTAGATCTTACCACTCTCATGGGGCAATTTTTCACTCATGAAGCCAAGCTCAACAAGAATGGATACACATCCAAAGGTAGTAGCTCTTTTGCCCTATACAATGATAAAAGTAAGTCTAAAAGAAAGGAGAGGATGAAGGCACTACCTCTCAAATGCAGAGAGAGGTAGATCATCAAGAGGAAGGGGCAAAGGCAAGCAAGGTAGGGGGAGATCTTATAACTCCTCACCATGCAACATTTGTGGTTTATCAAATCATACTACAGATGAGTGTTTCACGAACTACAAGAATCAAAGAGGAAAAGGATATTAAAGAGGTGGATGCTCACATTCAAGAGGCAGATTCAACCATCATCAAGGCAACAACAACAACTATAACAAAAACTACAACAACAATTACAATGGCAACTACCAAGGAGGATTCAAATCCAGAAAGGAGTACAACAACTATACAGAAGAGCAAGATGATTCTCTTTTGATTATGAACATGACTTCAAAACTAGGTACAAATGATGACCATCTCTTCTACATTGACTCGGGATGCTCAAATCATGTGGCTGGAAATGTAGCTCTACTCTCTGACCTTGAAGAACCAATAGGTAAGCATCAAGTACAAACATGTGATGACACCAAGCACTCAGTAGTTAAAGTTGGAAATTTTAAGACTTGTGATGGAAATCAAAACTTGTTGAGTAGGGTACTATATGTACCAACCATTACAAAAAACTCGATGAGTGTTGGACATACTGTGGAGAAAGGTTTTCAAGTTAGATTCAACCAATTTGGAGCATTTGTGGAGGATCCCAAGCATGGGTTCAAGAGAGTTGCTAAAGGATAAAAGATAGGTAGACTTTCTACCTTTGAGCTAGAAGATACAAATAATATTGCACTCTACAATTATAAAGATCAAACACTTTCAGAACTTGAGATTTGGCATAAGAGATTAGGGCATGTAGGAGAAAGAACTTTGAAACAAATATGCATGGATTAGTGTGTAATTGGAATACCTAATGTTTCCAAACTACACATGATTTATAAATGTGGTGCTTGTCAGTTTGGGAAGTCTCACAAGTTACCCTTCTCAAGGAAAGGCTACATGCATGAGGACTACCTAGAACTTGTCAATACAGATGTATGGGGACCAAGCAAAGACCCCTTAGTCTCAGGATCAAGGTACTATGTATCTTTTATCGATAACTATAGCGGGTGGACTGTATTGTACTTTATGAAGCACAAAGATGAAGTGTTCAATTGTTTTAAAAAATATCTTGCACTTGTTGAGAATCAGACATGAAGAAACCTAAAGAGGCTAAGGTCAGATGGAGGAGGTGAGTACTTCTCCAATGAGTTTGAAGCATTCTTGCAGGATAGAGAAATCAAGAGAGAAATCACCACAAGGTATACTCCTGAACAGAATGGGGTAGCTGAGAGAAGAAATAGATTGATTGTTGAAATAGCTAGGTCAATGTTGAATGAAAAGAAATTACCTAACTACTTATGGGCAGAGAGTGTATCTACTGCCACTTATCTCATAAACAGGTTACCATCTAAATCAATTGATGGGATGACCCCTTATGAAGCATGGCATGGTAAGAGACCCTCACTTGATCATTGCAGGATATTTGGATGTGTAGCATATGTACACATTCCTTCTCAAATAAGAGGTAAGCTAGATCCCAAGGCTGAGAAGTGTATCTTTATTGGATATGATCTAAATCAGAAAGGGTACAGGTTCTACAACCTTTCAAATAAGGGATTTATGGTTAGTAGAGATGTTGCATTTGATGAAAATGATTCTTGGTATGAGAATGAATGCAAGAAGGTTAAACTACCCTATGACTTGGAAGAGGAGTTTCCAAGTCTTACTAAGGAGGAACCTACTTAAAATGAAGATACCAGTTCAAATGATGAAGACATTATCAATCTTGAAGAATTCAAGGCATGGAAGTCCAAAGGCATACTCAAGATGAAGAAACTTGAAGACATACTTGAATCTTCAAATCAATCAATCAGAAGATCACAAAGGGAGAGCAAAAAACCTATCAGATATGGGTATGACACCTCTCTTGTTACTAAACACTCTTTTCATCTTGCGAAAGATTTGTGAATTGAAGAACCAAGATCATATGAAGAAGAAAAAACTAAGACAAAATGGAAAGAAGCTATGGATGAAGAGATTGAAGCACTCAAAGAAAGTGACACATGGGAACTAGTACCAAAGAAAGAGTCCATGAAGGTAATTGGATTTACATGGATCTATAAACTCAAAAGAAATTCTGATCGGTCAATAAACATGTACAAAGCCAGATTGGTGGCCAAGGGTTTTGCACAAACCCAAGGCATTGACTATGAAGAAACATTCTCACCTGTAGCCAAGATGCCAACCATCAGGGTATTGGTAAGTGTGGCTGCATCTAAGAATTGGAACATGTATCAGCTAGATGTAAAAAATGCTTTCTTGAATGGATGGATTTCAGAGGAGGTATATATGTCACAACCTCCTGGCTATGAGGATCCAAACAAGGTAATATATGCATGCAAATTTAATAAAGCTCTTTATGGATTAAAGCAGGCATCTAGGGCATGGAATCACAGGTTGACCACATACCTTCAAGACCAAGGTTTTTTTCATGAGCAAGGCAGACACTTCTCTATTCATCAAGAGAAGTAATTTAGAGGTAATATACCTATGTGTATATGTTGATGATATCATACTTAGAGGTAATGATGTCAATGGAATCAGACAAATCAAGAACCAGATGATGAAGGAGTTCAAGATCAGTGATCTTGTTCTACTAAAGTATTTTCTTGGACTTGAGTTAGTCTATACTAACTCTCGAATCTATATTACTTAGAAAAAATACATACATTATATGTTGAAGAAGTTTCATTTGCAGGATGCCAAACTTGCAAGTACTCCAATGGAGGTAAACCTAAAACTAAGTGCCCATGAAGGTGATGAAATTGATGATATTTTAGGTTACCAAAGCATAGTGGGAACCTTGAACTATGCTACCTTAAGAACGATAGATATTGCATATGGAGTTAGTGTGCTAAGTCAGTTCATGCACAAGCCAAGGATACCTCACTTAGAAGCTGCCAAAAGAATTCTAAAGTATCTCAAAGGCACTCAACATCATGTTTTGTATTTTCCTTACACATCAGACTTAGACATTAAGATCTATTTAGATGCAGATTGGACAGGATGTAAGGATGGTAAGAGAAGCACTTTTGGATACATTTCATTTGCAGATGATAAACCAATATCATGGTCTTCAAAGAAGCAACCTACTGTTGCTTTATCTTCTACAGAGGCAGAGTATAGAGGATTGGCAAATGCCAGTCAAGAAGCCATATGGATCAATTTATTGTATACAGAATTGGGTTTGTATACTACCTCAACATTGATATTTGGAGATAATACAAGCTCACTTCACCTTGCAGTTAATCCTATTTATCATGCTAGGACCAAGCATATAGAATTCCATTACCATTATGTGAGAGAGAAGCTATTAAGCAAGGACATTCAACTAACATATGTATCAACCAACATGTAGTGCGCATATTTGTTAACTAAAGCATTGGATGGAACCAAACTTTGCAGGTTCAAATCAATCATAGGATTGCAGGATATACATGAAGACTAAAGATGAAGACCAAGCCAAAATGTTTGGCTTGAGGGGGAGCTATTGGTGCAATTCACAAGCCTACACATTTGTCTTGTAGTCCATACATATATGAAGATGCATAGGAATCAATGCTAATGGTTAATTACCATTTTATGCTTTTGTAAAAATCATGTTTGACTTGGAATCTTTGTAAACACCTACCAAGAAGAACTCGTGGAGACGTTAGGAGTTGATTGATGGAATATCTCCTATAATGGAGGATCACTTTTTAGAGAGAGACAATAATTTGAATTCAAATTAAAATTGGAAGTGAACATCTATATAAACTTCTAAGAAAAAGTCGCGGGTAGTAAACTCATCAATACCAGGCTATTCATTGTAATTTCTGAGTGTGTGTGAGACCTACACTCTATCCCACACCTTTCTATACCATGAGGCAATGATCTTCATGCCTATGGCATTGTACAACATTATTCATTAATACATATATCTACATTGTTCATCTCTGAGTTCTCTGTCATAGTCTGTGTCAAACAGTCAACTTGTGCAGATCATATCTCACTCATTTCTCCACCAGATTCAAAGATCTATAGCTTGTTGGAACCAGATCAAAGTTTTCTACATGCTGTCAAAATTTGAAGGTTTTTATTCAGCCATTTCAGAGAAAAGTCCGTTGAGGTGATATCTAGTCGAGCTAAATTAATTTCTGTGAGCATAGTTAATCTTTTTAAGTGATTCCACTTGGAATAGTTAGCTTGCTAAGCTAATTAGATACCCTTAAAAGGAATTTTTCCAATTCCTACTGTGTTGGTCATACTGAGCAAAAGATATAGCAAGTGTATGGTAAAATATAGAAGGTTTTCTTGAAGACTTGAAGTTCAAAGTTGTCTATTTTGATTCAATCTTTTCATACATCATTTCCAAAGTACATAGGCCATTTTATGGTGTCATTGGAAAGCTAAGAGCATCTACGTATCAACTCTGAAACATCAAAGGGTTGATACAAAGTAGGATTTGGCAGTACCTACTCATCATCTTGAAGTATCCATCCATCATTCCCAACAATACACACACACACAAGGAAGAGATAAGAAGAAGAATGGAAGGAAGGTGATCTTTCATTACAATCGTTCACAATGGAAACACACAATTTCTTTCTCTAAAAATCCAACCTCAAAAATGAGCTCTCGCTCTTTTATTTGAAATAGGAAGGAGAACACCATAGGGTGCACAAAAAAGCTTTTTCCAATCTAGCATTGCATAATCCAAAACAACAAGAGCCTTAAACCAGCCCAATTGTGGGCATGCTAATGGATTATGAATGTGTAATATATGCAGATCAGTGAACTTGATTTGATAAGGTACTTCTATTTCCGTCATGGTAAAACAAAACAAGCTATTATAGCATTTTCAGTTTGATGTAGTGTTGCAACTAAGAGTATGCAGAGTGCTACAAACTCAATGTTGCAAGAAGAAGGTTATGCAAGTAAGACTATGGATTAATTTCTATTTCAATGTTCTTCTATGTTCCTCAATCTACGGGAAGGGATCTTGTTCATTCCATCATGCACTAGGAATGATAATTTGTCGAGCCTCCAACCATACTACATGATGTTACACATAATGAGAGTATGCATAACAAAATGCATGCCACTAATTGCATCACATTCCATCATCATTTTACATTTTGGTTCCTTTGTTTGTTACTTTTTTTTCTATGATTCATATGTACATGTAGGACACAAGTCTCAAAAAGAGAATAAGCTCAGTAAGGCCTAAGTTTGGACCCAATTATTGGAGTCCAGAGCACTTCAAGACTCAAAGTAGCTAAATGGAATGTTCTTGAGCCTACCTAAAATGGATTCGAAAGGTACCCATTCACCACAATTTAAATTTATGAGCTTGCCTCTTCATTTTGGATTGATAGAAAAGAAATAGATCATTGCAATGGAAAATGGGAGTTTTCAATTTGCAATCATGCCTTTGACTTTGGTGGTGCTCGATCTCTTGCATAAGTATGAAATAGTGATAACAATGTTGCTCCCGAGCTTGTAAAGCATGGAGGCAATATGTAAAAGGTTCCTCAAGAACCAACTAATCTTGGATTGCAACATGTAAGTGGGGAACAACATACTCCATCGGACTAATAGCTTCTAATCCATGGACCAACTTAAAAGGAGTAAATCTAGTAGAGGCCTTATATAAAGTGCCACATATTTTCTTATAGCATAACCAATAAAACATTGTTAGTGCTTTCTACTAAGACATTGGCCCGAGGATAGTAAGGTGTACTAAATTTATATGTGATGTAGTAATAGTCCAAGACAAGTCTGAATCAAGGGAATAATTGTTGTAATAAAAACATATCCACACTCCCACTAGTATCATGGTGCAATACCCAAGCATGTGCCTATCAGCTGCAATAATGAGTGCAAGTTAAAATAAAAGAATTACCAAAATGTGTTGCACCGGGCTTGATAGGACCATTGAAATCTACTTCCCATTTTAAAATGGCTCTAGAGGGAATGCCAAGTATAGGGGAAAGCGATGCACCACACACAGTTCTCTTATCTCTTGACAAAAGGTTTCTAATGAACAAGGGTTTCCTTGACTCCATGCACTATTCTTTATCTGATTTTTCTTGATCATTTTCTTCATTGATAAAAAAACTTAACAAAAGATGAGAAGTATCAAAACAAAGTTGTATACGTATATACAATCCATGAAACAACTCCTTGAAAATCCTTTTTCAATTAATCATGAATAAGCAACTTAAAAGTAGTTTCCTTCCATATAATCCAGTCAAACAGAGGATCTTGAAATGACTCTAGATGAGTACGTGCTATCAAAATGCATAAATATGATTATTCAAATAGAATCATCAAATCATACTTCTACACATTTTGGATTATCATGAGTTATATTTACTTCATCAATCAACTAATTCTAACCACTTCTTCTCTTTCTTTCAATGTTTAAGGTTTCAAAGTTTTTTATGAGTTTTTCATATTTTGTTCAATTTGTTTGATAATGTTTTCAACTCTCTTTATGTTTTTTTCATTGTTTGTAATCTTCTTTTTTTCTTTGTTTGCACTCTTCTCCTCATCAAGTTCTTGGATATTTTAGGTTCATTTTGATTAGTTTCTTCATCATTAATCTTAAACCCAATTGAGCTTTCATCTTGTTCACTTTCTCATGTGAAATAATTTATCATTTTCTAAAAAATTGAAATCACATATTACATAGTATTCATCATGTTTCTTTGTCACTTGTATTGATTGCTCATTTTCTTGCTCAATCTCTTCCAATTTTTGTTATAAAATTTGCTCAAGTTTTTGTTTTTCCCAAGTTTTTGGTTTACTTTCTATTACATCAACTAGTCTCACTTGATTATTAATTGACATCTTGGTCTCTTAGTTAAATAGTTTTATCATGTTCATATTTCTTCGCTCTCCATTGATTTTTATATGTTTGAAATATTCTTGATTTTCTTGATTTCACTTTTGTTTTCTCAAAAAGCTATTTCCTTCCCCCTCGACCTAAGTTCAAGTGCAAGGGGGCATGAGTGTGGAAATCACATATTTTCTTCCCAATTTGACATACTATTTGATGCTTGCATGCATGTCCAAATGCAACACAATTATGATAGTTATGATGGATCTGGTCATATAAAAAACATCAAACAATACACTTAATTCCGGTATTTAGTCCATTATTTTGGTATTGCTCAAGGAGGGATGTGCCTATGGGCAAGGTAAGGATTTCATTCTATCAAATGTGCACACATGCATTGTACTTGTGCATGATATTCATATTTGTGCTTACATATTGTTATCTCATTTATTTGAGTGTGTAAAGTTTCTAACCTTTCATTTATGTGTGCCAACGCTGATTTGATTGACTCACCTAAAGATGTAAACTCATTGGCAACTCATGGACTCAATGCTTTAATAGTCTCAATAGATTGTGCCATTGCTTGAGTTATTTTTGAAACAAATGAGATCAGCAGATCCAATTTGGAATCCAACCTAGCATTTATTACTAACACTATGGACGGTTCTAGGTCATAAAGAGAGTTCCACTACAAAATATGAGGGGCTTATCGATGCTGTCCATACCAATGTTCACCACCGAGCATTGGTATGATCATTGAAAATATCTCTAAAGATCTTGTTACTCATGTCGACAGTCACTTGATCTTCGGTATGACCCTTTAAATAAAATCCTCAGTATGCATTGTTGTGGTCGATATAGGCACATGTATAAGCGCTCGTATAACCATCAGTACAAGCGTCTGTATAGGCATCGATAATTTGCTAGAATTATTGATGCTTATACCAGCGCCTATACCGATGCCTATACGGGCACTTATACCGGTGCCATCTTTTAAACATACAGGGAGCCAAGAGCAAAAATTCGACATTTTGTGCATCATTTGAATTGAGCACTGCTTCTGTCGAACTTGATTGCATGAACTGAATTGTGTCCTGCATTGTCTTCTGCACACACACACACAGATCCCTCTCTCTCTATGTGCACACTTGTCTCTTTAGATCTCACATCTTGGTAAGTGGTGTGCATACACTTACCCTTTCTCTTTCTCTATGCTTTGTGTTTTATAATTTCTCTTATCTTTGGTTTTGCAAGAGTTTTTTGACGTTGATTCTTTGGAATTGGATGAGAGATAAGGTTCTTTAGGCTTTCATGATAGCGATGCAAAAGAGGGACATACATATGAGTGATTGTTTTATTCTCCATTGATAGAGAGTGAGAAAGAGAGAGATAGAAAGAGAGAGAGAGAGAGAGAGAGAGAGAGAGAGAGAGAGAGAGAGAGAGAGAGAGAGAGAGAGAGAGAGAGAGAGAGAGAGAGAGAGAGAGAGAGAGAGAGAGAGAGAGAGAGAGAGAGAGAGAGAGAGAGAGAGAGAGAGAGAGAGAGAGAGAGAGAGAGAGAGAGAGAGAGAGAGAGAGAGAGAGAGAGAGAGAGAGAGAAGAGAGAAGAGAGAGAGAGAGAGAGAGAGAGAGAGAGAGAGAGAGAGAGAGAGAGAGAGAGAGAGAGAGAGAGAGAGAGAGAGAGAGAGAGAGAGAGAGAGAGAGAGAGAGAGAGAGAGAGAGAGAGAGAGAGAGAGAGAGAGAGAGAGAGAGAGAGAGAGAGAGAGAGAGAGAGAGAGAGAGAGAAAGAGAGAGAGAGAGAGGAAGAGAGAGAGAGAGGAAGAGAGAGAGAGTCTGTGTGTGTGTGTGAGTGAGAGAGAGATATGAACGAGAGCGAGTGAGCGAGCGAGCGAGCGAGAGAGAGAGAGAGAGAGAGAGAGAGAGAGAGAGAGAGAGAGAGAGAGAGAGAGAGAGAGAGAGAGAGAGAGAGAGAGAGAGAGAGAGAGAGAGAGAGAGAGAGAGAGAGAGAGAGAGAGAGAGAGAGAGAGAGAGAGAGAGAGAGAGAGAGAGAGAGAGAGAGAGAGAGAGAGAGAGAGAGAGAGAGAGAGAGAGAGAGAGAGAGAGAGAGAGAGAGAGAGAGAGAGAGAGAGAGAGAGAGAGAGAGAGAGAGAGAGAGAGAGAGAGAAAGACACACAAAGAGAGAGAGACAAAGAGAGAGAGACAAAGAGAGAGAGAGATTAAAGAGAGAGAGATAAAGAGAGAGATAAGGAGAGAGAATGAGAGAGAGATAGACACACACACACATACACACATGCATACATAAACACACACACATATACACACATGCATGCATACACGCATATATACACACATGCATACATACACACACATATACACACATGCATATATGCACACACACACATGCATACATACACACACACACATATACATACATTCATACACATAGATATGCCTACATACATTCACACACATATGTACACACACATATATACACATATACATACAATAATTTGCATACATACACATATACATACACACATGCATTCACACACATACATACGCACACATACATACACATACATACAATATTACATAAGCACATGCATATATTACATACACACATGCATATTACATACTCACATATATATTACATACTCACATAGACATATCCTTGCATATGCATGCATGCATACACACAAATACATACACAAACATACACATATGTACACATATACCTACACACAACATATGCATACATAGTATCATACACAATATTACATACACACATGCATATTACATACTCACATATATATTACATACTCACATACGCATATTCATGCATATGCATGCATGCATGCATGCATACAGACATATACATACACACATACATATACACACACTCATATATAAAAATACACGAACATATGCATGCATACATTCATACACATACATATTACATACTCACAAACCCATGTTCATGTATATGCATGCATGCATAGACACATATAAATACACTCACATACATATTACATACACACATGCATATACATATACACACATATACATACACACTCACATACCTATACACACATACACTCACATATATACATACACACTTAGACCTATAAACACACACTCACATACATATTACATACACACATGCATATACATAGACACACATATGCATATATGTTGGAACATCAAGCTTACACTATGCTTGAGGTGGATTTGATCTACATCAAAGGCTATCGCGTCGAAAGAATATCCGTTGGAGAGTTCTTTTTGATATGCTCATTTATTGTATTTTTTGAGAATATTTTGATGGCTCATTTACCGTTGTAAAAGCCTTGAGTTGTACACATGTAAAGGTACAAATATAGGGCCAAAATCCCACGAAATTTTGGTGGTTGAAGTTACATTCAATCAAGCAATCAATCACCTAAAAGTAGATCAATCAAGATCTTCACTTTTCCTAGATTGTAGGGAAGTGAATTGATTCCCTCCAACAACCATTCCCACCTTCATTTGAATTCAAATTCAAGTTGTAAAAGTCGTGGAACACTCCTAGAGGCTATATAAGGAGTTGAAATCACTTGTACATTACATGGAAGCAATATACATACACTTGTGACCATCATTGTCTTGCTCCTTCAATTTTCTGCATCATCTTCTTCGCCAACAGTAATCTTGCAGAGGCTGCTGCTCTCTCCTCAGAGCTCCAAATTGCGTGCAAGAGAACTCATTGGAAAGGTATCAGTGTCTAGTTTATGCCTGTAAATGTTCAAAGCATTTGGTTCAGCAGATTTGGAGAAATCTCAGTTTTTCTGCCTCGGGGTCAATCTCTGCGTATTCCTGAAAAATAGGAGGTACCACCGGTGAATGTCGCATTCATTCCTATAGCATATTTTGCTTATTCCTTATACTTTTGTGCATTCCATACACTCAACCCTATGTGTATCACTCCCATAAAAGGATTTTTTCTAATTGTAATCACGCTGGTCGCTATGGGCATTTGAAGTTCATTGTCTCTTCCATAGATAGTAAGTTTTTTGAGCTAGTTGACCCGCGAACCTATCTGTTTTGTATCGACTCATTCTCCTTGATGCTCCAAGGTACATAGTGTGTTTCTTTGCACTTATAGCATGCCTATAAGGTCTATTTGAGTCTCCAAAAGCTCAAGGGCTGGTCTTGTGCCGGTTGGCTTGACCAAACTTCATCGCTTCGAAACGCACTTTTCTACCTTCGACAAGCTTCTCCAAGTTCTTTCAGTGGTATCAGAGCTAGATCAAGACGGGTGACGGCTTTCCCTCAATGATCGAGAAGCTTGATCAACACAACTACGCGGCTTGGCAAATCAGAATGGAGGCCTACTTGCAAGGTAGAAATGTTTATGGAATTGTAGCAGGTGATGAAGCTATGCCTATTCCAAGATCCAAAGGAGGACCTACACAAGAGGAGACAGATAAGCTCACACTTTGGTGCGCAAGGGATGCTCAAGCAAGGTCGTACATACTAAACTCTATCTCTGACTTTCTATTACCACATATTAGAGGACGCAAGACATCTCAAGAGACTTGGGATGCCCTGGAGACTTTCTTTTCTGCTAGTACCAAAGCAAGAAAGAATCATCTTTGGAACGAGTTCAACCAAATGAAGAAGACACCTAAACAAATCATCACAGAGTTTGTTACCAAGGTCAAAGAGGTTGCGGATCAGTTAGCATCCATTGGAGAGCTGATTGAAGAAGAGGTCATCATGAGGCAAATTCTCAACGGCATTCAAAGTGATAAGCAATGGCAATCCTTCACGACGGCCTATGATCTCATCATGGATGTGCAGACTCCAGACTTCAACATCTTTCTTGGACAACTCTTCAATCAAGAAGCCAACAATAGCATAAAGGAAGGTAACTCTTATCATGGTAATTCAACGAGTGCTCTATATGCAGATAAGAAGGATAAGAAGCAGAAAGGCAAGAAGAAGGAAGAAGACGAAGAAGAGACTTCCCAAGCCAACTTTGCAAGCAAGAGCAAGTGGAAAGGGAAGAAGAAAGGACCAAAGCAAGACAAAGCCAAAGGTTAGAATGTTCAACCTTATGCCATATGCGATAAGACCAACCACACCACTCAAAATTGCTGGTTCAATGGGAAGACCCAGAAAGGAAGTGGAAGAGGTGGATATGGCGGCAATAGAGGCAGAGGTGGACACAACTTCAACAACAACAATAGAAGCTATAATAGAAGGGACTACAACAATTATTCAGAAGATCAACCACATGAAGACTCATTACTTCTTATGAACCTAAGCCACAAAGAAGGTAAAGAAGATGATCATTTGTTCTACATAGATTCAGGATGCTCGAATCATGTTGCAGGCAACATTGCTCTTCTATCTGACTTGGAAAGTCCAAAGCATAGACATGAAGTGCAAACAGGGGATGACACGAAGCACAATGTGGAGAAGATTGGTAATGTCAAAGCTTCCAATGGCACGACAAACATTCTGAGTAAGGTTCTCTATGTACCCACTATCACTAAAAACCTAATAAGTGTAGGCCAAATAGTTGAAAAAGGCTTGCAAGTTAGGTTCACCCAACATGGAGCTTTTGTGGAAGATCCATGTCAAGGCTTCAAGAAGATAGCCCGAGGTGAGAAGCATGGTAGGCTCTTTACTTTTGAAGTAGGAGATACCAGGAACATAGCTCTATTCAACTTTGGGTCTCAAACCCTAAGTGAGCTTGAAGTGTGGCATAAGAGACTTGCTCATGTGAATGAAAGAACCTTGAAGGATATATGCAGGGATCAAAGTGTTCTAGGACTGCCGAACATATCAAAGCAACACATGATCAACAGGTGTGATGCATGTCAGATTGGGAAGGCACAAAGACAACCATTCAACCACAAAGGCTACATCCACAACAACTTATTGGACTTAGTACATACAGATGTATGGGGACCAAGTCAAGAACCTTCATTGGCAGGATCAAGGTATTATGTCTCATTTATTGACGACCATAGTAGATGGACTGTTCTATACTTTATCAAGAGTAAGAATGAAGTATTTGATTGCTTCAAGAAGTATCTTGCACATGTGGAGAATCATACAGGTAGATCACTAAAGAAGCTCAGATCTGATGGAGGGGGAGAATACTTCTCCAAAGAGTTTGATGAGTTCTTGCAGGATAAAGGTATCAAAAGGGAAGTGACTACTAGATACTCTCCTCAACTAAATGGAATTGCAGAGAGGAGAAACAAGACATTAGTTGGATCAGCCCGAACAATGCTTGAAGAGAAGAAGTTGCCACATTATATTTGGGCAGAAGCTATTTGAACTGCAGTGTACCTTGTCAATCGACTACCATCCAAATCACTTCAAGGTATGACTCCTTATGAAGCATGGCATGGAAGAAAACCTAGTCTTGGACATTGCAAGGTTTTTGGTTGTTTAGCTTATGTTCATGTACCATCACAAATAAGAGGTAAGCTAGATGAAAGGGCAACAAAGGCAATGTTTATTGGATATGATTCAACTCAGATGGGTTACAGGTTCTTCAATCCTTCAACCAAGCAATTCACTACAAGTAGAGATGTTGTGTTTGAAGAACACAGGTCTTGGTATGATGAAGATAAACAAAAGGTAACACTACCATATGATCTTGATTCTGACTCTCATCAATTAGGAAGCAAGCATGATACACAGGTCCAGGATCCAAGAAGTGATACAGACGATGACCAAGATGAAAGAGAAAGGGATTACAAGCTATGGAAGTCAAGAGGCAAAGCAAAGATGCAAGAGGTTGGAGAATGCTCCAAACAAGCACCTAGAAGATCAGCAAGGGAGAAGAAACAACCAGAAAGGTATGGATATGATTCCACATTTGTTACAAAGCATTCAATCTACTTGGCAAAAGACTCTATTTCAGAGGAACCCTCAACCTATGAAGAGGCAAAGGGAAACCCTAATTGGGAAAAGGCCATGAACGAAGAGATAGATGCATTGAAGGAAATGGACACTTGGGATTTGGTTCCAATGTCGCCGAATCAAAAGGTAATTGGTTGCAGATGGGTATATAAAGTTAAAAGAAATTCAGATGGATCAGTTTGCAGGTACAAGGCAAGATTAGTTGCCAAAGGATGCTCACAAACTCATGGTATAGACTATGAGGAAACATTCTCACCAGTTGCAAAGATGACTACAATCAGGACATTGATAAGTGTAGCTGCTGCAAGGAATTGGAGACTCCTCCAACTTGATGTGAAAAATGCATTCTTAAATGGTTGGATAAGTGAAGAGGTATACATGTCACAACCACCAGGTTTTGAAAACCCTAATCATCCATCTTATGTTTGCAGACTTAAGAAAGCATTGTATGGATTGAAACAAGCTCCAAGAGCTTGGAATTACAGGTTGGTTACATATCTTCAAGACCAAGGGTTCAAAGCTAGCAGCTCCGATCCTTCTCTATTCATCAAAAGGGATCACAATGAGGTTATCTATCTATGTGTATATGTAGATGATATTATTGTGACAGGTGATGATCTAAATGGCATTCAAAGGATCAAGAGACACATGCAAGAGGAGTTCAAAATCAGTGACCTAGGTGAGCTCACATATTTCCTAGGTATGCAGGTAATATACACAGATGAAGGAATGTATTTGACTCAAAGAAGATACATTCAGGATCTTCTTCTCAAGTTCAAAATGGAGAACACTAAACCTGCAGGTACACCTTTGGAGATGAATCATAAACTTAGTGTTTATGAGGGTGAGAAAATTGAAGACATTAAAGAGTATCAAAGCTTGGTAGGTAGCTTGATATATGCTACTCACACAAGGGCAGACATCTCATATAGTGTGGGAGTGCTTAGTCAGTTCA
>CM035426.1:49604216-49654216 GCA_020310875.1 Ceratopteris richardii | reverse complement strand
GTGGGATATGACTCATGACGAGCAGTAGCAGATTCCTAACCGAAATCGCCAACCGCGAGATGTGGTAGCCACACATCTAGATATGGTCGAACCATCACATTTGGGTAGTGGCAGATATGACACTATGTGTAACGAGTTTGTAAGTATCATTTGGTGTATTGAATTTGTTGTTGTTAAGCATGTCATGTACATTCATCTAATGTTTTGCATATTTGTTGCAAGAGTTGGTAGTGGATCATCCTCCAACACGAACCGAGGAGGCTTTTAGATATCGTCATGGATTGGTGTTTTTAGTTGTTGTTTGAAATCTCATGTCAATTTGTCTCATTGCAAGAATGTTCTTCTAGGCATGTGTATGACAATGGTGTGCCACAATTTTGTATTTGACTCATATATGGCAATGGTGCACCAAAAATTTGTATTCTGTTCCTATATGGCAATGCTTTGCCACATTTTGTATTTGGCTCATATATGGTGATGGTTTGCCACACTCTTGTACATGCTTCATTTATCGAATGTATAAATTTTTAGTACATGGTTCATGGTCCATTTTGCTCATGTCTTTTGTGTCCAATAGTATTTGGCTTTATGAAATCATGTTTTAGCTTTCATTAGAGGACAAATGACATGTACTCGATTTTTTTGGGCAGTGTATTGTCTTTTGCTACACAACATCATCATAATGTTGTTATAGAAAGAGATAATATAATTTGTAGATATGGTCATCGGTATGAGCATTGGTACTCCCAGCATGGTTGGCGGTATGCGTGATGGCACTCCCAACAAGGCCGTCGGTATAGGTGCCAATATGAGCATCGAAAACATGGATGGTTATACCGATGGTTATACCGATGGTTATACCGATGGTTATACCGATGGTTATACCGATGGTTACATCGATGCTTTTATCATTGCCTATACCAGTGCCTATACCAACACCTATACTGGCGCTTTGTTATCTATGCCTTTGCGGACCCTTACACCGATGTCGAGGCAAAATCACACTCATGCATTTGCCCCAGAAGCCTCATTATACGCCAAATATGTTGTAGTGTTGGCATACTCAAATTTCATCTTCCTATGAGCAACCAATGAAAAGAGAAGTATGGATTTAGGAGTATACCTAGACCCTCTGAGTGTTGTTGGTCCACTCAATCACTTTAGTTGCCGAGGGCTATGGATTTTCACATCGAGTTCACTATTAGAAAGAAAAGGGCTCGATTGATGGATCAGGTCAATCCCCAGTAATACACCACACGTGCGCTACTTTTGGCAAAACTCAAATTATGAAGATAAAACTTTCACACTTTGAAGTAAAAAGTTAGCAAAAAAAGGTCTCTTTATATCAAATTCATGTATTAAAAGGATGGATAGATTGGAATTTATGCGAGTAAAAGGAGAGGAACTTTTTCATTGTAGTTGTTTTTTTCTTTTTATTTCATTACATATTGTGAAACACAAAAAATCAAACTTGGAACATTCAAGATCTCATCCCAGGGAACATAACGTGTTTATGATCTATTATTGAAAAATCGAACGAAAACAACATTAACTCTTATATTAAAGGAAAATCAACAAGCGTATGTTTTAGATGTACCTTGCATAGTTTGTTATATTGTAGAAAATGTTTTCTAGCAAATTTTCCCATGCTTTAGAGAAATGTTATTGTACTTTATTGAACGTATATCAGGTATTCCCCAAGAAAACAAAAATTCAACAGTTAATGAAGTGTGCGTGATTGCTTCATAGATGATCGCTCATAACAAGGAATATAGGCGCATAGCGATGGTTAATGCAACACAATTTTGTCGCTATAGAATTGCATAAAGCGTCGCAAGAAGCATCGAGCGTAGAATGTCAGTTAAACGATGAGAAGTACGATGTTTTTATCAACCTATGGCACGATAGGATATGCGATACTCACATTGAACATCACCAAAGCGCCCATTTAAAAAAGCATTGCATAAGTGATCCTAATTTGCATTGCATAAGCGACGATAATTTACGTCGCTTATGCAACACCAATTGGATGGGACTTTACCATGCCCTAGCACCACTTACATGATGGATTTTTGACAAAAAAATTTAAAATATTGGAGGCTCTTTGATCGGCATCTTCACACATCTAATCAAAGAGCTCTCCAATATGCGCAATTGTGCGATGCTTACGAGCTGAAACAATCACTTGCAGAATTGTTGTTTTGTCTAATCTCTATCTTATTGTCTCTCTCTGTCTCTATTTCTCTCTTTCTACCTCTTTCTCTCTTTTAATTATCTCTCTCTCTCTTTATTGCAAGTTATTCAAGAAGCTAACCAAGCAAAAAAATATGGCTAACTATTGTAAGTACAATTTCCATTCTCTGTACATCATTTGAATTGTGTTATTTTCATTAGTTAGCATACTCAGACTTATTAATATGCACATATACACTTATACATGATGAAGATGCACGTTCACACATATAGACATATTCAGATGCACATACACACACATATATACACACACATACATGTGCACATACACTTACACATACACATGCATATGCACAAACATTTCTACAACCGCATAAAAATGTTAAAAGTCAAGCTTCAAGCTACAAATTCATGGGGAATCTTTTATGGACATGTGGAGCAATCAAAGGAAGCCAAAAGCCACGAGATTCCATCAAGAAAAGTCACTCAACCACTCCCCAAGTCATCTCAACTAAGTCCTCCAAGTTAGGAGGCTGATTTGGAAAGGTAGTTCCTAGATTTTAGGGGCACACTTCTCACTATAAAAGGAGCATGTATCCTGACTTCTTTTGGCCCATATTCTTGGAGTTTTAGCTCATGTAAAGTGAGCACTAAGTGCTGGAGTTGTGATAAGCAAGCCCCTTGCTTAAGCTAGCCCCTTGCTTGCTTGTTTGTTTTCTTTTAGTAGGCATATCTATGTGTGTGCGCACGCAGTGTTGCAACTCTCTACCCCTGAGTTGTTAGCATTGGTTCTCCCTCATATTGTATCCATTTGATGTACTTCTTGTCTCATTGGATAGCTATTAGAGTCTATTTTATTCTCACAAAGTCTCCCGATCATTCTCTGAGTAATATGGGAGCAACATTCATTTTAGTGAAGTTGTGTGATTGATATCTCTCTTGGTGTGTAGGCTCTGTTGGAAATATTTTGCTCTATGTTGTAAGGGCTGGTTCTCATTCTCTATGTATCCATTTGCTATGATTTTGGTGTCATTGGGTAGCTATTATAGTGCGCTAAAGTTGACCCAAGTTTGAGATTCATTCTCTGTATAATCTCTGAGAAAATCTTGCTGGAGTGAAGTGAGGTATCTGCTTGACTGGCAGTTGTGAGCATTCAACTAGCTCATGTTGTAGACATTGTTTCTCCTTGTGTAAACATCCATTTGAAGTGAAATTTGTTTTGTTGGAAAGCTCTTGGTGTCTACTACAGGTATACAAAAGCTCACTGGATTTCTCTGCATAAGCTTTGAGTAAGAGCATTTTTGGTGTGCAGAGGTCAAAGAAGGATACCTGTGGAGGTCATTCACGCTTCGTCGTTGCTTAGGGGTTGAGATACTTCCCCCATCAGTGGTATCAGAGCATTTGGGCATCTTGGAGGTATCACATACAAGCAAGAAGACCTCTTGGAGTTGGTGGTTGAAGATTTGCATCAACAAAAAGCTTCTTGGAGGTAGCTCACATCAAGGGGGAGCTATTCTACTCAAATTTGCAAGAGCACAAGGTGTCCATCTAAGGAAAGCTTTGGATTGAGGTAACCTCAGAGCCTCATTTTCATTTTACACACATTGGAGCATTAGCCAAGGGCTAGGTCAAGTATCAAAGACTAGATATGGGAGACTTCAACACTCAAATTGAAAAGCTAGACAAAGGTAACTATCAACCATGGAGATTTAGGGTCTCCAACTATCTTATGGGCAAGGGCCTTTGGAGGTTGATTAGTGGAAGTGAACCAAGACCTAGGTTGGATGAGAATCCAACCAATGACCAGAGAAGGGCCTTTAGGGAATGGAATGAAAGAGACAAGAGGGTTATCTTTATTCTTTCCCAACACATTAGCAATAGCATGATCGGCCATATCCAAGACTTGGATTCAAGCATGAAGGTATGGGAGACACTTGAAAGGCTTTATTCAACAAGCACCAAAGCAAGGAAGATCCAACTCAAGAATGAGCTCAACAACCTTAGGAAGAGCTCAAGGAGTAGCATAAATGACTACATACTTAAGTTCAAGGAGTTATCAGATGCATTGGGATCCATTGGAAGCCACATAGACGATGACGATCTTGTGGCTTATACTCTCAATGGTTTGAGAGATGATGAGAAGTGGAAACCCTTTACCACTTCAGTTTATGTAAGGGATAATCTTCCCGATTTTGAGCAATTGGTTGCTCTCATGGTCACCGAAGAAATGAACATAGGTGGAAGTTCAACTAAAAGCAAGGATGCACAAGTTTTCTATGCAGGTAATCAAAGGGGCAAGGGAAGACGAGGACAAGGAAGGGGCAAAGGAAGGTTTGGAGGAAGGCAAGGCCACTCAAGCAATCAAGGACATGACCAAGGCACCTCATCACAAAGAGGGAGAGGAAGAACAAGAGGAAGAGGAGGACGACATCAACAAAACAAGAATCAAGATGGTGAAGGATGTTACATATGTGGCAAGTTTGGCCACTATGCTAGAGATTGCTACCAAAGAGGAAACCAAAGGAGCTATAATCAAGGTTCTTCATACAAAGGCCAAGGTAATTATGCTTCTACAAGTTCAAAAAATGACAATCTCTTGATGATGCACATGAATGGGAATTCAAGCAAAGTAGATAACACTTGGTATATTGATAGTGGATGTAGCAACCATATGAGTTGCAATGCTTCTTGGTTTACTAATCTACATGTTCCCAAAGGTAAATGACATGTAGAAACAGGTGATGATACAGCCCATGAGATCTCCCATGTTGGAGATGTAGCTTTGGATGATAAGGAGGAAGGAAGATGTCTCAAGGATGTCTTGCATGTACCTACTATCACAAAGAACTTGGTGTCCGTTGGGCAAATGCTTGAAAGAGGCTATCAAGTAAGGTTCAACAAAGGTGGATGCTTTGTGGAGAACCCTAAGCAAGGTTACATGGTCTAAGCAAGAGGAAAGAAGCAAGGGAGACTCTTCACTTTGGAGGTAAATTCTCATTCCACTCAACATGTCTACTTCACATATGGAAACAAGAGGATTTCGGAGTTGGACTTGTGGCACAAGAGGATAGGTCACATCAACATACAAAGAATGAAGGAAATGCAATTCAAGAGGCTGGTTGAAGGTCTTCCCAACTTCCAAGGACAAGGTATGAAGCATTTATGTGAATCTTGTCAACTAGGGAAGCAAGCGAGACTTCCATTCAAGAAGAGTGGCTACATAAGCCAACATCCATTGGAGTTGATACATACAGACGTGTGGGGGCCAACCAAAGAGCAATCCATTGGAGGTAACAAGTACTTTCTCACTTTTATAGATGATTGCACAAGGATGGTTTGGGTTTATTTCATCAAAAACAAATCAGATGTGTTTACATGTTTCAAAGCATTCAAGGCAATGGTAGAGAAGGAAACAGGTACATATATCAAGAAGCTAAGGTCCGATGGAGGGGGAGAATATTTCTCAAATGATTTTTCTGATTTTTAATGGATCAAGGCATCAAGAGGCAAGTAACATGCAGGTACATACCCCAACAAAATGGAGTAGCAGAGAGAAAGAATAGATACATTGCCGAGATCGCTAGAGCAATGCTTAATGAGATGAATGTACCTAACATGTTTTGGAGTGATGCAACAAATACCGCCGTGTATCTTATGAATAGGGCTCCTACCTCAGGGATCCATGGCTTGACACCATATCAAGCCTATTATGGTAAGAAACCTGATCTTTCCCACTTGAAGATATTTGGATGTACTTGTTATGTACATGTGCCAAGTGAATTGAGGCACAAGCTACAACCAAAGGCAGAAAAGTGTGTGTTTCTAGGATATTCAAATGATCATAAAGGTTACAGGTGCTTCAACCCAAACACAAAGGACTTGAGGATATCAAGAGATGTAGCATTTGATGAGCTACTCCCTTGGTATAAGAAGTATGATTGTATGCAGGACTATGAAGAAGAAAAGCATGGACATGATGAAGGACAAATTGACCTAGAGCTAAGCGGCCCAAGGTGTTCCATCAATGAAGATAGTTCAAGCATGAACTCACCATGGAGGGGGAGATCTTCATCAAGCTATGAAGCACAATCAATCAACAAAGGCAAAGCAACATTGGTGAAGTTGGATGAAGAAGGTAATGAAGTTGAAGATGATGAAGGACACATGATGGAGAAAGAAGCCATGTCAAAGAAAGAGATCAAGTTCCCAAGGCAAAGGAGGTTTATTCCTCCAAAAGGTGAAGAAAAGAAGTCTTCTAGAGTTAAGTATCCAACTCAAAGGTTTACTTATGATTCATACATGGCAACTCATTATGCATATATGAACAAAGTAGTAGAAGATCATGAGCCCGATTGCTATGAAGATGCAAGCAGGTACACCGAATGGAAAGAGGCAATGCAAGAAGAGATCGACACACTTGAGGAGAATCAAACATGGACTCTAGTGCCCAAGAAGGATAACATGAAGGTAATAGGTAATAAGTGGGTGTATAAAGTAAAGAGGAATTCACATGGATCTATTTCTAGGTTCAAAGCAAGATTGGTGACCAAGGGTTTTGCACAAACCTATGGAGTGGACTTTGAAGAGACATTCAGCCCCGTGGCAAAGATGAGCACCATTAGGACACTCATTGCAATGGCTGCTAGCAAAAGATGGAAGCTTTTCCAATTGGATATCAAGAATGCCTTTCTCAATGGAGACTTGGAAGAAGAGGTATACATGGAGCAACCACTAGGTTTTGTTCATAAAGAGTTTCCACATCATGTTTGTAGGTTGAAGAAGGCACTTTATGGCCTAAAGCAAGCTCCAAGGGCTTGGAACCAAAGATTGGTGGACTATTTGATCAAATGTGGTTACAATCAATGCAAGGCGGATCCATCTCTCTTCATCAATCAAAGAGGAGAACGTGTAGTCTACATGTGCGTGTATGTAGATGATCTTATCATTATTGGTAATGATACAAAGGGCATTGAGGAGATCAAGGCAAACCTTGGAAAGGAGTTTAGGATCTCTGATCTTGGAGATCTTAGGTATTTTCTTGGCATTGAAGTTGTATACAAAGAAGAAGGTATTATGCTCATACAAAGGAAGTATATTCTAGACCTACTTGAGAGGTTTGGGATGCTACATTGCAAGCCTATTTCAAATCCCATGGAAGTTAATGTAACGCTAAGCTCCATTGATGGAGAGCCATTAGAGGATGTAACCTTGTATCGATCTATTGTAGGATCTTTCAATTATGCCACAATAACTAGGCCCGACATAGCATATGGAGTTGGAGTGTTATCACAATTTATGCATAGTCCAAGGACTACACACTTACAAGCTGCAAGAAGAATGTTACGATATCTCAAGGCCACTATAAATGAAGGATTGTTCTATTCATTTGATGATGATATGCAGGTCAAAGCTTATTCTGATGCCGATTGGGCCGGTTCAAAGGAGGATAAAAGAAGTACAAGTGGTTACCTAGTCATGCTAGGTAGCAAGATCATCTCATGGATTTCAAAGAAGCAACCCACGGTGGCATTATCTTCCACGGAGGCTGAGTATAGAGCTTTGGCTCAAGTCACATGTGAGCTAATGTGGATTAAGAAGTTATTTATGGAGCTTAATTTGCAGGTTGATACATATCCAATTTTTTGTGACAACATGAGTAGCATTCATCTAGCATTGAATCCTATCTATCATGCTAGAACCAAGCATATTGAAGTGCACTATCACTTCATAAGGGAAAAGGTGATATCCAAGGAAGTTTCAGTACATCATATTAGTACCAAGGACCAAGTTGCGGACATGTTTACAAAGGCTTTGGATGGGATGAAGATGTCAAAATTCAAGCAATGCATCAACATGAAGGAGCTTGGATGAGGACGAAGAATTGAAGCTTGAGGGGGAGTGTTAAAAGTCAAGCTTCAAGCTACAAATTCGTGGGGAATCTTTTATGGACATGTGGAGCAATCAAAGGAAGCCAAAAGCCACGACATTCCATCAAGAAAAGTCACTCAACCACTCCCCAAGTCATCTCAACTAAGTCCTCCAAGTTAGGAGGCTGATTTGGAAAGGTAGTTCCTAGATTTTAGGGGCACACTTCTCACTATAAAAGGAGCATGTATCCCGAATTCTTTTGGCCCATATTCTTGGAGTTTTAGCTCATGTAAAGTGAGCACTAAGTGCTGGAGTTGTGATAATCAAGCCCCTTGCTTAAGCTAGCCCCTTGCTTGCTTGTTTGTTTTCTTTTAGTAGGCATATCTATGTGTGTGCGTAGGCAGTGTTGCAACTCTCTACCCCTGAGTTGTTAGCATTGGTTCTCCCTCATATTTTATCCATTTGATGTAATTCTTGTCTCATTGGATAGCTATTAGAGTCTATTTTATGCTCACAAAGTCTCTGGATCATTCTGTGAGTAATATGGGAGCAACATTCATTTTAGTGAAGTTGTGTGATTGATATCTCTCTTGGTGTGTAGGCTCTGTTGGAAATATTTTGCTCTATGTTGTAAGGGCTGGTTCTCCTTCTCTATGTATCCATTTGCTATGATTTTGGTGTCATTGGGTAGATATTAGAGTCCTCTAAAGTTGACCCAAGTTTGAGATTCATTCTCTGTATAATCTCGGAGAAAAGCTTGCTGGAGTGAAGTGAGGTATCTGCTTGACTGGCAGTTGTGAGCATTCAACTAGCTCATGTTGTAGACATTGTTTCTCCTTGTGTAAGCATCCATTTGAAGTGAAATTTGTTTTGTTGGAAAGCTCTTGGTGTCTACTACAGGTCTACAAAAGCTCACTGGAGTTCTCTGCATTAGCTCTGAGTAAGAGCATTTTTAGTGTGCAGAGGTCAAAGAAGGATACCTGTGGAGGTCATTCACGCTTCGTCGTTGCTTAGGGGTTGAGATACTTCCCCCATCAAAACAGACTTGCATGCATCCATTATTGCATATATACATACACATACACACACTAACATATAATTAAATACATGTATATACACATCCACATGCACGCACATTCACGTGCATGCACATGGATGAAAATGGAAATGCATCCACATGCACATGCATGTTTCATACATATACACATGCATATACATACACTTGGATATGTTTATACACATACACATACATATGCACATCTATATATATATACACACACATACACATGTATACACATATATATGCACATACATACACACACATATACACATACACACACATGCACATACATACATATACACATATACATGCACATACACACATATACACATACACTTACACATATACATGCACATACATATACACACACATACACATGCACATGCACATACACATGCACATGCACATACACAGATACACACATATACACTATCACATGCACATGCACATACATACATATACACACACATACACATGCACATGCACATACACACATACACATATACACTTACACTTGCACATGCATATACACATATACATATGTACATACATTCATATACACACACATATTACACACATATACATGCACATACATACACACACATATTACACACACACACACACACACACACACACACACACACACACATATATATATATATATATATATATATATATATATATATATATATATATATATATATATATATATATATATATATATATATATATATATATATATGCACATACATACATACATATACACACATACACATGCACATGCACATACACATATACACTTACACATGAACATGTAGATACCTGCATATACACATATACATATTCACATACATACATGCACATATATACATAGATACATACATATACATGCATATAGACACACTTACACATATAGATATATACCTACATGTGCATATATACATTTTATATACACACGAGCACATATAAATATGAATGAATTATATAATTGAAGTAATAAAACACATGCTTAATATAAACAATAATAACAATCAATAGAACAAAAATTTTCATTACTTCATACCATACACACAATTAGAAACATAACTGAAATGAACAACACATAGATAATATATATATATATATATATATATATATATATATATATATATATATATATATATATATATATATATATATATATATATATATATATATATATATATATATATATATGTATGTGTGTGTGTGTGTGTGTGTAAATACATATCCAATGCCATAATCAAGAATCCTAATCATCATTAGTGTCATGATCATCCTCACCCTCATCATCACGATCATCCACATGATCTGATGTATCTCTGTGAGCACCCTGTGACGATCAAGATCGTCCCTCCTATGTCTGCCTCTCCACCTCATCCATATCTGCCTCTTCATAATATTCCTGTATTACATATAACAAACATAAATAAGTAAAAGAATTAAAACATCCATAAAAATGAAATAATTATATAGTTTAATAATACTCACAAATGCATCCGGATGATCTCGCATGTACTTGCTCAAACACTGATATCCAAAATGTGTAGCATACTTGATCTCATGTTTCGTAGTATATCGACCATAATCCTTTCGGTGCATTGAAACAAATAAGAAAGATTAGTTTCTTGGTTTTTAACTAAAATAAAAACTATACTCACAATAACACATATACTTACAAATGTAGCTACAAAACCATGATGGCACATTTGGCCTAGGTGCGATGTGTGGCCTGACTCGACACTCTTCTTTGAAGCAGCCTATTTATTTAAAGAAAAAACAAATACATAAATTAAATGTAAAAAATTAATAAAATATATGAGAATTATAAATATAAACTATTAATTTGTATACCTTTTGTTGAGGAAATGACTCCTAAAGACGTAATGTCTACAAAAAAATTGCCAAGTCTCAGGTGGTATGTTAGGTCGCCTCTTATTTTTTTCCACCATACAATATCTCCTGTTATTTTAATCTTAAACAAAAAAAAAGAATCAGAATACATTACATATATATACACACACATACACATACACATACCCACATATACATATACATGCAAACATATACACATACATATATGCATACATATACATATATACATACATATAACATAAACACACATATACATATCCACATATATACATACACATATACACATGCATGCGTATACACTCATTCATACAAAATACATGCATTGATCCCACAATAATGTGTATTTGTGTATATGTGAATATGTGTGTATGTGTAAATGTGTATATGTGAATATGTGTGTGTGTATAAATATGTATATGTGAATGTTTATGTATGTAAATAATCAAATTATTAATATCAAATACCATTATTTGTAGATTCCGATCAACCAGATGGAACTCCACCACTATCTCCTAATCTTGCAAGGATTATATATTGTAAGTATATCAAACTTTTCATTTTAAATATATTTGATAGATGCATAACTAATATATTTTTTTATTACTTGTTATAATCACATTCTGATCAATCAGAGGGCACTCCACCACCTCCTATTGATGCAACGACTTCACATGTGTCCACTGATAGGAATTACGATGAGTTTTACTATTAAGAGCATATTATAAGTTGGTGTAACTCTTGTTATGGCACGTATTGAAGACCATGATTGGAATGTATTGAACATGAGGTAGAGTATGGTACTTATGAGCGTGCACCATGACTTGGTCAACGTGATAATGCTTGGGTATGTATTTTTTCTATAAATTAATGTCATTATTTTTTTAAAAAACCATATACAAAATCAGATTACTATTGATATACAAGAATACTTGCTCGATGATGATGATGATGATAATAATTCTCATACTAATAATGTTAATATACCTCATAAACGTTATGGAATTGTTGTTCATTCATTACAAGCAGAGGTTTCTAGAAATCCTCTACCTATTGGTTTAGAGACTGAAAGGGCTGGAGATTATCCATTGCCAGCTCGGGATAATTCTCTAGTACAAACATATTATAAGAAGATATGGAGGATGGAATAGGGGACCACTTACTTTAGATGGAGAGGCGTTTAACTTTTGGGGTAATTTCTATATAATTGCTCCATCCACTATTACTAATGTTGGTCGTGGTCTCTTTATTGTAGATGATTTGTATGTGCCTCCGAACTCCGAAGTCACTCTTATGTCATTTTGTGGTCCTATATATGGATGGGGAGTTTGGCATCGACTTGCACGTTATGTTCAAAGCATGAGTACTTATGGAATATGCTAGAATGTAGCATCCCTTACTAGTAGAAGGATTTCGCATGCAAAAAATGAAAGATTATATACTGATGGAAGACCTTACATGCATGGAAATATAGCACGTTTTAATAAATAGTAGTCGAGGGTAACATAATAGTTCAAGGACTAATTGCACATTTGAGGAGCATGAAAATATTCATGAATCACCATACATGAGTAGAGATGTATCAAGATACATAGTTTTCAATGCTATTACTACATTACATGCTAGTGATGAAGTATTAGTGAATTATGGATGGCGTAGACCTCCAAGAGCACGTTTTAGCTAGAGAGAGAATGAAAATTTTCTATCCATATTTAATAGCTTATATATTTAATTTTATGTTTAAAGTTTAATTTTTATTCATTTATGGAGTTTTAATGATTTTTATTCATGTGTGTAGATTCCAACGTATGATGTTGATGATGTTCCTCCACACCATTCACAATTGTCAGTAAGACCTCATTTATTAGAAGCTTCTATGAGGAGGCTATGAAAAAGTGATCATGTGTAATATTCAAGGTTGAAAGATATATATTCAAAAGAAGATAAAATCCAAGATTTGTGCGACAATGATGAAGATGATGGCATGCTAGATTTTATTGAGCATTGATATCAAAATGACAGTGAGAGCATTGATATTTCTGAAAATGAGAAATATCTTCGAGAAGAATGTCTAAAGCATGTATATGAAGGAAGTCATTTGACACGACTAAGTTCGAGCTTACTTATTCTCAATCTTCAAAATCATTTTGGATGGAGTAATGTATCTGTTTTAGCACTATTGAGGTATAATTTTTAATTTTCTATCTATTTAAATATATACATGCATAAATATATACATATAAATACATGCATCTATACACATACACATATACATACATGAACATATACACACATATAAACATGCACACACATATACACACATACACATGTTGTGAGAGTAAGGTCAAATTATACATACCTATAGGGAATGAAGATATTTTGTCCATCTTTTCTTTGGAATTATCCGGCCCGCCTTTAGAATCTTCATGACACATCTACTTCTCCTATTCTAATCAACCTAGTACCTACACTGCTAACTCTTTTAAGAACTTTGCATACAAATATTAAGTATGAGTTAGCTATGGAGGTATTAAGTCCTTTAACAAATAGGAGAAGTAAATTTACCTCAAAGAATTTGAAGGATGGAAGAATAATTTTAAAAGATGGGCGGACACAAAGTGTCCATTCAGTGCAGGTTTCTGTTTTTACCTTAGCTACGGTAAGAATAAGAACTTGTGTTGAATGAACACTTTATGTCCACCCATGCTTTAGAACTATTCATCCATCTTCCAAAATCGTCGAGAGAAATTTGCTTGTCCTATTTTCCAAATGACCTAATACCTCCATAGTTAATTGATACTTTATCCTTGTAAACAAATATGTAAGTCTTAGTTAGCAAGGTAGGTAATAGATTGACTATAAAATAAGAGAGATCTAAACGATTTACTGTTCTAGATATGGAAGATTACAAAACACAATATACAAAAAAATTAAAAAAAATACGAAATCAAATATACACATCTACACATTCATACATACATATTGTTTATAAAGATGGATGGACACTCCAAGAAATGAGTAGGTACTGCCAAATCTTGCTTTGTATCAGCCCCTTTTAGGTTCGGGCCCTCTTAGCTTTGCAATGACATTATACAAGTGCCTATGTACTTTGGAAATGATGTGAGAAATGATTGAATCAAAAGAGACTACTTGCAAGTTAAAGGATCAATGAAAACCTTCTATTTTTGTTCACGCACCTCCTACTTGTTATGCTCAGTGCTTCCAGTATAGTATGAATTAGAAACATTCCTTTTGGATGTATGAAAATAACTTAGTAAGCTAATGATTCCAAGTGTAATCACTTAAAATGATGCACTATACAAAGAGCAATCAATTTAGCAATCAAATCATTACCCCCGATTTTATATATAGGACCTCTATAGAGTTTGACTAGTGAGTGCTTCGATGCGCTTTTCTCCAAATTGGCTTAATGGGTTATCTTCAAACTTTGTGAGCATGTAGAGAACGTGAAGCTGACCTCAATAAGCTATAGAACATTGAAAATGATAAAGGAATGACTGAGATATTAGTAGTACAAGTTGACTGTTATGAGTGACTATGACATAGAGATCATAGATAAGCAATGTAGATCTATTGTATAAGAACACAATCTTGTACAAGATCATAGGCATAATAATCATAGCATAATTATGATGATAAGTTGAGG
This sequence comes from Ceratopteris richardii, assembly GCA_020310875.1. Classification (NCBI taxonomy): domain Eukaryota; kingdom Viridiplantae; phylum Streptophyta; class Polypodiopsida; order Polypodiales; family Pteridaceae; genus Ceratopteris; species Ceratopteris richardii. The sequence goes on along the minus strand of CM035426.1, from coordinate 49,639,538 downwards.
TTACAATGTAGACCTCACTCTCTTGCAATGTGGCAATGGTGAACTCAGGAATGGAGTCACACGGGCCCTGCGAGTTTTCTAACATCTTTTATAGATGAGATGTTTGAATTTGAATTTGAATCCTCCATTGGCTCTCACTCAAAAATAGTCCTCCAATCTAGGATATATTTCCTCAAATAAAGTCATGACTTTTCCAACTTACAATTCCACGAGTTTGGTAGTGATTGCAAATATTCTCTCAAGTAAAAAAAATGACTTTTACAAAAGATAAAGGATTAAAACCTTCCTAGGAATGGTTTCCAGGGAGCTTCAATTGTTCATGAACTTCTAGCCAAATGTGTAGGCTTGAACTTTGCACCAACAACTCCCCCTCAAGCCAAACATTTTGGCTTGGTCTTCTTCTTCAATCTTCATGAATGTGTTGCAATCCAATCATTGACTTAAACCTGCAAAGTCTTGTACCATCTAATGCTTTATTCAACAAGTCTGCACATTACATGTTAGTTGATACATATGCCAACTGAATCTCCTTGCTCAATAGCTTCTCTCTCACATAATGATAGTGGATCTCTATATGCTTGGTCCTAGCATGATAAATAGAATTTGCATCAAGATGTAGTGAGCTTGTATTATCTCCAAAAAGCATTAGAGATGTAGTATGCAAACCTAAATATGTGTATAACAATCTGATCTATATGGCCTCTTGAGTAGCATTGGCCAATCCTCTATAGTCTGTTTTTGTAGAATTTAAAGCAATAGTAGGTTTCTTCTTTGAAGACCATGATATAAGTTTGTCACCTGCAAAAGATAGGTAAAAAGAGGTACTCCTTCTATCATCTTTGCAACCTACCCAATTTGCATCTGAATATATCTTGGTATCTAAGTCTGAGGTATAAGGAAAATAAAATTCTTGATTTTGAGTGCCCTTAAAGTACTTCAAAGTCCTTTTGGTAGCTTCCAAATGAGGTGCCCTAAGTTTGTGCATAAACTAGCTTAGAACACTTAATCCATAAGCTATATCAATTCTTGTCAATGTAGCATAGTTCAAGCTTGCCACTATGCTTTGGTAACCTGCAATGTTCTCAAGCACATCACCTTCATGAGCACTTCATTTTTGGTTTACTTCCATTGGAGTACTTGCAACTTTGGCATCCTACAGATGAAACTTCTTTAACATGTCCTGTATATACTTTCTCTTAGTAAGATAAGCTCCAGAGTTAGTATAGACTAAATCAAGTCCGAGAAAATATTTTAGTGATCCAAGGTCACTAGTTTTGAACTCCTACATCATCTAATTCTTGATTTGCTTGATGCCATTAGCATCATTACCTATGAGTATGATATCATCAACATATACACATAGGTATATTACCTCTAAATTACTTCTTTTGATAAACAAAGATGTATCTGCTTTACTCATGATGAATCCTTGATCCTAAAGGTATTTAGTCAACCTATGGTTCCATTCCCTAGGTGCCTACTTCAATCCATAAAAATCTTTGTTCAATTGACATGCATATGTTAGCTTGCTTGGATCCTCATAGCCACGAGGTTGAGACATGTACACCTCCGTTGAAATCCAGCCATTTAGAAATGCATTTTTTACATCCAATTGATACATGTTCCAATTCTTTGATGCAACCACACTTACCAATACCCTGATGGCTGACATTTTTGCCATTGGTGAAAAGGTTTCTTCATAATCAACTCCTTGGGTTTGTGCAAAACCCTTCGCCACAAGTCTAGCTTTGTACCTGCTTATTGATCCACCAGAATTCCTTTTGATCGATGCCTTGAACTCTTCTAAGTTGATGATGTCCTCATCATCTGAGTTGATGTCTTGAATCTGATTAGGCTCCTCCTTAGTGAGGCTTGGAATCTCCTCTTCCAACTCATAAGGTAGCTTTACCTTCGTGCATTCACTTTCAAACCAAGATTCATTCTCATCAAAGACAACATCTCTACTGACCATGAAATCCTTTGTTGGAAGGATTGTAGAACCTGTATCCTTTTTTATTTAAGTCATACCCTATGAAGATGCACTTTTATGCCTTAGGATCTAACTTACCTCTTATTTGAGAAGGGATATGCATATAAGCAACACATCCAAAGATCCTGCAATGATCAAGTGAAGGTCTTCTACCAATGCCATGCTTCATATGGGGTCATCCCATCAAGAGATTTGGATGGAAACCTTTTTACAAGATAAGTGGCAGTAGATGCACTCTCTGCCCATAAGTAATTAGGTAATTTTTTTTCATTTAACATTGACCTAGATGTTTCAACAATTAGTCTATTTCTCCTTTTTGCCACCCCATTTTGCTCAAGGGTATACCTTGTTGTAATTTCTCTCTCGATTCCTCTATCCTGCAAGAATGCATCAAACTCATTTGAGAAGTACTCACCTCCTCCATCTAACCTTAATCTCTTTAGGTTTCTCCCTATTTGGTTCTCAACAAGTGCATATACTTTTTAAAGCAACTGAATACTTCATCTTTGTGCTTCATAAAATACAATACAATCCACCTACTATAATCATCAATGAAAGATATTGTTGGGGGATTCTTGGACAAGAAGGGATTTGAGTGTTTGTAGGAGAAAAGGGAAAGACAAGAAGAAAGATACACACAGGAAGCCTTTGTCGATTGATTATAAGAACACAAATACAATGGTGATGCACAATACAATCCAATGCTTCCGTGCAAAATCCCACAGAGTGATCAATCACAAAATACCAAATACCCAAGGGTCTTGTTGCTGCCAGCCTTCTCTGCACCAGACCTCCACCTTCTCCAATCCTACACTTGTGCACACCTTGCACCAAGCTTCCAATAAGGAGGAGGGATGGACACCTTCTGTCCGCATGCACATAACTTCAATGGGACCTTGGGATCCTTGGGGGACTAGCTTAGCACTTCTCTGCAAACTTCTAAGTCACTCTTCATGCACACCTTGCACTTCACTTCTCTGTGTCACACAATGTGTGTCTCTTGCACTTCTCTCTCTTGCCCAGCTTAGACTATGCTCACCTTGGTTTGTCCAAGAATAGTCCTTGCCTTGATTTGAGTGTCGATTTACGTATGCTCCGAACTACAAGAGTATGTTGGTGCTCACTTTGATGTCCCAAGATTGTCTCCAAAAGTGGATAGCCAACAAATCGTTGTTTTGTCTTGTAGTGACTTTAGAGTAAAACAAAAATTTTAATTGGGGTCCATACTTTCACTTCTACGTACGCCACCGCTTCACATACCTTCACATTTTTCCTTTTACTTCTTCACATGTGCACCTAAGAGAGGGTTCACCTGAACCTTCCAAAAAACTTTAAAAACACTTTGAACCTTAGAGAAATTATAGAAATACCTCTGCAACCTGCAACCAACTTTCTGCAATTTTACCCTTTGTGAACCAATCAATTGTGCACTACATGTGCGCTTTAATACCTGAACTTTGAACACTTTGACTTTGATCATGTTGACCTTGACCTTGACCTTGTTGACTTTGATTGCTTTGACTTTGTCCCTTTTGACTTTGATTATGGTTGACTTTGACTATGTTTGACTTTGATTATGGTTGACTTTGACCAATATGACTTTTATGAGTTTAACAGTTGCCCACCACCTAATGTGCTCTCCGTCCCAGAGAGCTACAGCCAAAACTCGAAGCAGATAGGACACCATGATATCTGTGTGGCAAAATCTTCAAAAGGACACCTGAGTAGCTACCAAGTCCACGAGAAGGAGGAGAGAACAACACTGGAGAAGAACCCAAAAGTGGAATTTTTTGATGGAAAAGCAAAGGAGGGCAATGGGAGGGTACAAAGGAGGGGGAAGGGAGTGCTAAGGGGGCTAAGATGGATATGGTAGGGAGGGTTAAGGATGGGGTTGGGCAGAAGGTTAAAGGAAGGGTGAGGGAGTAGGATTATGGGGTCTCGAGAGGGTCGAAATGACCAAACAGTAGAGCTACAGAGGGTGCATATGGGAGATTGTGAAGCATAATGTAAAACAAAGTGAGAATAGACCATGTGGACCATATGGGAAAATAAAAACATATGATAAATGTGCGCAAAACATGTGTGTTTGGACCAAAAGTTAGAGAAAAGGTGGGATTTTGGAAAAAATAATGCAAAAAATGATTCTAGAGGTGCCAAAAGACATGAAAATGTCCTTTCATATCACCTAGTTTTCCATTGGCCATCTCGACAAGTCTTTTTATTTTGGGTGTCTCCTAAATTATGTACCAATTTGAAAGATAAGAAATAATGTGTACTACCTCAATCTATCCGAAATTTGATTTTACACATAGAAATCATACCCAAATCATAATGACAAAAGCCCTTGGGAAATAACTAGCCATTATGCAAGGTAAAGTAGAGTAAGGGCACTTACCTCCCTCATCTGCTTTGTCAACTATTGCATCTTCCTCAATGATTTTTATCACCTTCGATTGTGGAGGCCAAAGATGGCCTTATTTAGGAATTCATATGTCAGATGCCCCTACTCCCCACAATTAAAACACAAACCAAGTATTTTTTCCCGATCAATAAAATCAGCGTCTTGTTGCCAATGGATGGGTTGATGCCTCTCCTTTAGTTTTTACTTGAACATGATTCTTACCTTGATTATTAAAGTTTGAAGTCTTCTTTGAATTTTCCATGTTTGTTGTGGAAGGTCTGTGTAGCTTATGTCCCATGGCAATGAATCTGGTTCTATTCACCTTCTACATATTGATGTTCTCCATCTTCTCAAAATGTTGGGCCATCACAACAACATCCAAGAAATCAAGGCATCCAAATCCCTTCACTTGATAATGAAGCTCCTCATGAAGCCCTTCAATAAACTTGCTCTTCAGAGCATCAACACTAACTTCCAATACATTATCTATGAAGGTGTAGAAACGTTTCTTTGAAATCATCAATAAACAAGCTATGTTTCTCATTTTCATGTTATCAAACACTATAGAACTCTACATTCTTCTCCATATGGTAGTGTGGATAACGATAATATTTGTCTACTTGCTTTCTAAATTCCTTCCATAGAATTGGACTAGAATACATCAGGGTCTACACATAGGACTTCCAACATAGCTTTGCAATGACACACAAATGTGGGATCCCAACCTTCGGCTTGGACTCTCACTGAATTGTCAAAGATCAGCAAAATCCTCTACCTCTTCAATCCATGCCTCCAAATCTTTTCCACTCTTCTTCTCACCATCAAAATCAATCAATTTTTTCTTCTTTAAGACTTGGTTGAGGGCACACATACCCATCTCCATATCTTCATATTGCATTTTTGTCATCCTTTAGGCACAATAGATGTTCTTGCACCTTCATCCACTTCACTATTCAACTCGATAACAATTTTTTTGCACTTTTTGGTTGCTTTCTGCCTCGTTCTTTGTGTAGTTCTCCAAGAAGATTTTGAATAAGCTCCTCTTGATCATGAATATTTGAGTCGAACCTTCCATCATTGAGTAGGATCAATTATGCTTTGATACCACTTGTAGCACTTCCTCAATCATAATTGTCCCTAATCAGATCTTTTGATCACTCAAGATTGATAGAAGAGAGAAAAAATAAAACTTGCACAAGATAAGAGACAATTCGACATGGATAAATTATCAAGATATGACTCATAGAAAGAGAAGTTTTGGTATTATAGAATTGAATCAATCGATATAATGGCTTTGGAAAATAGCTTCTTGACAAAACCTCGACCTCTCGACCATCTCGAGCTATCACAATCGCATTCACACTCACAATCTCAATCTCATTTTCACTTTCACTCTCAATCTCAATCTCAATTACAAGGTTATTCTATGATTTTTGGCTTTCTATCTCATGATGCAAATCCCTCTTAAAATAGAGTTAATTGTACCCCAAAGAACTAGTGTTCAATCCACCAAATTTACAAAAAATTGGCTCTCCTTGTGTTGCATGCAAAACATTCGCAAAATCATGTGTTTGAAATAGTCAAGTGCTTTCCTTAGTGATACTTGTCAAAAGTAGAAGAAAAGCAATGAAAAAACATATTCAAAGACATCTATAAGTGTGCATGACAATTTTGTATGCATCAAAATCATGGATGTGAACAGAAATAGAGAAGCCAACAAGTTTTTGAAGTGCCAGAAGTGGCAGTTTTGGAAGCTCCATAACTCAAAAATAGTGAGGAATTAGCTTAATCTTGAGAGAGGGAAAAATGTTCAGCTCTTCAATCTGCACAACAGTCTTAGAGATGCCCTAGGTCCAAATCCACCTCAAAATGCCACTTTTGAGCCTTGCAAGTTTAGAAACTCTAGAGAGAAAATAAAAACAAGGTATTATCATACGATGAACTAAATGAAGATCCAAAACGAGGTACATACAACATAATTCACAAAATATTTACAAAGACACTTTTATTACCTTACGCATGCAATACCTTTCTCTCATACAACACTTCAATGAATTCTTTCATCTTCATGTTCAACTTTCAACCAAGAAACATGATGCAAATAAGGTTTAGAGAGAGAATACAAAACTTATCATATATAAATGTTTCTTATATGCATGAAATGACCCTATTATTAATTCTAAAAAATATACCCACAATGTACAATGAAAATTTCAAAATGAATTATTCCACTATGGAAAGGCCTTTTAAAACTCTTCCCCCTCTTAAGAACTCTTGCTATTTGCAAAGCATCTAAGTTCACCCAAGTCGAATCTTCAACTCGATATGTGTGCAATTTTACCAAGATCTCTACAATATATCTATTTCTAAGTAATCTTTCCATCCTATATAGTACTATTTCAAGTGGAAGCTCAAAAGAGCAATCATCTTTCAACTTATAGTGGTCCTGCAAAGCATGAGAAACATTAGGTACATATCTTTTAAGTAAGGAAACATGAAATACTAGATGCACATTAAAATTTTCAAGCGATTCCAATAGATAAGCAAGAGATCCAATCTTCTTCAAAACTTTAAAAGGGCCTACATATTGTGGAGAAAGTCTATGATCCTTTGGTAGCAACAAGTTAGATCAATGAGGATTGAGTTTAGGAAATACCACATCATTATTTTGGAATTCAAGTGCTCTTCTCTTAAAATCATATAATTTTTTACTGCCTTTTTAAAGCTTCCTTTTTGTGTTTCTAAATTTTTTTAAGTTCTTTATCCATCTTCTCAAGCATTTTTTTAGATACTTCTCCTTTATTTGGGAAACAAGTATAACCATACATAGCCTCAAATAGAGCCATTTTTATAGATGCATGCCATGCACTATTGTATTCAAACTTGACTAAGGGAAAATATTCACTCCATTTATCTTGATTTGCATTCACATATGTATGCAACATATCTTCAAGTACGTGATTAACTGTCTAGGTTTCCCCATCATTTTATGGATGGAAAGTTGTACTCATACAAATTTACGTTCTAATCGATTCAAATGTTGCTTTCCAAAAGTTTGATGTGAACCTAGAGTCTTTATCAAAAATTATGTTTTAATGCATTGCATGCAGCCAAATAATCTCTTTTACAAATAGTCTTGCAAAATTCAAGGCAGTATAAGTCTCTTTCATAGGAAATAAATATGCCATCTTGGTAACTCGATCAACTACCACAAATATGGTATCATGTTTACTTCTAGTCATAGGCAATTTATTGATGAAGTCCATAGAGATAGACTCCCACCGGATTTGGAACATCCAAAGGCTCTACCATTCCAGCCATTCTCCGAAACTTAGATTTTACATGTTGAAACTTTAAGCTTTCACTAACATATTTTATAATATCCCACCTAATAGATGATTAGAAGTAACAATGTTTCATTTTAACATAGGACTTTGAATAACATGGGTTTGCAGAAAAAGGTGCATCATGAAAGAGATGAAAAAGTGATACATGTCATCCTGGATCATGACACGTTGAGCTTGATATCTTAACACTCCCCCTCAAGCTCAATGTCATGTCCTCTAATCCAAGCATCTTCCAAAACTACTTCAGCTTCTCTACTCCAAGTGCTCAAGTAAAGCTTTTAGCAACCTACTCCTCTGTTCTCACATCAACAACATCAATATTACCTGGTAATACCTTCTCTTTGATGAGTTCATAATGTACTTTGATATGCCTTGTTCTAGCATGAAAGAAAGGATTTCATGCTTACTGAATGCTACTAAGATTATCATAATAGATGACAATTGGTGTTTGCACTTCCACACCTAAGTCTCCAAGTAGCATCTCTAACCATGATGCTTTGCATGCTGCCATTGTAGCACCTCTACACTGAGCCTTTGTTCTCAAGAAAGCAACACTGGGTTGTTTCTTGCTACTCCATGTAATAGCTGCACTTCCACGTGAGAATAGAAAGCCACTAGTAGATCTTCTATCTGGAATACTACCAGCCCAATCTACATCGGTGCATCCATGAACCTACAAATTTACACGAGCTTCATAAAATGCATAATCCAAAGTAGCACTCACATAACATATAGTGTGACTAAGAGCATCTAAATGTGGCTTCTTGGGAACTTGCATAAACTGACTTTCAAGTTTAATAGTGTAGTTTAGATCAGTCCTTCTAATTGTGAGATATATCAAACTTCCTAGAACTTTCCTATACATAGTAGCATTTTCCAATGAGATCTTTCATGTCAAATTCCTGTATAAGGAGTTGCTTTACCTCTTTAATTCTTGCTTCATTTTCACCTCCTACAATCAAGTCATTAACATAAATAGCCACAGTTGTGATGCTAGCATCACCCTTCCTTGCATATAATGAATGATCTGTATCACACATAGAAAATTCAATTGTGGTAGGAATGATATTTCCTTCCCATTTCCTCTTCTTATTTAATTGTTTAATTAAGGGCACTATGGCCCTGCATCCTGCACAACAGTAAAAAATGCTTTAAGTGCTTCACAAATGCCTCATCTCCTTTATGAATGTACAAAAGTAGGTCACAGGGGACCCATTTACACTCATATGCTCGAATATCTATAGTGTATCTTAATATATAGAATTCCATAAAATCTATAATCTCCTCGATCACATCGGAGTTCATGGCTATTGTCGCTTCAAGATTAGGGACTCTACAGACTAGGTCATACAAATCCGTACGACCATTGTAGTTTGTAGTATCCAAAAACTCCATGAATAGATCTCCACAAGATTTCATGGGAGTGGAAGTGCTAGCAGCCATTTCTTGTGCGCGAGAATTCTATTGGCTAGTATGTGCTTTCTAGCTCTTTGTGAGTGCAAATGTGAGAAATGAGCAAATAGAACCCATTTTTATAGCAGTTTCAAGTTTTAAAATGATTGAGCCCTCTTTTAAAAGTACATAATAAAGTAGTGCAAGTTCAAAATATGTGTTTCTGATGACAAAATAATGTAGAGAACACCAAGGATATGAATTTTTTTGCTTCAAAGAAAATGTCTAAACATAACACAACAAAAAACATGATCAACCACATTTCAAAGTAGTGAACATAGACTTTTTGACATTTCAAAAGTTTTGAAATTACTATTGCAAATAAGAAGGTATATACAAAATCTAACATGAATTGATGTCCTACTTTTTACAAGGTTCTTGAAAGTGCAAAAACCATGAGATACAATGACTAGGACCCAAAACGTGACATTGTCAGGTTGCAAAAGAACTATGAAAATGAGAGTTCTGTTCCATCTTTGCTCCAATCTACAGGGACTTTCATTTTGTATTCCAATATTTTGGCCACCTGTAATCAATTTGCAAGAAATTGATGTTATAAAAGTAAAATAAGCAATAATGAAAAGATTACTTTAACAAAATCACAAAAGATTTCTCACCTTATGTCCTTGTATTTTGAATTTGGATCGAGTTAGTCCTTAAACCCCCATAATCATCAAGTGTTCTCTCAGATAAGCCAAGGTCCAATGATTATTCACTAAAATAGTTTTTCTTTCATTGTTGGGCAATCTAAGCTTTATTGCAAATGAATGTAAAGATCCCTTTGAACTTTGAAATGGTATCCATTTGCCAAGTTTTCACATCCAACGATCATAGTAGAATCTAGTGTATAATGAAGTATGTTGTTTCAAATATCAAAATCCTATACCTGTTCCACCTATTTTACAAAGATATTTATCACCTTTTGCAATTCCTTCTATCAAACCCTAATTTTCACCAAGAAGACTTTCAACTTGCTCATACATGATATCTTTACACATGAACATGGTGGAAATCTCTTGGAATGAGAAACCTTGGAATAAATATACAAAACAATGGATGGGAAAAGACTAGTGCAAACCTACAGACCTAGACACTTTTCTGAATTTCAAAGAGTTACGTATATTGATTAACATCTTGTGATTCAACGATGATACAAACCATATATCACGTTTTGGCCACTCCAAGCTAAGAAGAGAATGTACTTCAATTCTCTCTAACCTTCCAAAACCATTCATTGTAGAGGTTACAACATATCTATGTGTGTAAAAGAAAACTCTATCATGGTAAAGTTGAGCAGGAGATATTTATGGAAAGACTAGTGCACCAACATCTGCATGCAATGCCTGGAAAGTACTTGTATGACTATGAAGTGGTTGCTCTTCCACCAAAGTAGAAGGAAATATATATCTGAAACAAACAAAAAAATGTCTAAATAGTTCAGCAACATATTCAACACGACAAAACATACAATAATGTAGACGAATACTTACAATTCACAGGATATCTCATTCTATTAGAGTTTTCAAGTTTCATAGTTGCCATTGTAAAAACATGTTGTAAAATAGAAACCATCCCATTGTCTCTTTGATTCTTGAAGCCAAGTAACTTTCCCTTCCAATGAAGATCCAAGTTTCCACGATCTCTAACTCGATGAAGCCCAAGTCTAGAGGGTTGCATGTACACCCATGCACCTTTGGAGTACTCATGTGATAGCCATTGTCCATCTGAGGCTTTGATATTGTGACATCTTAATGTGACGATTTCTTCTTTCGATCGCCTCCAAGCTTTCGATGTTGCCATTGAAGCTAAAGGTCTTCAAGCTACAATAGTAATTCGAGATAGGGGATGCCGGTTGGTTGGAGTGTAGAAACAAGAGCTTCAATGGCCATGCAGGGTTCAATTTTTCCCCTAATGAGCTTCTACTTAACCAAGAACAAAGTGAGAATATGTGGACATCCATCATCGCCTCATAAGTGATATTTCAAAAGTTTAGAGATTAACTTTATACACTCCACGTATACTAATATGAAATAAATTTAGAGAATATGACTAAGGCGGCGACCAACGCATAGACCTTAGCATACCTTGTCATCCGAGTCATCAAAGTCACCATTGACTCCGTTGGCTATGCACAAGGGAGGACCTCAATGATCAAGGAAGATAGAGGTTTGAGGTACTTCCTGGGAGGTCACCCATCCCAGTACTGTTCCCCCAAGAGCTCGCTTAACTGTGGCAATCTCTTGCCACTAAGCTCCACTCTTGTGGTGTCTAAAGAAGGGGAAAGACTAAGGTTGACATTCATTTGAACATGTTTTGGTCCCTCAAAACTTCATTCTTTGCTTTCAAAGCCTAATTTTGAAGCATTTTTAGGTGTCTTTTGGAGCCATTTTGGAGTACTTCCACACATAGTTCTCTTCACACAAGTCTAAGAACATCAAGAAGAGTGTTCTTTGTACTTCTGGACAATAAATATCAACCGTTGGGGCTGTGCTTTCCAGCCACACTCGTAAAACTATAGGTTTCTTGAAAGGTTTCTGTTTTGGTGGGAGCAGCTGCTGCAAATTTATGCAGGTTTTTTGAGCCTAAAACATCAGAGTTGACAAACACTTGCAGGTGTTATTGGCTAGTTTTTGCGCTGTGTATTCAGACTTTAGTGTCATTTTACTACATATATTGAGCACATACACACCATGTATGCTTCTGTGGATACCACTTATGTACATCCATGTGGACATTGATATAGTGGTTATGTTCTTTGTATAAAGCCTTTTACGTTTGATAAAGAGGGCGGTGGTGAGATTTTCTTAAATGGAAGACACTCAGATGTCGGGTCTCTTTGGTGATGTAGATGGAAGACTTACCCAGCCTCGCCATAGGAGATGTATGATAGTTGTTCATAGGTGCTCGATAAGCCTAGTTGGCTTCTACTGGGTAACTGATTATATGCAATGGAGTCAGTGATTCACAATGCAGGAAAACATTTTAGTACTCGTAGTTTTATGATATTTTGACACTAGTCATATGCTTATTTCGCAGAGGATGCTCTAGCAAAATGTTTCCAGATTTTTGATTTTGTCCACTATATAGTGGCCAATTTACTCCTTGATATACTTATTCATTGGTGTTCCGACTCTTTCAGCTCCATTATCATTCTATTCAGTTCTCTACCATCATGGCATCAGAGGTCTCAGACACATCCAGTGGATCAGGATCTAGTGCTAGTGTTCCAAGGAGGAGCTATAACATGTAGGGCAAAGACCATTTTGAGATATGAAAATTTGATGGCACAGACTTTGCTCTATGGAAGAATCAAATTAAAGATGTGCTGATTCAAAGGAGGCAATGGAAGCCAGTAAATGGGATTTCAAACAAGCCTGCTAAGATGGATGAAGATGATTGGGATGAGTTAAATGAAATGGCCAGGTCTACCATTCCCTTGCACCTGGTAGATAATGTTTACTTTACAATATTAGACTGTGAAAGGCCAGAGGAGCTTTGGAAGAAGTACTTATGCAATACATATGAAAAAGAGATGGCATCAAATAAAGTGTATTTGATGAGAAAATTATATGAGCTTCACATGAAGGACACACATAGTGTTATTGCTCATGTAAATGAGTTTGATGCTATATTGTCCCATTTATAGGCTCAAAAATGGATATGGATAATGAAATGAAAGTAGTATTGCTGTTATGCACCCTGCCATCATCATGGCATACATTTTGCACAGTTATTAGCAATAGTGCACCAGCCGGTAAACTTGTCTATGATGACATATGTGGAGCACTCTTGAGTGAGGAGATTCGTAGAAAATCTATGGTTGACACTCTGAGTAGAGATGCATATAATATTTGTGATTCTTACTAAGGAAAGAGTCAACAACGTGGTAGGAGCAAGAACAAGGAAAAGAATGGTCAACGGAATAAGACTAGAAGCAAATCAAGGAAGAGGGATATCGAATGCCATTATTGTCATAAGAAAGGATATATGAAGAAAGAATGTTATGCATTAAAGAATGCTAAAGTTAAAAGACAAAACGTTGATGGGCATGTTAAACAGTTACCTGCACCATCTACTTCGACTGTGAAGATTGAAGAAATTAATGCTATTTCTGATGATGCTAATGTGTTGACACTTGATAGTATTGTGCCATCTGAGGCGCTTATGGCTGATTCTCTTCCCTACACCTAGCTCCTAGATACTGATGCTTATTTCCATGTGACACCACATAGAGAATGGTCCTCTAATTATGCATCAAAGTCTCTTGGTTTCGCACTCTCTATGCTATCTCTATTTATCTCTTTAGAAGATATCCACCGTACTAAAGAACTAATTTTATAAATGGTTTTTCATACATCCTCTGAAAGACAATCTTTTAGGGCTACAGGATCCATACTCTCTAACATGTGCAGCACAAATCCGTCGTTTCTGATAAATTTGATATTTGCACTGTGTGCAAGGACATGCCATTCTCTCTTCAGGATCCAAAGAAGCCATCTACTACAATATGGACATTTTAGAACATTTTAGAACATTTGCTTTTTTATTAAACCTAAAAATCTAACTCTTAAAGACCTAAATACTTAAATACCTAAAAAAACTTAAAACCCTAGTTTCAAAACCCTAATCTATATAGCTATCCTATTTTATCTATATATTCGGCTTTTTTCTTGATTGATCCTATTATATATATATTTATTTAGATTTTTTTCCTCTTAATTAAGTTATATGTATGCCTAAACCCTAAAACCCTAATTTTAAAGATCTAGACCTAACTTATGTATATTTCTATACACATGTGTATATACATGTATATATGTATTATATGTGTATGTGTATGTGTGTATATATGTTATGTAGGTGTTAAAACCCTAAAACCCTAAAACCCTAATCCAAATGACCTAGAATAAAACATGTATATATATGTATGCATGTGTATATATATGTGTATATGTTTATATATGTGAATATAGATAGGTATATAAGTATGTGTGTTTGTGTATTGTATATATATTCACTCTATTTAAAATGATTAAATTTAAACCTATTTCTATATATTTAATCATATATATTTCATTTATTTATTTAAAATACTAGTTCTTATCATATTTTATTATCTATATAATTATCCTACCTTATATATATATTTATTTATATATTCAGATTTTTTTCTTACTTAATTATATTTAATTATATATATTTAATTAAGTAATTGAAAACACTAGTTCTTTTTATATTTATTTATGTATATAATTATCTTATTTTATATATATATTTATTTATATATTCAGATTTTTTTTCTTATGTATTCCTATTTTTCTATATTTAATTTTATATATTTAATTATAAATATTTAATTAAATTATTTAAAATGCTAGTTCTTTTTATATTTATTTATGTATATAAATATCTTATTATATATATATATTTATTTATATATTCAGATTTTTTTTTCCTTATGTAATCCTATTTTTATATATTTAAGTTTATATATTTAATTATAAATATCTAATTAAATTATATATATTTAATTATAAATATCTAATTAAATTATTTAAAACACTAGTTCTTTTTATATTTATTTATGTATATAATTATCTTATTTTATATATATATTTATTTATATATTCAGATTTTTTTCCTTACGTAATCCTATTTTTATATATTTAATTTTATATATTTAATTAAAAATATTTAATTAAATTATTTAAAACACTAGTTCTTTTTATATTTATTTATGTATATCATTATCTTATTTTTTATATATATTTATTTATATATTCAGATTTTTTTCCTTACGTAATCCTAACTTTATATATTTAATTTTATATATTTAATTATATATATTTAATTAAAACACTAATCTTAAAATTCTAGATCTGAAATACTAAACCCTGAAACCCTAATCTTAAATATCTAGACCTAAAATATGTATATTTCTGTATATATGTGTATATACATGTATATATGTATTACATGTGCATGTGTATGTGTGCATATATGTTATGTAGGTGTTAAAACCCTAAAACCCTAATCTTAAAGATTTAGATCTAAAATATGTATATTTTTTTATGCATGTGTATCTACATGTATGTATGTATTATATGTATATGTGTGTTTGTGTATATATGTTATCTACGTATTAAAACCCTAAAACCCTAATCAGAAGAACTTAGACTTAAATCTGAAATACTAAACCCCATTTTTGTATGCATGTGTATCTACATGTATGTATGTATTATATGTATGTGTTTGTGTATATATGTTATCTACGTATTAAAACCCTAAAACCCTAATCAGAAAGACTTAGACTTAAATCTGAAATACTAGACCCTAAAACTCTAATCTTAAATATCTAGACCTAAAATACGTATATTTCTGTATACATGTGTATATGCATGTATATATGTATTATATGTGCATGTGTATGTGTGCATATATGTTATGTAGGTGTTAAAACCCTAAAACCCTAATCTTAAAGATTTAAATATAAAATATGTATATTTTTGTATGCATGTGTATCTACATGTATGTATGTATTATATGTATATGTGTGTTTGTGTATATATGTTATCTACGTATTAAAACCCTAAAACCCTAATCAGAATGACTTAGACTTAAATCTCAAATACTAAACCCTAAAACCCTAATCTTAAATATCTATGTCTAAAATATGTATATTTCTGTATACATGTGTATATACATGTATATATATATATATATATATATATATATATATATATATATATATATATATATATATATATATATATATATATATATATATATATATATATATATATTATGTGTATGTGTATGTATGTGTGAATAGCGTAAAAACCCTAATCCTTTTTTATATATTTTATGTAAAGAAAAACTTCAAAATAAAAATAGGATTATATGTGTGTATGTATGCATGTGTGTATATATGTGTGTGTATGTATGCATGTGTACATGTGTGTGTATGTGTATGTATGCATCTGTATACATGTGTGTGTATGTGTATGTATGTGTATGTAGGCATGCATGTGTGTGCATGTGTGTGTACGTGTGTGTATGTATGCATGCATGTATGTGTATGTGTGTGTATGTGTATGCATGTGTATACATGTGTGTGTATGTATACATGCATGTGTGTATGTATGCATGTGTGTATATATGTGTGTATGCATGCATGTGTGTATATGTGTGTGTATGTATGCATGCATGTGTGTATATGTGTGTATATATGCGTGTGTGTATGTATGTGTGTATATGTGTGTGTATGTGTATGTATGCATATGTGTATATGTGTGTGTATGTATGTGTGTATGCATGTGTGTGTATGTATGCATGTGTGTAAATTTATGTGTGTGTGTATGCATGCATGTGTGTATATGTGTGTGTGTATGTAAGCATGCATGTGTGTAAAGGTGTGTGTATGTAAGCATGCATGTGTGTACATGTATGTGTGTATGTATGCATGTGTGTACATGTATGTGTGTATGTATGCATGTGTAAATGTGTAAATGTGTGTGTATGTGTGTGTGTATGTATGCTCTATTTTCCTATCTCTATCTTCCTTTCTCTTCTCTCTATCTTCCTTTCTCTTCTCTCTCTCTTTCTTTCTCTCTCTCTCTCTCTCTCTCTCTCTTTCTTTCTCTCCCTCTCTCTCTTTCTTTCTTTCTCTCTCTCTCTATCTATCAATAGAGAATAAAAGAATCACTTACAAGTATGTCCCTCTTTTGAATCGTTGTCGTCAAAGCGTAATGTAGGTCGTCTATCGTCCAATTCCAAACAATCGACGCCAAAGAACTTCTGCAAAATCAAAGAAAAGAGAAATTACAAACCCTAAAGCATAGAGAAACACAAATGCTAACAGTACGCTCAGCACTTACCAAGATGTGAGATCTAAGCTGAGAGAGAGTGTGTGTGTAGAGAGAGAGATCCGTGTGTGTTTGTGTGCACAAAACAATGCACGTCGCAATTCGGTTCGCGCGCGCAAGTTTGACAGAAGACAAGTAGTACTCAAACACGTGCAAAAATGTGAAGTTTTGCTCTCGGGTTCGCGGTATGTTTAAAACTCGCCGCCGGTATAGGCGCCGGTATGGGCGTCGATATATGCGCCGATAGTTCCCAGTAATTTACCGACGCTCATACCGACGCTCATACCGACGCCTATACCGACACATATACCGACGTGCATACCGACGGCTGCGGGCCACACCGACGATCCCTTTAAAACGGTCATACCGACGGTCACTTGACCGTCGGTATCTCTTAGTGAGATTTTTCGAGGCCTATACCGACGCCGACTGTGACCGTCGGTATATGAAGCGTCGGTATGCCCCTCATATGTTGTAGTGTTGGAGATCTTGTCTTCAAGAATGTACAGTTGTTTCCACCATAGAGGCAGAGTATGTTGCAACAAGTGAGGCATGTAAGGAAGCATTGTGGCTTTCTCATCTTGTTTGTGATATGGGTTTACCTCAGCATGTACCTCGCTTGCTCAGTGATAGTCAGAGTGCCATTCCTTTGGCTAAGAATCCGGTCTATCATGCAAAGACCAAGCACATTGAGGTGAGGTATCACTTCATTAGAGATTGCTTAGCCAGTGAGTGCATTATTCTTGAGAAGGTTCACACTCGAGATAATGCGGTAGATGCTTTGACTAAAGCTCTACCACATGATAGCTTTCGACACTGTTGTCACTTGATGGGGGTTACTTGATTTTTGATCTTACATTGTCACTTGTATACTGTGTAACATGCCCATCAGGTGGGAGGTATAGTTTGTATACTTACACTCAGGTATTCTTTATCATTCTTTATTTTTCTCCCATATTTACTTTGGCCATGTTGGCCTTTAGTGGGAGATTGTTACCATTGGTGTCCATGTGAAAGACCAAATGGCCACTGGACACTTCCTTGTATATGCTCTTTAATAAAACATATAGTGGCCTGGTCAGTCACAGACCGTAAGTTCGATCGCATTTGTAAGGCCTAAGAAGTCTCTTTTTGCACTCCTTTGTGTATTGTGTTTTCTGTGTATTTATGCAGAATTCGTGCGAAGTACTGTGCAGCCTCAGGAGCTCGGTTTTCTACTCCGAGCATATCATCGTGGAGCTCTCGAGAAGGAGAGCGCACTCTGGTGCATCGGCATCGAAATACTTCAACAAATGAATGTGCATCTAAGGTAATAAAAGCATGTGTATCTACATAAATTTGCATACTTTAAATGCAATGCAACTCAAGTGGTGCAAAAGATATCAAGGGTAAATAAAGGTTTCTAATCAACAAAATTTTCCTTGACTCCATGCACTATTCTTCATCTTCTTTTTCTTGGTCATTTTTTTCATTGATAAAAAACTTAACAAAAGATGAGAAATAGCAAAACAAAGTTGTATACGTTTATACAATCCACGAAAGAACTTCTTAAAAATACATTTTCAGATAATCATGAACGAGCAACTCAAAATTAGTTTCCTTCCATATTCTGCATTCAAACTCGCGATCTTGAAATGATTCTAGATGAGTACCTGTTCTTTAAACTCATAAATTTGATTATTCAAATAGAATCATTAAATCATACACCTACACATTTTGGATTACCATGTATTATATTTAGTTCATTAGTCAAGTAATTCTAATCATTTCTTCTCTTTCTTTCAATACTAAAGTTTTTGAAGTTCTCGATGAGTTTTTCATATTTTGATCAATTTGTTTAGTACTATTTTTAATCATTTGTTTTTCCTTCTCTTTATGTGTTTTTTCATTGCTTGTAATCTTCTTTTGTTCTTTGTTTGTACTCTTCTCCTCATCAAATTTTTTGATATCCTTAGGTTCACTTTGACTAGTTTCTTCATTATTAATCTTATAACCCAAATGATCTTTCATCTTGTTCACTTTCTCTTGGTCAAATAATTTATCTTTTCTAAAAAATCGAAATCAAGTATTTTATAGTATTCATCATGTTTCTTCATCACTTGCATTGATTGCTCATTTTCTTGCTCAATCCTTTCCAATTTGCCTCGTAAACTTTGCTCAAGTTTTTGTTTTTCCCAAGCTTTCACTTTCTATTACAATAACTAGTCTCACTTGATTCTTCATTGATATCTTGGTCTCTCGGTTAATATTTTTATCATCTTCATATTTCTTCGCTCTCCATTGATTTTTGTAGGTTTAAAGCATTCTTGATTTTCTTGATTTCACTTTTGTTTTCGTAAAAAGTTCTTTCATTCCTCCTCGACCTAAGTTCTAGTGTAATGGGTATGAGAATGGAAATAACATAGTTTTTTCCTAATTTGACATACTATTTGATGTTTGCATGCGTGTTCAAATGCAACAAAATCATCATAGCTATGATCGATCTGGTCACACAAAAAACATCGAACAATATGCTTCTAGTATTTAGTGAGTCTTTTTGGTATTCCTCAAGGAGGGATGTGCCTATGGGCAAGGTAAAGGTTTTGTTCTATGCAATGTGCAGGGAGGCATTATACTTGTGCATGGTATTCATCTTTGCGCTTGCATATCATAATATCATTTATTTGAGTGTGTAAAGTTTCTAACATTTCATTTATGTGTGCCAATGCCGATATCATTATTTCTACTAAAGATGTAAACTCAGTATATATATATATATATATATATATATATATATATATATATATATATATATATATATATATATATATATATATATATATATATATATATATATATATATATATTGTGTGTGGACATATGTTCTAGTGTTAGAATAATTAGTCAATTCATGCACAAGCCAAGGAGGCCACATATGGAAGCAGCTAACAGAGTTCTCAAATACTTGAAGGGTACCATTAATGAAGGATTTTTCTACCCCTTTACATCAGAAATTGATCTCCAACTCTTCTGAGATTGAGATTGGACTAGATCAAAGGATGACTAGAAGAGTACATGAGGTTATTTATCTTTTGTAGGTTCAAAATTAATCTCATGGTCTTCAGAGAAGCAAACCAACTCTTGATCTATCATCTACCGAGGCTGAACTTACAGAGGATTGGCCAATGCAACACAAGAAGCAATGTGGTTGAAATGTCTATACTCCGAATTGGTGTTGCATACCTCTACTCCTCACATTTTTGGTGATAACACTAGCTTACTTCACTAAGCAGCTAATCCTATATAGGATGCTAGAACAAAGCATATTGAAGTCCATTATTATTATGTAAGAGAAAAGTTGATTAGTGAGGGTATTCAATTATGCTATGTATCTACTAATGTTCAATGTGTAAACATGTTGACAAAACCATTCGATGGCATGAATCTAAACAAGTTCAGAGGCATGATTGGATTGTTAGACATCAAGGAAGAATGAAGACTCAAGCATGCTAGGCTTGAGGGGGAGTTGTTGGTGCATTTTTATCCAATCCTAGTGCTTAGTCATTCATTACTTTGTTATGTATACTCTCAATGAGAGAAGCCACAAGAACAACCTCTTGTAAAAGTGATTAATTGAAAATTAGTTACATTAAAGAAGGGAATCTCACCTTGTTAGGTACCATTCACGAAGCTAAATTTGGAGAAATCAATTAGATGGTATTTCCCTAGCTTGAAGGACCTTTTAGGTGGAATTCTCCCAAAGTTAGAATTCAAAATCTCTTATATATACACATGGTTAATAGTCACGAAAGATAGAGCATTTCAAGCTACATTCTGAGGAGACTCTGATCAAGTATCAAGCCATTTTTGAAGCACACAATGTGCTGTCCTTTCCGAGCTTCATGCCTACTCAATTCATGTACAATATGTGCAACATAGATTGATATTTCATGCTACACATTGGAGTTTTCTTCATCTACTGCTGCAGGTCTATTTTCATATTTTCAATGAACCTTGATCATTCATTTCTCTATGTATACTAAGTCTTTTAAGAGATTTAAATTGGTATAGGTAAAGTGCTTAGTCTTTTTGCTTCATATCAATTTTCATCATATTTGGTTCATTTCTGCAATCAATTACCTAAAAGTGAGAATGGCACCCAAATGTTCCTATGTATTTCTGCAATCAATTACCTAAAAGTGAGGATGTCACCTATGTATTTCTGCAATCAATTACCTAAAAGTGAGGATGGCACCCAAATGTTCCTAAATTGATTTCTAAGAGTATGATTCATTAAAAATCATCACATTTGTTGCTTTAGGTTCATCATATATCTAATTAGAGATGTGCAAAATATCTCTGGACAATTCTTAGCAAGATGTGAGCTCTGAGTGAAATTTCAAAGTGCTTCTCATTCCAAAATAACAAGTTTTTTATCATTTTGTTTTGTGTCAAGTCATCTATTTTGATGAATCATTTTGAGATTGATCTTCCCAAATAATAAGGATCTGGTATTCATGGCTCATAAGCAAGCTGAAGGTGCCTACTTAGCATCTCTGAAGTTATCTTTCTAGGTGTAGAGCAGGTTTTTGTAGCACCAGGCACATCTTTGGAGTGTGTCCACCACCCCTTATCATAAAAAGTACCCCCGTGGTCCTAGTGTGTTCACACACATCACTACCAAAATATAGCAACAAATTTTGTTGTTGATTTTCCTCTTGGAGACAAGAAATAAATACTTTATCCTCTTAGAACTTAGTCTTTCTAGGGTGTTACCTCTTTGGTTCTCTAGAAGAGCTAAGCACTTTTTGAAACATGAAAATACTTAATCTTTATGATTCACTAAATACAAGACAATCCATCCACTACAATCATGTATGAATGACACATAGTACCTTGATCTAAAAATTGAAGGCTCCTTGCTGTGTCCCAAACATCTGTGCGGACTAACTCCAAGAAGTTGCCATGTATATAGGCTTTCTTCGTGAAGGGTTTCGTGTGAGGTTTACAAAAATTACAAGCACTACATTTGTATACTATGTGTTGTTTTGATATGGTGGGTTGTCCAAATGCACTATAATCTCTATTGATTTGTCTGGGGCTCTTTCTCTAATGTGGGCTAGCCTCTTGTGCTAAACCTCTAGCTCAGATAGGGTTTGGTTGCCATTGTTGAATAAGACTATCTGCCTAGTGTCTTGGAATTCAAATATGAACAACTTACTTTTCTTCTCTCCCTTTGCTATCTTCTTGAATCCCTGATATGGCTCTTCAACATATGCTCCATGTTTGGTAGATTTGGGTAGACACTATGCACCTCTCATCTGAGAGTACAAGCAAATTCTTGAGGTAGATATTTTTCACCATATCGTGTACAAATATATCCATGTGGTTCAGGATTCAACCCAGGACCTCCTCTTTCCCATTCTTGAGAATCAATCATTAGAGTAATCTTATGAATTTTTTAAAAGTCCATACCCTCCTAATGTTATTCTAATTTCAACTTTATCAAGCTACTTTATAACAAAAAAGCTAGACATTTTAATGTATATTCCCAACTAGAGACAAACGTGTAAATAACTTGTTCCTTTTCATAGTTACATAGGGTTGAAAGAATTCTATAAATAACCATATTGTGATATCAGTCTTTATAAGTGGTGCACATGCATTTTTTCTTTCAAATCTTGGTATTGTGAATAAAATAATTGCAGTATTGCTCATGATACATAAAAATTGTACGATATGATAGAGAGATGCTATGGTAGATTACACAATCTCTTCATTATGCGGATTGGATCTCTTCTGTTTTGCCCCTATTGCAAAGAAATGAGATCCTGCTTGAGATCAAAGAAATGCGGATTGGATCTCTTCTGTTTTCCCACATCAAAGCCAAGCGTTTGAGATCATGAGGATTGGATCTCTTCTGTTTTGCCCCTATTGCAAAGAAATGAGATCCTGTTTGAGATCAAAGAAATGCGGATTGGATCTCTTCTGTTTTCCCACATCAAAGCCAAGCGTTTGAGATCGCAGGCAACTTAGTTGTATCCCTTAAGAAGTTTTATGTGTGCTTACGTCTGAGAATAGAAAGCGTGAGTCGGATATGCTCAAGCTGCTGGATGACAGTGTTGGATGCAGTGTGGAGTCATTAATATTCAAATGAGTTAAGGTGGGGCTCTTAAGCTGGATCCGTTGCTGGAGCTTGAGCCCCCCCATGCCTCCGAATCGTTGCACAAGCCGGATGTAAGAAGGGCCGCATGCCTCCGAATCCTTGCACAAGCCGGATGCCTCCGAATCCTTGCACAAGCCGGATGTAAGCCGGTGGTTGTTTCTCCATTGATGCCGCAGCAGGAATGCAAACGTACGTTAGAATGGCGTGCCATTCGATAGGCGGTGGTCGATCTTTCTTCGTCAATTGATCGAGCAGAAGGAGTGGAAACGTCCACATCGCCGTTCAGTGAAGGCGTGGAAAAGCGTTTGCATTCTGCAGGAAAGCGGATTAGGTTGAACCTGCAGGATGACCAAGTGCAAAGTGTGGAGTCTTGACTCTCTCAGAGGCGAGTTGTGGGAGGCCGTTCTGAGTCCTAACCGTCAACACGCCCTGACCCTGCAAATACCCCCCAGTTCCAGCATCAGCCAAATGTAAGATGGGCGCCGTGTTTGTTTGTTCTTCTCGGAACCTGTTTGATCCTCGTGTAGAGCTAGCATCGCAACTCGCAAAGTCGTCCTCGCTTGGGGTATTGGTAATGTGCTTTGGAGTTTGGATACCATTTTGAAGACAATCAGGTTACAGGTCTGAAGTAGTGTCTGAAATAGGGAGAGAAGTTCTTTGTGTGCGCTGCTCGCCCTTCTCCTCTAAATCGATTTCCAGCACAATCAGGACGATGCAAATCTGTCCGCAAGTGTCGATGATCCTCAGGGCATGAATGTGAGGTCTATTTCCATCTGTGAACAGACATGGATCAACGTCATGTGCTGTCGCTAAGCGCCAGACGATGACAACCCAAAACGCCCGTGCGGAGGAGATGTCTGGTAATCCTACAGAGAGGGAGGCGAAGGGGCTCCTAAGACTTCAAGTCCACACATGTTCCCGAATTCCTCCATCAGCCGGACGTAAGACCTTGCCTTACTGAACTGCTGTAATGGTTTGCTCTTCCGCATCGCTCTGAGGAACTTCTTTGATCCTCCTGCAGAACCTCGATCATCAGCCGGGCTGTGGATATGACTTGAAGAACTAGGAGAATGTATTCCCGAGGACGAAAATGATGATGACGAATTTGATGTACAGGTGACGAGCTCTTCCGGCACATCAGGAAGTGTGGGGAGGAATTTTTTTTTTCTGGGTTGCTCGGATTTTTGCTCACTGGATGTGGCGGTTACGAGACGATCTAATGAGGCAGAAATCTGAACATTGGCTTGAACGATCCTCAGGGGATGATGTTGGCGTTCCCTTTCAGCTATGCACAATGATGCGTCAAGCTCATCATCGACTAGTTGAAGAGGCGCTGTTCGACGAACAGCGGTTGATCTCAGAAGCATTTTCCTAAAATATATATATATATACAGAGAGAGAGAGAGAGAGGGAAAGAGAGGCAGACAGAGATGGTGATTACAGAAATAATCTGCGCATAATTTTATACCCGAAGGTTCCCAACTTGGAATTTTGAAGATCAAATGTTGTCTGCAGAGGCCACTTGCAAGAAGGATCAATTCATGGAATACACTTTCGTACTTCCAATTTCAAGGGTGAGATGCACCGAGTGAGCGCCGACTAACTTGCAAGTTGCAAGCGCCTCCACATAGTCTGTCAAATATGTTGACTTGTTTAAGCATTAAATGAATATTAGGCTCTATATTTCTTAGTTGAGGTCAATGGTTGTTTTCTAGGAAATCAGAGATAAGAAATGAATTAATGGCGAAATGTTTTTTTTAAATGTGAAAACAGAGTTAAACTATGAATTAATAGGAAGTGTTACAAACAGTATGACGGGCAGCCCCCATCATAACATATACCCTCTTTACGGTCATACAGTAGAGAGCAAATTCGTGTTCGGATACAGGTGCAGCCAGAAAAAAAGTACATGATAGAAAAAGCCATAGAGAATCTATTCATAACATATACCCTTTTTAGGGTCGTACAGTAGAGAGCAAATTGGTGCTCGGATATAGGTGCAGCCAAAAAAAAGTACATGATAGAAAAAGCCATAAAGAATCTATTCTAGGAGTACATGGCAAGTAATTTTATTTTCGAGGAATTAACTCTTGTGTTTCGACAAAAGTTGAGTAAACTAAAATCCTTGGGTGAAACCTCCAAAATAGACTTCAAACTCAACTCTGATAGTTTGATGATTTCCCTTTTGCAAGAGACATAATAATCTTTGTTACCACTTTGGTGGATGGTTTGGTTTCTGTTGATCCAGATGCTCCAAAGGATCTAGGCCCTCCACCATTCCGAAAGGATCAAGTCCATATTATTAAACACTCTCACGAGTGCCTCCATATGAATAATTCTTGTCAGACTAGTAGTTTGACAGAATTTGTTGGTTAAACTCTAGTGTTTCTGAGCATGTTTGCAGTTGAACATATGGGCAAGATTCTCCACCTCATCATAGAAGTAACACTTCCCATTATTCACTTTACATATTTTACCTATGTTTCCTCTCTAGATTCTGTTGTGGATTATCACCCATGGGAGAGTGGAATGTTTAGCTAGGTTGGGCATAGTTCATAGAATCTTGAATCTGTACTTCCATTGATGAGATGTCCAGTTGATCTTCCACATGGAATTAAGCTTAGCTATGATGGACAAGACAGGGGTTTACTAGTACTTGTGTTGATGATATATGTCCTTAGCAAATTTGTATATTGATATGGCCCTAAATTGATTGCAAACTTGAATCTTGCTTTTCAGCTTGTGTTTATAAGCAATCAACATCTGTTTATAGGCAATAAAAAGACCGGTCACGTTCACGATAAAGTTGTCATCCATTAGCTCACCTGAGTGGAGAAAATTATTCCATGACATCAATCCAAATTTTCTGCACTTTTTCATTCTTATACACAGGTTATTCCTGTCTTCTTTATTCAACCAACCAAACCAAATCTATTCCTTCAATATGAAAAAGAGTTGCTCAAAAGAAATCTTGGTTTAGATAGTAATTCTGTTTGGCAAGAATCCAGGCTCTCCACATGTTATAGACTAAAGTACTGCCCTTAGGGATGAATACAATAGGGGAACACACAATATCCCATAATGAGATGTTGTTCCAAGTCTTGAAATTCTTGATTGAGAAATTATTACGGTTTCTTTTCAACAAAAAGGCCCAAAAATCATGTAACTGAGTAGCTCTTAACACCCACTTGGGGGACAGCTGACTCGCAAGCTTAGTAGGATAAAGAATACCCAATCCACATTCTTTCTCTCTCATATAGAAAATTTTCCAAGTGAACTTAGGGATTTCCAAAGTTTCCTCATTTCCTCCCCAAAGGAACCGTCTAGACAAGGCAATCACCTATTTAATGTGCTTTTTGGTTGGCATCCAACAAGAGAAAAAATACACATTAGTAGGAATTATATAATGCTTTAGAACGAATACTCTATGAGACATGCTGCTCTGGAGAATCCATTCGATTAAATTGTTTCTCAATCTCTACATAACCCATTCTCACGTTTAGTCAAAAGAGACATTAAATCCCATAGGGATAACAAGAAGATGAAAAATGGTACCATCCTGGATGATTTCATAGCCACGATTAACAATACAAGTAGGTATGTAATTAGAAGAGGATTTAAAAGAGGTTTTGTTATGATCAACTTTAGAGCCACTAGCTGTATAAAAAGGTCCAAACAATAAAGAAACTTTTTAGCATACATGTCATTAGCTAGAGTAATTATGTTGGTGTCATCAACAAACATCTGTACGCCAAGTTCATTTCTAGAGTTGGGAATGTTAATACCCCTAATAAGGTCTCTATCCATATGAACTTTGATCAACCAACCAAGAGCATCATTGGTGATGGCAAATAAGAGGGGGGCTAGGGGACAACCTTGTCTAATGGGGTTGTGTAGCTTAAAAGGACATGCGATATGCCCATTCATAGTCACCCTAGAGAAAGCATTTCCAGAAAGGATACTCACGTATCTAATGAAGTTCCTTCTAAGGCCAATGTCTTGCATAGACTCAAATATGAAGTTCCAATCAATTCTATCTAAGGCTTTTCAAAATCTATTTAAAAAAATAAAAAAATCTTGCTTACTCTTCTAGCATAGTCCAAACCTTCCCAAATGGAAATAATCGCATTTAGAATGCATCTATCTTTGATGAAGCCCTTTTCACCAGGAGGAATATTTTTTTCCATCAGGGGAGTCAATCTGTTGGCCAATATGGTGGAGAAAATCTTATATATAGAAGTTAAACAAGTTACAGGTCTCCAATCATTAAGATCATCTTTAGAACCTTTTTTTGTGGATAAGTTTGAGCTCTCTAGTATTAATGAAAGCAGAAAGAGCACCTCTTTTCAAAGCATCTTGCCATGTCAAGAGAATAATGTGAGAAATAAAATCTTTAAGGAACAAAAAGAATTTTTTGGGAATCCCATCAAGACTAGGACATATGCAAGGTTTCAATTTACTGATGGATTCTTTAACTTCTCTAGCAAAGAGGGGTAGGTCCAAACAATGGGCCAGGCCTCTAGGAATTATTTTCTTCATTTTAAGAGGAACAAGGACTCTGGCTCTCTATATGTCCTCCCCCCACTTGGGAGTTCTAGAGAATACATTAGTAAAGAAGCTAACTGCCTCTTGCAAACTCTCTTTAATATTGCTAGCATGCCCACCAGAGCTCTTCATGGGCAAGGATATGAAGCCTTGAGCTTTTTTTTTTCATCAACCCAAACATATGTTTGTTGAGTTTGTCAACTTCTCGAGCCCGAAATTCTCTAGAAGAAGCTAGATAACTATGAGCCGAGAGGTAGTCTTCTTGCTTCAACTTATAATGAAGGTCAACAATCCTCTCATGGTCCCTTAGATTATCAGAAGAGCCAGCCTTAAAGTCTTCAATCTTTTGGATCATTTTCAACCTTCTATGAAGTCTATTTTTATTTTTTGGTTGTATTCTTTAGAAGGTAACAAGTTTTTGAAGGCCCCATCTCAAGAGAGGATTATTCTCTCATGCTCACTTACAACGTAGGCTAAAGATAGCCACAAAAACAACAAAATGCTTACGTCACAATACAGATGGGGGAGTATATTCTCCACTTATTTGGTTTAACATTATAAGAAAGCTCATTAGTCTTAGTAGTTCTATCAAGAGCATCATTGATAGCTTTAATACGAAAACCAACAACTTTTTTGAGCTCTTTTCTACGGAGAAGCAACATGTGTTTGTGAGGCACATTCACCTCCTTGAATGCACGATGAAGCTCTTTTCATGAGGGTGATGAGAGGGTGATTAACATTCTTTGTAATGCCATCTAAGCTCTATAAAAGCTTCCCCTGCTTTGTGGGATTTGGGGGGTCCGTGGGCACTAGTCCCCTTCTCTTGTACTTTTCTTTATTTAATTCAAGTCCAGGAGAGTAGGCCAATGCCGAACTTCCTTTATATTAAAGTACAAAAAAAGAGTCTTGACGGCACGCAGAAATTGGAACAGTGCAGCCTAATTCAATTCTATCAAATGACTCAATTCCAAGGATTCACATCCCTGTAACTTCTCAGCAATCGCACACGTACCATCGCGAACCATCGCGATTGACTGGCGGGCATGAATGACAGAGCAACGATTGACAGAGAACTTGAATCCATCGTGACAGATGGGCACGAGAAACGATTGACAGAGCATTTGAATCCATCGCGACTGATTGGCGGGCACGATTGACAAAGAACTTGAATCCATCGCGACTGACTGGCAGGCATGATTGACAAAACAATGAGAAGAGGTTGAATCCATCGCGACTGATTGGCGGGCATGATTGACAGAGAACTTGAATCCATCGCGATTGACTGGCGGGCACGATTGACAGAACAATGAGAAGAGGTTGAATCCATCACGACTAATTGGCGGGCACGATTGATAGAGAACTTGAATCCATCGCGACGGACTGGCGGGCACGATTGACAGAAGCGAGCAAGAAGAGAAAGGGATCGGCGCATGAGGTGTCCTTTCTGGAGTCCTTCATCCCTGGGAAGAGGTAAGCGAGCAGAACATTGACAGCAGGTTAGCGGGAAGAGCATCGAAACAACAACATCATCTAGCTTCAGCAATGATAAGTAATCCATCTCCTGTTGCACGATAGACAATGAAACTCGCCACGACTGACAAGGATCTTACCGACGAGTGACAGGGTTCTTCGATTAGCCATCGTGATTGACATGGGACTAGCCGTCACGTTGGTCAGGAAACTAGCTTGTCCTACCTTCGTTCTGTCCAGTTGGGCCGGGACCATTCCAGCTTGACTTTGTGGGGTTTAAGCTTTTCATAACTCTTAATTAAAAGAAGTGTCCTCTCGGTGGCTCCATTAAAAGCTGATTTTCTTCGCAACCGAGAAGTGTTGGTTTAAGGAAAATAAAAAAAAAAGAAAAGGAAAATAAGAAGAAACAAAAAAAAAAGAGTGGGGAAAATAGAGAGCTAGCCATTATTGCAAGATGCTTGTGGGCCTTTCCTCTCTCCTTTCAATGAGCCTCGTGTGGGTTTGGTGAATTTTAGATAAAAGGGAGAGGTTCCTTTCTTGTCGGGCCTTTGTCATGGATTTGGTGACCCCCTCATTTGTGAGAAGTAACCTGGCCCATCCTCTAGGGGAGACCGGTAACCTGGCCTCTCTGTTGGAGGGGGGATCTTGTGCCGCCCTTGGGGCCTCCGAGAGTGATCAACCCCCTTTGGTCTCCCTCACTAGTTCCGCAATTCTATCGACTCAGGGGGAGCTCAAAAAAGTTTGCCTCGTCGGCCAAATGTTTGGCCCTAGGCCCCCCTCGAAACCGTGCGACAGTGGCTTCGCAATGAGTGGCTCTCCCGTGGGCTAATTGTTTGTAAGTGTCAGTTCTTACCGACAAGCCACATGCTGCTAGTCTTTGAAAATGAAGATATGGCGTTTCGAGCCCTAAGTGTCAGAACCTGGCAACTCGTCCAGGCGACCCTGTGCCTATTCAGATGGTCACCTGATTTTACTCCCGACAAATCAAAATCGCTTCGGTAACCTCTCTGGTTTGAGCTCCCTAACCTGCCATACTTCTTGTACAACTTCGTGTGGGACATTGTTTCTCCTATCGGCAAGCCGTTGGCCTCACGGGAGGACATTGGTGGTCTCATTTATGAAGGTGCAAGACACTCGTTTAATGCTCGGTGGCACCCTCAAATCTGTGTCGAGGATGACCTCAGCATGCCGCTTCCATCGAAGATCAAAGTGGATTTGGGAAAAGGGGATGTATGGGAGCAAGACATCAATTACAAAAACCTTCCCAACGCGTGATTTTGTTGTGGCCAACAAGGTCACAGGATTGAAGATTGCCCTTTGAGACAAAAAAGGAAGTGAAATCAAGAAGCCCCTAGAAATGCTCATGATAGCAAAGGGGCTTTGACTCACTCGTCAAGGGCCCCCTTAATCCAGAAGCTGATGCAGATGGGTTCATCAAAGTCTAAAGAAGAAGGAAAAGAAGCTCTAGGGCGACTTCTGAGCGAAACAACATGTCAGTTACCCCCTCCAACAACTTCTATTGCAATTTGGAAAAGGAGATCAATGAGTTTGACTACCCATGTGGGAACCCACTAGAGGTGGACACCAAGGACAAAACCTTAGAGATCTCTGACAATAAAGAAACCTTCCTGGAGGGTTACACTACAAGCAAAGAAGACGGCTTTACTACTAGCAATGAAGATAACATGGATAGTGAAAGATCCATCATCAGATCGACTATTCCAGAAACGGTGTCGAAAATGGTGCCCAGTTCTTCCCAGCAGGAGGCATCCCACAAAGGAAAACAACCTATGGAGTTACCCTGAAAAAGCCCCCATAAGAACCTATTGCTAATTTGGGATCCGATCCCAGCGAAAAAGAAAGATGAATCCAAGAAAAGAAAGGAAAAAGCTCTCTCCGGCAAAGAGGGCTCACTA
Source organism: Ceratopteris richardii (assembly GCA_020310875.1). Taxonomy (NCBI): domain Eukaryota; kingdom Viridiplantae; phylum Streptophyta; class Polypodiopsida; order Polypodiales; family Pteridaceae; genus Ceratopteris; species Ceratopteris richardii. The sequence goes on along the minus strand of CM035426.1, from coordinate 49,608,407 downwards.
CCACAATGATCATCATCTCGTTAAACGCTAGAGGGCTAACCGACCCCTCAAGAGAGACCATCATTGGTCAATGGCTTTGCGACATTAGTCTAAACCCAGAATTTATATGTATTCAAGAGATTAAAATTGACGGAGAAGACCTCCAGAAACGGCTTAGACATGTCTCCTCGACCCATGTTTGGATTTCAACGACTACCAGCGGGGGTCTGGTGGAACGGTAATTGGTATTAATCAATTCTGGTTTGAAAAGCTTGAGAACTCCATTGAAGATGAATGCCATCGATGGATTGCTATTTATTTTGGTGCTCCCTTTTGTTTTTACTTTAGTTTCTTTGTATGCCCGTAATGGGGAGTTTGAGAGACTAAACACTTGGGTCTCCTTGGACTCGCTCCCTCACAACGTGCTTATTTGTGGTGACTTCAAGATGGTGGAGGACCCTATGGACACATGGATGGGCAAGGGCAGGGTCATTGATAGTCGGGAGAAAGAAACGTGGGACAAAACCAAACTACACTTGGATTTGGTTGAATTCAAAGATTCGAATGGTTTTTCTTGGTCAAATCTCCAAGCGGGCGAGGACCTGAGGAAAGCTAGACTTGATAGATGCTACATTTCTCAGAGTTTTACTCATCAGTGGGGCCACCCTTCCCTCTCGCAACGCACTGACCTCACCATCTCTGATCACTACCCGATCGTTATCACTTTCCAACCTTCCACCAAGATCCGTAAGGCTCCTTGGTTCCATGCCACTGCACCCTCCTTCTCTCTCCCCTCCGTCCCTCAAGAAATTGCTGATGTGTGGAAGGAGGCGTTCGCCGCCGGCTTGTCCCCAGCCAAGTGCTGGAGAAATGCGGTCGATAAGTCACGGTAGATCATGATTAGATCCAGGAAGATGCTCAAGACTGTGCGGCGGGCTCGTAGAGAAGCTCTATATCATAGACTCTGGAGGCTCGAGGAGGAAGTGAACAAAGGAAAATCTCAAGCCCAGAAAGGTCTTCGAAAAATCAGAGCGCTGCTGAGATAGGAGGAAGAAATACAAAGGGAAAATTTGCAAATTTTCTTCAAGGAGTGGTGGGCTGGCGAAGTCGACAAACCCACCAAAGCGATGTGTCGTATCCTTAAAAGGAAACATAACAGAGAATCGATCCCCTTATGGATGGAATTAAATGGCAATATTTGCAATACGGAAGAAGATAATTTTGGGATCATTGAAGGGCACTTCACGAGACTCCTGGGGACCTCAAACCCCCTCTCCCAACATAGAAGGGACTGTATGGCAGCCATATCTAGGGTTTCCACCCACAAGATACCACTCAACCTTTGCTCCCTACTACATGCCCCTATCTCTGAAGCCGAAATCATTGAGGTCATTGATGCCCTCACTTATGGTAAAAGCCCAGGACCCGACGGGCTCACTAATGAGTTCTTTAAATCCTTCAAGTTGGTGGTTGCCAGCCCTCTTCGTCTGGTTTGGCAAGAGGCGCTCAAGTTTGGCGCGCTTGCTTCTTGTCTCAACAATGGCATTATCAAGTTAATACACAAAAAAGGGGAAAAGAACAGAATAGAGAACTAGCATCCTATTATGATGCTCCAAACAGGATACAACATCATTGCCAAAGTCATTGCCAACAAAATCTCCTGCCACTTGAGAGCGTGGTTAAGCGAGGACCAAAAAGGTTTCATCAAAGGCAGGTCAATTTTGGAAACCATTATACATATCTAGGAAGATCTTGAATTTGCAAATGAGTATAAACAAGACGTGGTCTTCCTCAAGATCGACTTTGATAAAGCCTACGATAGGTTGGAATGGGACTATATTCTGTAGTCGCCCCAAGATCTTGGATGTAGTTAGAAATTCACCAAGATGATCGCGACGCTTCTCGGAAACGCATCGACCCAAATTAACATTAATGGCAAAATTTCGAAGGTGATCAAACTTAGAAGATCTATCAGACAAGGGTGCCCATGGGCTCCCCTTCTCTTTGCCATTGCCACGGAACGGCTTAGCAGGCTAGTGGAGCATCACGTGGAAGCTGGTAATATCAAAGGCCTCCGGTTGCCTCATGAGCACAGTCAGATCAACATGAGACTTTTTGCTGATGATATGAATGCATTTGTTCACAATGATAGTACCAGCTTGGAGACGTTCTAGAGGTGTCTGGCTACTTTTTGTGAAGCCTCTGGATCCACAATCAACCACTCTAAGACCGCCTTTAGAGCTATTGTTGGGTCACAGCCCGACCTTCTAATTGATCATGGCTGTCAAATCATTCCGCACGGCCAAATTTTTTGGCTGCTTGGGATTCCCTTGGGGTTTGGCATCTCTATGGAACAACGGTGGAACTGGGTGTTGGCCAAACTCGAAAACAAGCTTAACTATTGGAGAGGTATGCAAATCAATCTTGCTGGTCGTGCAATGGTTATCAACACGTTCCTCTTATCATCTACCGTTTATTTCCTTTCTTGTTGGAGACCGAAAGAGCAAGATCTGTCCAAACTGGATAGTATTTGTAGAAACTTCCTTTGGACAGGCGACCACAATAGGAGAGGGGTGCCTAAAATCAAATGGTCCATCTGCACCAGCCATAGAGATAGTGGGGGTCTTGGTATCCTCGACATTGGGTGCATGGCTAACAAACTGGCGGCCAAATGGATGATTAAGGCTTGGTGCAATGGGGAGGCCTCGTGGGCTAAGTTGATCTTTGGAAACAAGAATTAGTTGGCTCTCATGGGTTTCCCAAATTGGAAGAATCTTGATATCTTGACCTTGCTGTTTTCCCCGATCCCCGTCTTCCCGAAAGCCTCTAATCTCGTGTGCTCCCTATGGAAGAGTTGGAACAAAGTCAAAAGCTACACAAGAATAAGTGAAGACTGGAAGTGGGCAGCCGATATCAGACAAAACGAATCTATCTGGTTTTTAATCCATGGCATCCGGATTGTGGAATCTTGGAGCATTCAAAATGCCAAGAAGTTATGGAACAAAGGCTTCAAAAAATGGAAACATCTTTGGAAACAAGACACCAACCGCTGGATCAACTTCGAGGATATTGACCCTTGCGTCAACATTTTGTACGAAGAATGGAACACTTTGCAAAGCAGATGTCTCACCTGGGACTGACACAAAGTTCGCCTTCTCATGGGACACGACACGTGGAGTTCGCTTGGTCTCAAATGGCACAATGGGAATAGCCTATCAAAAATCCCGAACATCAAAGAAACGATTGACTATCACGTTAACCTCAACAAGAAGTGGTGCCTATCATGGACGTGGCTCTGGTGGGACATGAAGTTCATGGCTATCTGGCACCCCCTCATAGAAATCAAAAAGTCTATCCTCTTATGGCAAATTCTTCATCATGAAATCTGGACCGACCTTAAGGCTAGCAAATTTTGTGGGATTCATCCCTGGTGCAAACGCTGCTACCGGTCTATCGAAGATAGCCTTCTTCAGCATTATCGTCTCTTGCACTCGCTCTACTTTTTTGCAACAAGTTCAAGATCACCCCACTATCAAAAGTAGACCTATTTTTATCGATTCGTGCCATCTGAAAGTGTCGTCCATGAGACCATAGTGCATCGTATTAAGAATACTCCCAATCACATCCCTTTGCGAGTTCTTCTTCTTCTTCAGAGATATCTTCACCTGCTGCCTTTGCTTGTGAAACCACTATATCTAGCCATATGCTCGTTGGAAGGATGGAAGAGGTCAAAGACTTTCTGGAAGGGAAGAAAATTGATAATCTTGACAAAAAACCTTAAAATCCTAATTTTATATATTTAATTAATTTATTTAAAACACTAGGTCTTTTCATATTTATTTATCTATACAATTATCCTATTTCTTACCTATATTTATTTATATATTATTATTTTTTCTTTCTTTTTTCTTTATTTTTTCCTTATATACATTTGATTGAATTATATGTATGTAAAAACCCTAAAACCCTAATCCTAAAGACCTAGACCTAAAATATGTATATGTGTGTATGCATGTCTATATACATGTATATATATAGATGTATCATATGTGTATGTGTGTATATATGTTATGCATGTGTAAACACCCTAAAACCTTAATCGTAAAGACCTAGACCTATAACATGTATATGTGTGTATGCATGTGTATATATATGTGTATGTGTATATGCGTATAAATATATGTATATGTGTATATGTGTATGTGTATGTGT